>OX454417.1:43607763-44028130 GCA_949715475.1 Microchrysa polita | reverse complement strand
AAGTGTTGAGCACTTGTAGTGTTTGCGAGCAATGTTAACTATATGTGAGGTTGGCCGAGTGGTTAGGGCGTCGGACTGGCGTCCGACAGTCGCTGGTTCGACGCTGGCTGGGGGAATTTTTTTTTTCTTTTTTTCACGAGAAAATGACAGAAAATGATGACATAACACATTGATGTATGTCTTTTTCAAAGCTTAGTTCAGTGCTACAATAAGGTGCAATTGGATCTAAAAACGGCGCCAAACGCCATTATTGGACTATTATTCAGAGTTTATACCCTGTAAAGTGCCCCTATTGTCGTTAGAAGATAATATTTTACGAAGTATTATAGGGATGAAATTGTTACTTGGGAAGCGACTGTCTCTGAAATTTATCCAGGAAGAGCGAAGTCGTCTTGTTACTGGAATGATATCGTTTTCGATTTTCGTTTCGCTACAAAGTTTATATGAAATTCCTGGTTAGAAAAAGCGCGAGATTAACAAATTCCAATCATAATATTGTCCAAATAATCGAAATGTCAGATCAACCATTTCTAAACATCTGCACATTCCACAACCAATTCGAATAAAAAGAAGAAGAAGAAGTTAATACGCGAACTAAACTAGGACGGTATATTCACCCTATGGAAAAGGTACTATCTCCAAAAATGCTTTAAGATAGTTTAAATTAAGAGCCGGTATATAAGCGCTCAGTGTGTCTTTATCGAAACTACAAAAAATATGTACAAACAAATATATTCGCACTAAAGGGGGATATTGGCCGCGCCAAAATTAGCCTCGTTTTAATTACTAACTGACTCGCGAGCTGTTACTGCTTTGAATAGCAGCAGCAGCGGCAGCATTTCATAGCTTACACATATGCTGGTAATGTTCGCAATTTTTCCACTGCATTGTTCTTGCTTTTAATGACGTCATATGATTGTTTTTGTTGTTTGTTCACACTTTAGTAGGCAGCTTTGAAGTAATTGATCAGCTATTTGGCGGCATACGGATAATATCATTGTGATCATAACCTCTGTTTATATCCATCTCTTTAGTGTTAAATGTGGGAACAAACATAGACAAGATCACAACGTTCAGATAGACGCGAAGATGCAAGACCTGACGAGTGCATCCTATCTGGATGGACCACGCTAGGAGCAGATATTCAGGTTTACTCCACATCATTTCTATTCCAAAAAATGTCGTAGATAACTTTACAGACATGCATACATTCATATTTCCTTATTTAATTTTTTTCAGCATCAGATATATTATCATTAGTGTCGATGGCCCGACGTCGGGCTTTGACCACCTAATGCAAATTAATCACACATTTTAAATTTCCCGCCAAGCCCCCCTCATAAAGCACTCAGATTTATACGGCGCCTATGCATAATTTCCCCTGCACTAACACTAACCAAACTCTTCAGCAAAATTGCTTCAATTCTATCGCACTATATTACTTCCTTTATTCTCTTTTTTCTGAGTTCGGGTCAAAGCCACCTTCATACAAGCCCGGAAGCAGAGCACGGTCATATACTGAAACGACAATTCATAGGCCTGTTCAGATCGAAAATTTACATTGCGGTAAAGGCAAATCGGGTTGGGTCGCGGCAAACTACACGAAAAGTATTGGTTCCCGGTCGATTTTCGTCGCGAAAAGTGCAATGTGTCGTGAATTGAAGTGTCTATAATGCAGTGAAAGAAACAAATCCCGATAAAAAGTGAATTTTCCACGTGTTTTCGCGATTTTTATCAGAGCAGACACGGTTTTTTTTACATGCGCTGTGCTTGGGTTAGTTCATCGTGCAACGTATATACGACAAAGCCCCTGCAAAACCACTATCGGGTAGCTATCATATTAATTATCGGGTAACGCTACCGGTAATCTTTCAGTTAAAATGGATAGAGCGTCGGGAAAAAGTTCACCTATATACTTTTCACAATAGCCCATGTGTGTGATTTCTTATCTCCGTTCTTCGTTAGCAAACGAACATACACTGTCCCTTTTCTTTTCGTGGAGTAGTCTCGATAATATATAGGTAGAATACCCAATTTAATGCCTGATTATTACTGGTATAACGCCGGATGGGAATCAGGTAATTTATCACATGAATTACCTGGACCATTACTGGTAGAATATCGGTTTTGATACTGAAAAAATACTTTAATCAAATTAGGTAAGAACCTGGTAAAATACAGAATTTGATACTGAATTATTACTAGTGCTGGTACCAGGTAACTTAACCAGATAAATTATCTAAACTTACTGGTAGCTTACTCGTATTGATACCTGAATACTACTGGTATAATACGCGGATCAATTCAGTAAAAAATTGGTACAATACCAATTTGGAATATAAAAAAATAATGCATCCATTTAGTTAAATGCTGATGCATATGATGCATATGATCAAAGTCTGCATTGTTCTTTAGAACAGACAATACAAAACACTAACAAAATCTGCAATAAATTAGTTTTATTTTAGATGGATATTTTTCGTTTTTTAATATAATACATATTTATGTATATTATTATAAACGTGGTATGATGTTACCCTAATTTGAAGAGTCTGTACATTCAAGGCGTCAAAAGTTCTCGGTATACTGCAGTTCATTCTAAAGTAGCATGTCCTGCGAAATAAAAATTATAAATGCGTTTCGGCTATCCATTTTTTTAATCGTTTGATTTTAGAAATAAGTGATAATTGTATACCTTCATAGTTATGATTTTCCGTTGTAGCGAAGCTCTTTTTAACAAAACATGATTGATCCGTAACGACGGAACGACTCAACGAAGCAAACACTCGATATTGTACTATTCAGTATACCGCAATAGTTTTCAGGTATTGATACGGTTATAACTACCAAAACAATCACCGTATATGAAACGTTACATATGTACTCGGTAGGCGTACGGTTAACAATACCACAACAATACTTAATTTTTTGCGCGTACATTCCCTGCAAGAAACGTACTGGTTAAATTACTACTTGTTACCCAGTCAGACTTTAAGGTAAACCACTAGTTAGCGTGCAAAGGCCATCGGGAAAAAACTCACCTATTTACTTCACACCGCATCCATATATGTGACTTCCCCTACTAAATTTCCCTCGTATTATGCATGTCAAACTGATGGTAAATAGCCCGTAATTATAAGTTTATACAATGATTAAATAAACTGATACGAATCGGGTATCTATCGGCTATTCATTGGGTAAAATACCCGAAAATTATAGACTTCCTACGTTGAATTTATTCAAATAATACTTGGAATTCTTGGTAAAACATCTAGGAACTATACTCGGTATAATCGAAGTCTAATTCTAGTAATTTCACCTTTAGTATGTGGATAAAATACCGCGTTCTGTCTAAACGCTTAATTTTTTTGTGGATTTTACTTATAAAATGCACTACAAACATGTCAATTATGCAAATATTTGAAGTGCATTTTATAAGTAAATCGTCATTGGCATTGCTGTTTCAAGAAGATCATTTTAACTTTTCTAATTTCGAAATAAATTTAGGAAAATGTAAAATTCTTCGCATATAATTACTCCGCCAGACTGCTTGCGAGAATGCCGCATTGCATTTCACAATACTTTACCTTGCCTGGGGATAAAAATATGGTATTTTGCCGGTATCGATACATCGAAATTGACTATAATGCAGAAAATTGTCCGTCTGAAACGCCAATTTCCCTCCTTGGGGAAACTGAAAGTATGTAAACAATTTGGTTGTGTGCGTTTTCTCAGACAAAACCTTATATGTGGTGGTAGTTTCGGTTAGCGATTTCTTGCAGGGATTATTTAATGTTGTTTACTTGTGTTTTTGACTACACAAAAAATTGCTTGTGTGTTCGTAGTTTCGGTAGCAATTTCTTGCAGGTTCTTGCAGGACTATTCATAGGCTCGCTTTGTGTGCATGTATTGCTGCTTCCCGGCTTTCTAAATTAAAGCCCCGGATAGAGTTCGAGCGGAATGAAAATGAAACGGTAATGAACCGGCATAAAAACCGTGGTGAATTTAAAATTTTAGCTTCGAAAATTGCTGCAAAGGCGTTTTACGTCCTAAATCATCTTAAAAAAAACCTTAAAAAATTATTTCCCCCTTGTCCGAATGCATTTTCAACGTGAAAATGAGTCGACTCTGTGGCATATTCTCCGTCGGGCGTGGTGAATTTTGCAAACGTCAAACCGATTCACTGTCCACGACGAGTTCATCGCGGAAATTATCTAATGACCGGGGAATCGAAAATAACACATAAAATGGCAGAGACAAATTGTGAAACCATTCGCGGATTTTAGTTTATGGAATTCCCCATCATTTACCACATATTCCACGACAGTAAGTATGCATTTTCATTGAGAAAATCGCCGCGGACAAAAATTTCATTTTCATTCCGCCCGAGGTCTATTCAGGCCTTAAGGTGGCTTTGCTTCAGAGCAATACAATTGCTCTGAGGTCTGAGAGGGTCTGAGGTGAATACAATCCTTGTATTCCGTGGTTTTGACTGACAAGACGAAACGAAATGGATAAGTGGCTTACAGCAAATTTAACTTTATGTTTATCTTTCGATATACCTGATGAGATGATCGAATTCATTCTTCGAATGAAGTCCCCTGAGGAGGTGGATGAATATTTTCAAACTTTACTTAACTACGAACTGATGGAACATTTGTCATTCGTCAATGGCCTAAAGGAAAAACTCTTTGGTAGAGGCTCATGTATAAGTAGGATTTATACATATACATAAATATAATTTATTGTTTCAGGAAAAGAAAATAGACCAGGATCGAACAAAACTTTCCCACAGAAGGAAAGAAAAAATGTTAGTGGCACTTGATAAAATTACTTTATTTGTAGGTTATGTGGATTTTTATTGTTTTTAAATTTTTTTTAATTAGGACGAATCAATCCGGAAACAAAACATTAAAAAAAAAACAAAGTTTGTAAGCCTATACACTAATGATGGCAACTTGGATGGAGCAATTTTGCTTAAAGGCCGTCATCTTTGCGAGTGTCAAGCTAGAAGACATAAATTGGTCAACAATTGCCTACATTGCGGTCGAATAGTATGTGAGCAGGAGGGAAGTGGACCATGCTTATTTTGTGGAAACTTGGTGTGCACCGATGATGAAAGAAAAATCATTCGAAATGACAAGGAAAAGGGTGAATATTTAAAAAAGAGTTTAGTTAGCAGAGAAAGACCCAAGGGTTGGGAGGAAGCACTAGCCCAGCGCAACAAGCTCTTAGAATATGATAAGAGTAGTGAAAAGCGCACCACAGTAATCGATGACGAAGAGGATTACTTCCAGGTTCGTTCATACTTATGTATGTATCCATAATAAATTTGTTTTGCATGTCCCCATTGTACATAATGTAGACTATCCGCCTTACGCATTGCTATAGCTTAGTGAACTAGAACCTTGTGGGAGGATTTCAGTATGTGGCGCTAAATTTTAATAATCCATTATACATATGTATATCATATGTTGGGGCAACGGGCAGCACACACCCAACGCAACAGTCCGGTCTGAGCTACAGCAAGCGTTTACGTTTCAGGTCAACATTAGTAAGATCATCAAAATTTGCCGCCATATATACTGAAATCTTGCCCAACTACTTCAGGCGATCGGCAGTGAAATCCGGCTTCAGAGTGCATGCCAGGCACTGTCTGGGATTATTTAAGAAATCGATAAGTTATTAGATAGCTTAAATTTAAGTTTGCACCACTTGAAAAATGTTCTAACGGTACTTATGAAGGTTTTTGTCTTGTTTGGGTTTCCTGCGAATATCTCCGCTCCTAATGGTAGTATTTCCAAAAAAAGGACACCGAATTGTTTGGTACAAAATTTTCTTCATCTTTCGCATAGCGATTATTCACCATAAAGCAGTAGGTAAAATGTTACAGCGTGTCAAAGTTGAAAAAATAGTTTTACAAATCAGTTTTTGGCAAATAATTCGATAACGGTGAACTTTCGCGCACAAATTAATAAAAACGGTCTTGTACCTTATTGGATTGTTTTAGTTTTTATCCGAATGAGCTGATTTTTGGCGGGTGGGGTGACCATGACCTCCAATCGCAACAAAAGAAAATTTAGCACTCTGCTCCAATTTTGGGGCGAGTTATGGGCATGCCATTTTGACAAATTGAAATGGGGGGATAATAGGGGTCCTTGACCGGAGCGATTCAATGTTTACCTTAAAATTATCTTGAACTTATTGTGAATACTTATACAAAATTTTACGGCTGAACTAGCATTCTTTCAAAAGTTATGAAGTTTTTAAAAAAGGTCTAAAATCTGAGCTCTCTGCTTTAAAAACCTCGAGCGATTGTAAAACGGGAGTATGTTCGTTCTTCTTTAAAATGGAGAGAAGCCTACTTTTTCCACCATATCTCAAAATACCGAAGTCGTGTCACACCCTGTGAAGGCGTGAAGAAAAAGTATATACTCTGAAAGAGTTTGGTGTTTGAAACCTGTTGATGAATACAAAATTGTATTTTCGGATCCTCGCCCCATTTTTAAAAATAGACGTTCTTGACATGATATCCAAAATAATAATAAGCAAATTGGACTTAACCATAGAGGTGGGCACTGCTACCTGAAAGGTATATTGTGCCATAGTCCTTTAATTTAGAAGGTCATCAACCCGTGTGATAAACGCTAGAGGATCCTTCAGAGAGGAGCACCTAATCATACTAGTGCTGAATGGAGGTTTCGCCTTCCTCCAGGCAAAGGCGACATTGGGTCTCCCTTGATAGACCTATTTTATGAAGGTGGTAGCGGAGCCCAAAGTGCCCCGTAAGAAAGCCTATTAATAGTCTGAGCTCGGTCCTGCGCAGACATTTAATATCGGAGTAGCTGAAGGGGCGCACTAACTCTTTAAAAACTCTTAAACCAGGGTGCGATGTCCAGTAGTTATGCCTCAGGTCCGAGGACCAGTTACCAATTGCGCTTCTTGCAGCTTTCCAGCTAATTCCACAGAAGGGCTCAGGACCGATGAGTGTGGAAGATGAGCCCTCTCTTGCTAATTCGTCCGCATATTCATTTCCTTCAACGCCTCTGTGACCCGGAACCCAAGAGATGGAAACAGAGTTACGGCTGGAGAGGCTCTGAAGGATGTCAAAGCACTCGCTGACAATTTTCGAGGTAAACTTGTGTGAAGTTAGCGCCTTAATTGCTGCCTGGCTGTGAGTGCAGATAACGATGTGTGCGCCACGGAGACCACGTCCCAAGATCTCCCTGGCACAGATTTCTATGGCATGAATTTCGGCTTGGAAGACACTAGGCCATTTGCCCATTGGGTCCAAAGACTCCAGCACCTATACCGTGATCGGTCTTAGAGCCATCGGTAAACCAAGTGATGCTTCTAGGATCCATACACGTGTTGCCATTAGCCTATTCCGCCCGATCTGGGATGTGAAGGGCGAATTTCCTGCCGATGCGCAGTTCCGTGATCATGTAATTTGAAACCTGGCAGATTGATAGGCCAGGAACTTGCTGTAGGATACGCATGTGTCCCCGATCACTGACACGAGTATCAGTTGATAGGTTGATTTTCAAAGCTGAATGCTGCAGTTTCCTGTATAAAAATATGCAGTGGCGTAATTCCCCATAGAGCTTCCATGGCTAGGGTAGATGTAGGGCTAAAAGCACCATTGATGCCAAGACAGGCAAGTCGTTGGAGCTTATTACAGCTCTTAATTGCGTTGCGTTGTAGTGTTTTGGGCCACCACACTAGAGAAGCATAAGATGATTAATCTACTATCAAGTGTAATGCCAAGACATTTAACCTCTTTTGAATAGTTAATGAGCACACCTCTTAGGTCAAGAGGAGGAACAATTTTCCTAGTGAATGGTACGTGGACTGTTTTTTTGTGGATTGATATTTAGCCCAGTTGCTGTGCACCATCTGTTAACCGTCGTTAGGGCTGTAGTCATCAAATCCGTGATAACGGACTCGAATTTGCTCCTGATCACGATAGTGATATCGTCCGCGTAGCCGATGGCGAAAAAACCCTGCACCTCAAGTAGCGAGAGTAATTCATCTACTACCAAGGACCACAATAGGGGTGAGAGAACACCCCCTTGAGGGCGTTGATAGCGTTAATGTTGAGAGTGTGACCGCCAAAGGAAGAATAAATCTCCCTTCCTTTTAGCATGGCGTCAATCCACCTGATGGTGGGTTGTGGCACCCCTCTTCTAAGGAGGGCTCTGGTAATCGCATCGTAACCAGTATTGTCGAAGGCACCCTCGATGTCTAGGAAAGCACACAAAGCGATCTCTTTTTCATCTATAGATTTTTCAATAGCGCTGACGAGCTTGTGAAGTGCCGTCACCGTCGACTTACCCTTTACATAGGCGAATTGAGTATGATGTAAAGGGTTATTTTTGATGTGTTGGTCAACTAAACGCTCCATAGTTTTTAGGAGAAAGGAGGATAGACTGACGGGCCTGTAGGACTTTGGTAAGTCCTCAGGTTTGTTACCTTGCTTAGGGATGAAAGTTACATTGACCTTCCTCCAAGCAAGAGGGATGTGACAAAAATAATGCTAGCTCTGAACATAGCTGTAAGGTATGGCATGATGATATCTAGGCAGTTTTGAAGGATAGCAGGAAATACTCCATCGATCCCCGCAGCCTTAAATGGATCAAAGGACAGAAGAGCCCATTTCACTTTGTCACTGTCAAAGATTACCCCAGAAAGTTTTTCCAACCATCTAGCCGGTTGTCCTGTGTAACCTTGTATGTGTTCTGGACGACTGTCTGAGGAGACAGATCCAGGAAAGTGCGTATCGAGGAGAAGTTGGAGGGTCTCCTTGGGACCAGTCGTGAACGAACCATCTTGGCATTATACTCCGTTTTAGGTACCTCTATGGAGGGCTTTGTGAAGCCGTGCAGCCTCAGGTAAAGACTGAATTGCTTCACACTGCTTCCTCCAGCACTTCCTTTTGGATTGCCTAATAATCGTGTTGAATTCGTTTAAGGAGCGCATCTATGCCTCTCACTGACCACAGCGCTTGGCTGAGTTGAACAATCTCCGAACATGGGACCGTTTTCGATCGAGTTCATCATTCCACCAGGGGACCTTACGGGTAGACCTATAATTTGGAATGAAAGAGCTCTCTTGGTATGCGGAGATGAGGCAAGCTTCACATCGCAGGGGGATTCAAATAACAGTGGTAAAGTACTGACACTGGAAACGACCAGATCTTTGAACAATTTCCAATTTGTTTTTTTTGACACGTGGGTGCAGCCTGGAGCATTGAGCTCCCTGCAAGATTAAATCTTATGTGCCTGTGATCTGACAAGGATTCCTTGCTAGATACATGGCAATCAGAGATAAACTCCGTTATTGGTCCACTGGCAAGAGTGAGGTCAAGAACCTCCTCCCGTGCCGCGGTGATGAATGTACACCCTTTGTTGAGGACGAACACATTTTTGGACATTAAATAGTCAAGAAGTTTCTTACCTCGCATGTTGACATCCGTACCACCCCACACAGTGTGGTGAGCATTTGCGTCACAACCGATAATAAATTGTCGGTTGTTGGATTCGCAGTAGTCAATTAGGATGGAGACTCTCTCTAGTGGAATAAAATCGTCGTCTGCCGAGAAGTAGGCAGATGCTATGACTACTTCTTGACTAACGTACGCGGTAGACACGTTAACCAGAGCGGCTGCCAGATCTTGGTTAGTGGTAAGAAGTTGACCTGGTTGTCAACAACCAGCGCCGCCCGAGGGCGGTCCACTGATCTGTCGTAAATCAACTTACCGTTGTTAATGTTTAGTCCACAAATACGGCCCTTGGCCACCCATGGTTCTTGTAACAGCGCTATCGAGGCTGTGTTTGCGGCGAAGGTACTGCACAAGATGGCCGATGCTCCCTTGGCATGGTGCAGGTTCGCCTGGAGTACCTTGATGGTACTCAGTTATTGTTGAGGGAGCGGTTTACAATGCTGCTACGTTTGCCTTGTCGAGACCGCCCTCCTCATTCGTCCTTGCCGCGCCTAGGGTCGCGGTATTCGGAGGCGCTTTTTCCACGACATTGGACCTTAGTCCACGGGTAATGTTCCCTTTCAGGTGAAGCCGAATCACTCTCACTGTGAGGTTTCCGTTCCGTTTTTTTGTAGCTTTTTCGGTCCATCGAGCGTGAGCCCGGAAAGGTGGAGGAGCATGCCCTCTTGACTATCTACATGTGACTACTTCTATCGGGAGCCGCAGGTTTAATTTGGTCAGCATTTGTAGATAAAGTTCCTGATGCTGAGGTTGAACTACCCTGAACATAAGGGGCATGTTCGCGGCTGGTAGAGGGAACTGGGCTCTTGCTGGTTAATGGGGCGGACCCTTGACTTGTGCCCTGTATCGGATCTTGGTATCGGCTCTTGATAGCGTGCTCGTTCGCTGGCCTTTTAGATGTCGCTTGATGAGGTCCTGAAGATGAAGCTGAGCTACCCTGAGCATATGGAGCATGTTTGCGGCTGGTGGTGGGAGCTGGGCTCTTACTGGTACTAGGGGCGGACCCTCGGCTTGTGCTAGGTGTTGGATCATTGCTTCGGCTCTTGATAGCGAGCTCGTGTGCTGGTCTTTTCGAAGTCGTTGTTGCAATACGTGGACTATCCATAGTTTTTTCGCGGCGGCTTTTTCCGTCGAGTAGCATCGTGACCTGGGAGAACTCGTAGCCGATGCTCCTATTTAACCGTTTCAACTTCGTTAAGGATGCCTCGATTCCAAGTACCAGGTGGACCGCGTGACCGGAGTTATTCCGATTGTGAACAGTCCAGTTCTCACTCGGTAACCAATTCTGCGCTTTGATGGACGCCAGAATGTCTTCGGTCTTTTGCTCACTGCTTCTGGGGAAGTACCCCTGAATGGTGTGCAATTTGGTAAAATTACTTTCCTCGACCAAAGTAAAGTCAAACGTACATTTCGCACGAATGTGATTTTTATTGGCTCTAACCCACTCTGCAGTGGGAGAGTCCTTGCAGGATAAAACTAACCATCCTGATCTTGCGACACAGGAAAGGAAGTTTATTTCGTGCTATGTTCCCTGGTCACCTGCAGTATAGCCTTCTGTATGTGGACCATCTGTTCATTTGAGAGAGGGCTCTCAAAGTTGAGCGGGTAAAAACCCAGCTTTATCCAAGAAACCGTTTGGCTAAACGTGGGGGCTTTAGGCGCTTGTGCACTCCTTAAGCCGTTTAGCCGAGGCAGAAGCGGGAGAGCGCTCCTCCGAGCGTTCTCTTTTGCGTGGGGGCCTAGGAGCCAAGGCAGACTCTACAGCCTGTTCCTTGGTGGCACCTTCGGCAATGGCCTTTCTATATCTGCGATTTTGTGCAGAGGAAAAACACAGGAGCTTCGTGTCCTTGTGGAAGTCCATTCGATCCACGGCTGCACGGACAAAGGAGACCCTGGAGTTATCAGAGTCCCCACCATAGACGTCCGAGTCAGTGCAATAGGTAACTGTACCAGCGTCGTCATGGCTGCTGCAGTCATACGACGAAATAGACGGAGACTGTCTCCGACTATCCAATGGAATGGCAGTACATTGCTGCACGCCACTAATATCCACAGCTGTTAGTGGATTGAATGCATTCTCATCCAGGGTTGGCTCTACAATCTTCACTGAAGAGTTTTGTAACATGGAAGTTATGGTGGTGGATGTGCTAGGTGGAAAATCCGAAGGTTCTGTTTTTGTTATTTTCATTCATAGGGATCCCACGAGTGTCCGGGAGAAACAGTCATCGACGACTTCACCCGGTTGCCGCCGAAAGTCTAGATTAAAACTGAAGGTCGACTGGTATTCAGAGTTCGCATACTAGCGACCAAGCACCCTCTTGGCCATGCATCCCTCGGCGTATGCTGTTCGACCTTGGAGTTAGGGTACGTTTATAAGGAGACACCGCTCCCGCCCGACCAAATTTAGTCAGCAATTATGACATTTATTTATTTTAGAATTTAACACTCACATTCCCAGAGTACGCCTCAGATCTGAACGCGTCTTCTAAAAATGTCAAGAGTTAAATCCTCACCAAATGTCATAACCCCGCTTCCGCTCGCCACCATGAGGGGGTCAAGGTCGCACTTGGAAGTGCGACCAAGACAGTTACGGACAGAAGAGCAATCACTCATCTGCTGATCCCCCTGTCTTACCTCTCGGCCGACGAGCATGATATCCAATACCTGACAATATAACCAGCAGATCAACGTCTTCTCCAATGATAAAAATAGAGTCAAACTTAGCCTACGAGCATGATATCCAATACCTGACAATATAACCAGCAGATCAACGTCTTCTCCAACGATGAAAATTGAGTCAAACTTGTCCTAAAGCCGTTTAAACAATTTGTGTACCCGCACCCACTACAGCCTGGGATACTAAGAAACCATTATTCGTTAAATATTTTTGCAGTATATCAACAAATTGTTTCTTGTTTCTTTTATTGGCCAATAATGCCTCCTGCTCTGAAGATTGTGGTCTCGTAAAAAATAAATTCAGCTGACTGCTGAATTGTTGATCGCCGGCGCCTTTCTACAAATTTTGACCCTAAGTGAAGAGGATTGTCGGGATAGCCGTCGAACACTATACAAACGCGAAAACAGAAATGTTGCCGCAAAAACTTGACGTAGCAATCAATAGTTCTGCGATAGAAACATTCTTGGCCAAACAACTCGATGCATGAGGAAGCCTCCGTCGGTCACTGCTGCCAAATTTGATGTGATCCATTCTTTATAGAATGAGGACTTCGTCCCCTTTCGCACTTTCGTCGAAAAAAGACGGCGGAAAGGGTGCAAGTTCGTATCGAAGACACTTTAATTTTAGAATGTATTGCTATCTCAGATCGTCGACTTTCTCTTGGGCATGTCTCGGTTATGGATAGAGATGTAACGGATCTTGTTTAGCGGATGAGGATGCGGATGCGGATGCAAAATACTATAACATTGAGGATGCGGTTGCGGATATTAATGGAGAAATTTTTGAGGATGCGGATGAGGGTGCGGATGAGGATATGATCGAATATGTAGACAAAAATATTTAGGTTTCACACTTTTCATGAAGATGAAAAAAGTTGAAATTCCTCTGATTAGTGTGGTTAAAAATTAAAAAGTTGCATACTTCCTTACTTCGCTTCACCTTAAAAAAAAAACCACTTCACCCGCCTCAGTTCAATTCATTTGAAACAAAACCACTCAAACACTAGTCACAAAAATGCGAACCGGAGTGCGTTCCTTAATTCACTCGTAGTCGTAGCTGTAGTCATCGCTGACTACATACTCAGATCATATAAATGGAACGCGCTCCTGCTGTGCTGACCGACAAACTGAAGCTCAGTAGTGTATACGATACAGAATATAATTTGTCTCAATGCATTTCTTTATTGTACATAGTTACAAAGTAGCACGTGGGTCGCATATATCCGCTAATTGTCTGCATACAAAAATGAGGATTGCGGATGAGGATGCGGATGTAAATATTTATAAGATGAGGATGAGAATGCGGATGCGGACATCCGTTACATCTCTAGTTATGGATGATCGTATCGATTTAATTTTTTTCTGGATTTTCGGCAATTCAATAAGCTACAAGTCAATTTATATTAATTGTTGCGTGAAAATTCACCGTTATCGACTTATTTGCAAAAAAACGATTAACAAAACGGGTTTTTACACTTTGACACGCTGTAGCATTTTATCTACTGCTTTGAGATGCACAAAATTTTCCAAGTGGTGCAAACTTAAATTTAAGCTTTAGGACTAAGCCCCTACCGATTTCTAAAATAATCACAGACAGTGCCTGGCATGCACTCTGATTTTACAAAACGCCTGAAGTAAACATGTGGGCTAACTTGATTTTTCCCAGCAAACAATTTCTATCGTCCGCGATACGAATTCAATTTCTCGAATTTCATATCGAACTCGGATTAAAGACGTCACTCCCTTTGGGAAGGAATAGTCACCGATATTATTTTGGCAGGAAGATAATTTGGCGATACTAGGCTAATACATAGAAAAAGGGGTAAGCAATTATTTTTATTTTTACCTTGAGCCCTATCATATAATTCGATTCGAAAGAAATCACTTTCGGAATTACTAAATTGGTATCATGTAACTCGAAAACGAATTGACTTTCGAATTCGACCATACGAAAACGAAAGTCCCCTATCATATATCATGTATGTATGTAATTCGAAAACGTTTGAGAATATGAACGATTGCATCGACAATTTATTCGAGAGCTCCTCTCAAGAAGCTATGGTTATGTGTTTCTTGGTTGCAAAGAAACGTTTTCAGATGTTAAAAAGTGCTTTAATTCAAAAACTAAATGAACTTCATAAAATAGAGCACATAAAACAACGCACACTTTTCTGGGGAGGAATAGAATCGCTTCGTATTTGTAGGAACTGGCTCGTAAGAATGAAATAAACATTTAGGGCGGAATTCATAGTCCCCACTTAAGTAATAAGTATTCCCTTAAGGAATAAGGGGTTTCGCTAAACAAGTGAGCCCTTAAGGGAGCTTCGTATTCATAGACATCACTTATTAGGGCGTTGCCTCATTAAATAAATGATTCATTTATTTGCCATTTCTATTGAAAGTGACAAATAAAATATAAAAAAGCATCAAGTAGTTAAACATTTAAAATTAAAAAAAAAAATTTAAAGTGTTTGAATGAGGATATGTCAACAAATATAAGGCCGCTATTACACAGTCATATATTGGTAATATATATTATAATAGATATTATCATATCCCTAAGCCTACTTGATTTCGCTTCCTGTACGTCTAACAATTTATACTGAATGAATCGAGTAGGCTTAGGCATATGACATACATATTATAATATAAATACTTAGAAAAAGCATGCGTTAGTCCAGAGTGGGCATCAGAAAATAAAAATGGCACCGTCACACTATTGCAGCCCATAGTATGCGTGAAAATTTTATGCAAACGTCAATTTTTTGTTTACAATTGAGAATATAAAATCCGCGCAATATTCATTACTCTCTTAAAATGCCGACGTGATATTTAACCCTTCTGTTGGCATATAGATCCAGACAGACCATTGGTACTATATCTTGATGAAAAATATCGTTCAATAATATTTTCCACCCCTTTCCATATAAATTTCAAAGGAACCGACGGCTACAAATGCGATCAAACGTTCGGCGAAATGTAAACTATGTCTAAAGAATCGAAAAAACGGCGCATCATCGTAAGACACATTATGTAAACTGTTTCTAGAATCAAAATTAGACCTCTTAAAAAAATAAGATTGATTTCACAGAAGATTCAGCTACACCTTAGGCATAATAGCTCGTAGGAGGCGTCAGAAGGGTTAATAATTGCATCGACAATATTTTGACATTTGAATTATTTCGTGGAGTGTAGTGTAATAAATTTGGAGTCAAACACATATGGGTTGTGTGATCACATAGCCACTCTGGACTAACGTATGGCATGTGTTGCTATGTTTTCTCTAAGTATAAATATGACTGTGTAATGGAGCCCTATGAGTTCATATAAGATTACTAGATATGAACCTTAACGAATAAGGGAACCCTTTAGGAAACCCTTAAGCGTTTGCTTATTGAATGACTATGAATAGCGTCAGTTCCTTAAGGGTTCCCTTAAGTATAAGTGAGGACTATGAATTCCGCCCTTAATTTATTGTAGAATTTATTAGAAACTGCAAAACTTTTAAGAAAAATGGATTAACACCATAGTTTTCGTTTATAAAGAGTAACATTTTTTTTAACGCAACTTTGAAATCTCGGGACTTTTGATTTAAATTGATGTGTGTCCCTTAGTTTTAAGCAGGGATAATTGGTTCCGAAACACCAAAATAGTTTTCATTTGACATTCGACGGTCGATTTAATCTAGCACACTAAGGGAAATTTTCTATATTCACGAGGCAATACCAATTACTCGAAACGAACGAGTTACATAATACCAAATTGCTATCGAATACGAAAGTGTCGGCACTTCGTTTTCGTTTCGAGTTACATGATAGGGCCCCTTTTTTCTATTTTTTTTCTATTTTATTTTCACCTTATTTTAACTTTACCTTTTTACACTTTGCTTATACTGGGAATCGAACCGGACACCTATCGTTTCGTAGTCCTACGTCCTACAGCTATCTAAGATTACAAATTATGGGAATAAATTAGTCGTTTTATATTTTGACAATTTCGTACTTCGCTCGGAATTACGATTTTATCATCCTTGCAATTATGAGAAGATATTTCGTTAATAGGAGTCACATTCCTGACATATTGATGACAATAAAGCGATTTTTCGTCGGGGAGACAAGCTTACGATAAATTTTTAATTTGAATAATATCGTTTTCGTATCATTTTTGTGATTTTTCGAATAAAATGATAAAATTGTTTGCTGGATTGGAACGCCCACATTCTTTAAAAAACGATCTCTTGTGTGTCCTACTATTAATTTCATTTGGCGCTTGTGGAATTTGAAGACCGGTTTATTAGAGTGACCTGATTCCGAAATAATTGTTTCCCTGCTTTTATTAAAATGTGTAGCTATGGAAGAAGCAATGTAAGTTTTGTTAAAATTGGGGCTTCAGAACATCAATTCAACTTTCCATACCAATATTTTTTGAAATCATTCTATATAACTTCTTTTATTAATTGTATAAATTATCAACATATGCCATTCATTTTTCAGTCGAATTCTGTCTGGCTTTCTAATCTAGAAAAGAAAAATTTGGCTCACTTGGAGAACAAGTTGCACGAACAAAAACATTCAAGCCGACTGAAACGAAAAGTTACTATAGACTTTGCTGGCCGACAAGTTGTAGCCGAACCGAATTTATCTGCTGAATCTGATTCAATTTGCAGGGATTTCTTAATAAATGGTGAAGAAATTGAAACGGATTACATTCACCCAGCATTTTATGGACCACAACCAGTCTTTGTTCCAAATGTATTCCGCATCAGCGAAACTGATCGCCATCCCCAACTAAAATATGATGGAATCTACAATCGTGTTCAAGATAAAGAATTGCTTGAAATACAGGATCAGAGATATTGTATATCAATGCATCAGCCGTGGGCATCACTTCTAGTGGCTGGAATAAAAAGGTACTTTAAATTATATTTTAAGGTTGATTCCCAGGTATAAGTCATCAGTGACAGTCAACGGTAATCCGTCAATTTATATCGAAATCTGGTGACTGTGACTGATAGAAAATTTGAACTGTAAACGGAATATAGGGCTGATGATAGTTACAGTAATGTAAATCCTGTAAGTATTGAGCATCAAGAATAAAACCGTTGTTAGTTTAAAAATAGTTAATAATATAATAATCTGAATCATTTTTTTTGTATTTTCGTTCTGTCAAAATTGAAGAAAATGTATGAATTTGACAGATCGAAGAATCCAAAAAATGGATTCGGATTCGGGGAAAGGAGGCGTTTTTGGGGGTTTTCGCCTATAAATATTTCGGAAATATTTCAACAACGGTGAATCCTGCTAAAATTATTTGTTTGCAAGTATTGAGGCCCATTTAATTTCTTATATACTTGTTCCAGAATACAAATGTCGAGTTCCTAACGGTTCCCCTGATATAGCTTTTTGAAATCTGAAAATTGTCGAAGTTTTTTATACCCTAATAGCTGAGAGAGCTCGCTACGTTCGCGTTGTTCGCTTCGCTCACAATTTGACACAACTTTAAATTTATGAGCGATTTTGACGCCCAACCAACCTCCTAACTATACCTATAAATATTCGCCTCGCCCAAATTCAACACCTTCAAATACAGTGGTAATAAAACACAGATAGTTCAATTTTCAGTGTGATTTATTTTAGATTTGATTTAGAGAGCGATATTATAAACAATGTTTTTCGTTTTGTTTTCTGGCGAAAAAACAAACAACGGTTTGCCAACATGCGAACAGGCAAGATACAGCTGACCGTGCGAAAAACATGGAAATTCGAGATTAATCCCACAGACTTCCAACGATTTGGCCTTGCGATTTATTGATTGTCATTGCAAAAGCCAATAGAACGGGGAACTGAATCCGCTTGAATTGGAATGGAAGATCAGTTGGAATAATCGGAATTCGTGGGAAAAGTTCTTCCTCTCCTTTGAATGTTCCCTTGATGATCGTCGCTTGAATCACATTGTTCATCAGTTTCTTGACGGACAACCGCGAACCGTTGCACAATTTCGGATGATTCAGATTCCGTAACATGTTTATGATCGATCCCACTTTCAGCTGTAAATTATGCGGCGGGCGCCTGGCACATCAAGTGAGTTCAAAAACTTCGTCGAATAGTTGGTCGCTTCATTCTCGTCGATCACGGTGTCAACCGATTTGTACGAATTTTTGAAAATTCAGCAACCGATGGGTCGTTCTGCAATGCAACTCTCATGTTCGTAGTCAATTTCAACTTCTTGGCATGCCGCCACAAAGGTGACAATTTCAGGCATGCATTAAGTTCATCCGCAGCAGTAGATTTCGGGATGACGGGAAGCGTTTGACGAAAATCTCCGGAGAGTAATATCAGAGCCCCACCAAATCGTCTCCAATCACCTCGTAAGACCTTCATCGTTCGGTCAACTGCCTCCAAAGCTCGTTTATGCGCCATCGTACATTCATCCCAAATGGTGATTTTGCATTCTCGCATCAATTTCGCTGTTGCCGAACTCTTGGTGATTGTGCACGTTGGCTTCTCAACCAAGAGTAGATTCATCGGCAGCTTTAAAGCGGAATGTGCAGTTCGACCGCCTTCCAACAATGTAGCAGCAATGCCAGAGGATGCAAAAGCCATCGCAACTTGACATCTTGACCGAATTGTTACCAGAAACAACGAAAAGACGAAGATTCATCGGCAGCTTTAAAGCGGAATGTGCAGTTCGACCGCCTTCCAACAATGTAGCAGCAATGCCAGAGGATGCAAAAGCCATCGCAACTTGACATCTTGACCGAATTGTTGCCAGAAACAACGAAATGACGAATGTCTTGCCTGTCCCACCAGGAGCATCGAGAAAATAAATGCCTCCTGTTCCATCGTCAACCACCTTCATAAGCGAATCGTATACGTACAATTATATTTTTCTGCTCGGCATTCAAAAGCGGCACATTTATTCGAATTCGTTCGACCAGCTCTCCTCGATCGTAATCTTGCTCCCGTTGCAAGTCGCGATTAATTGCATCGTCCATCAAACGATTTGGCGCTGGCATTCCCAATTTCGACAGCAGACTGCCACACATAAGCACGGTCATGTCTTCGATCAGAACTAACGCTTCGTTGCGCATCTCATTGTTAATTTGAAGGTCGAAATTCTAAGTTGTTATGCGAACTTTATGCAAAATGTGGTCAGCCATCTCGTCCTTGTATTTGTTCCACAATGCGGTCGAGATACGCCAATACGAACAGAAGAAGATAAAGGTAAAAGTGTGAGAAAATGCACTGTCCTCATAATTTTGAGCGTGTTTGATAGTTATTCACAGCACAGCAATTATTTATCTCGTTAGCTTCTTCACCCACAATTTAACGCAAACCGTCTTTTATCACAATGAATTCCACAATTATTCGCAATTATCAAAAGCTTCATAACGAATCTTCCACCTTTGCATCGTCTAAAATCATCAAATCATTCGATAAAATGCAAAATTTCTTCCTGAATTTTCCGAGTTTTCTACTAAGAATTTTATATTTCTTCATTCGAAAAGCTATTGTGGAAAAATTGCAAGCAAAAACAATAATTTTAAAGTTTTCCAATTTTTTGACTTTTCCGGAGGGTTTTGGTAAAAACCTTCTCCTGGTAATTGCAAACAACTGAAAATTTTTTTTAACCAAAACGATCCAGCCGTTCTCAATTGATGAACTACTTCGATTTTTCCAATTTTCCTACTTTTCCGAAGGGTTTTTCCAAAATTTTCTTACGTAAAAACCTTCTCTTAGCAATTGCAAACAAATGAAAAAAAAAATTGAACTAAATCGGCCCAGCCGTTCTCAATTGATGAATTACTTCGATTTTTCCAATTTTCCGACTTTTCCGGAGGGGTTTTCCAAAATTTTCTTACGTAAAAACCTTCTCCTGGCAATTCCAAACAACTGAAAAAAAAATTGAACTAAATCGGTCCAGCCGTTCTTGATTGATGAATTACTATACATTTTTTTCGCTCCATTTTTATGTATATAGATACCCATAAGATGGTATCGGGTATATTGTTTTTGTTACGCCGATATTATGTGACACCTTAAAGGAGCCACCGGAGGTATGGCAAAGTATACAGGGTGGTCCAATTGAACTGCAACTTTTGGCTAACTGATTTTTTTATTTATTTAATACATAATTTTATTGAAGATAAGCAACAAATATTGAAATACAATTATATTTTTAAAATTTAATTTAAATTTTCGATGTGACCACCATTAGCGTGAACTATGGCTTTGAGTCGGTTGACAAACGAATCGCACGTTGCACGAATGTGAGCCTCTGGCATTTTTGCCCATTCAGCGCATCAATACTCTGGTATCTTTTAGTGTTGACATGGGCCTGCAAAATCCCCCATATGGAGTAGTACAGCGGATTCGCATCCGGTGAATGAGGAGTCCACTGTTCGGTCGAAATGAACTTTGGAACATTGTTTCTTAACCAGTCTTAGTTTGCGCGTGCTTTGTGTGACGGTGCAGAGTTTTGGTGAAATGCCCATACTGAAAGAGTTCAGTAAAATGTCTGCGTGCCCACGGCTTCAAAACATCTTCCAAAACAATTTCTCGGTAAACGTTCGCATTCATCTTGATGCCACAATTAAAAAACATTAGCGGATATCGACCATTCGCCGTCACGGCTGTCCAAACCATCACAAACGGTGGGGATTGAGTTTTGGTGGCCATCCGGATATCTAAATTCTCGGACGACCTTTCTGTTAGGTAGACAGGATCGTTTTGTTTATTTATAAATTGTTCAATAGGGAAATTTTTCTCATCGAAGAAAATGATATTTCGTAACTGACCACGTTCGTGCAATCGCAATAGCTCTTTCGTCCTATCGAATCTAACTTTTTTTTTGGGCTTCGGCTAGATGTTGTCCTTTTTGTATTTTGTAAGGCTTAACTTTGAGCTCCTTTTTCAATATTCGCTGAATGGCTTAGCAGCCATTTTTCTGCCACTCCGTCGAGAATTTCGGCGAATTCGAGCCTTGATGTTCCGTATCATTTCCGGGGTTGATACAGTTTTTTTCCGGCCACCACCATATCGTTTAGCAGCACTACCAGTTTCATTGTAACGAGCTATGGTTCGAGACACGAACGATTTGTTGATATTTAGGTGTTGAAGAGCACGAACAATTTCCACTTGCGGCTTTCCAGCCAAATATAGCCCAATCACACTGTTACGTTTTACTTCCATCACGGATAAAGTGTTTTTCACAACACTCAGGCGCAAACGCTTGCGGATGCTTAAACACAACAAGGTGAACTGTCGTGGAACAAAATATGAGGGCGCTATCATTAGCGGTCACAGATTTACAGTTACCTACATTTGGTTGCAGTTCAATTGGGCCACCCTTTATATATAAATGATCAGGGTCAGTCACTGAATCGAATAAGCCATGTCTGTCTGTCTGTCCGTGTGTCTGTCTGTTAGCACGATAACTCCCGAAATAATGCAGCTAGCGGTTTGAAATTTTGGTCAAATGTTTGTTTTGCTAAAATCTTGGACGGTATTGAAAATGGGCCAAATCGGACCACGGGTTCCCCTACCTCCCATACAAACTACCCCTCCTTGATATTTTAATTCGGCCATAACTTTCGGTAGAATATCGCTATCGACTTGAAATTTTGATCAATGTCTCATTCTGAGTACTTTGAGTTGGTGGAATGTGGAGTAGGTCCAACTACCCCTACCCCTACGTCCCCTCCCCCCCCCCAAATATGAAATTGAATATTTTGGGTTTTGCGTGCCTTCTAGGTCTGTACATGGGTATGTATACACTCATCGTGCTATTCGCACGATTAGAACTCGGTCTCGTTTTTCTTTTGTTTAGCTCTTCTGGGGTCTTCTAGGGGTCTTCTGAGACCTTAGAAGCGCCACAGACCCTCCGATCGATTGGCGAATTTTTTGATTGCGATATAAATCAGACCACCGGATTCAATTTTTTGAGTTGACGTGTGGAACGTATTGCCATGAAATTTTTCGTACAAGCTGACAATCATGTGTTCTAAGTTGCTGATTTTTTTTACATAATCCTGTGGTTGTTGTTGTTGTAGCGGCGTAAGAGGGGGGGGGGACATTCACAAACCGTAGGTATCCTCTCAATACCTAAGAAGATCGCAACTTCGATGGGGTTCTCCCATAGTGCTATAGGTGTTAGATGCGTAGGTGCGGCAGTCCAGTCAATTATATAATCCACGTTGTGTGGGCTGGCTCCACATGCTGGACAAATATTTCTAATGCTGTTGTCAATGCGCGACCAAAATGAATTTAGTCTGGAGCACCATCCAGAACGAAGCTGAGCCAAGGTGGTACGTGTGGCTCTAGGTAGTTGTTGTTCGTCGGCTGAGATGTCAGGTGGTCGAGCGCGAAGGACGCGGTTTACGGATAGCCTGTTTGTGGCTTTGGTTACCTCGCTGGTGTGTAGTTGATTAAGGGCCGCCTTGTATGTGTTGGAGTTATCGAGAGGAACTCGTTTAAACCTTTGGACTTCCCTTTCCATTTCCCTTAACGAACGTCTTACATGACGTGGTGGTGGGGTTTTGTCCATGAGGTCATGATTTGGGTGTTGGCTTCGATAACAACCAAAAAGATATTGCTTAGCCACGAGATCATTGTGTCGTGGTGGTCGTTCTTCATGCTGTGGTTGTGGCGGTCATTCTCCATCAAAACTAGCAATCGATGTCCATCTTTCATCGCCAAAAATGGTATAATTTTCGCTATTTT
Organism: Microchrysa polita; assembly: GCA_949715475.1. Lineage (NCBI taxonomy): Eukaryota > Metazoa > Arthropoda > Insecta > Diptera > Stratiomyidae > Microchrysa > Microchrysa polita. Next base: position 44,005,231 of record OX454417.1, on the reverse strand, counting down.
GTGTTGTGTCTTGTGAACCGTTAGACTGTCAAATTAAGGTGGCTCGTTAAATTGCCTAGTGTGTGTGCTGTACGGGCGGCAGATCGATTATCGGCAATCGATTGACCAATAAACCGCTAGGTATGTGGCGCCCTTTAAACCAAGCGTCCGAATTTAATTTTCTCTATTTATAAGTAAAAGACAAATATTATGGAAAATAGGGAGGGGTTACGATTTGTTATTTGACGGTTATATAAGGATAAAGGTTGAAAGGCTCCGGCCGATTCCTATATCCTCTTCAGTTGTGGCGTAACTGCGGAACCTTAGCTTTATGCAGGAGGAATTTCATAGGGTGAACGGCTCCGGTCAATTGTTTTGGAGGGTTATTTTCCCGCATTATCTCAGTAACCGCTGCGCCTGAGTGCTGTAACAGCACAACAACTTCAGCGTCTCAGGTTACTAAACGTAATACATCATCATCATCAATGTGGCACGATAGCCCGACGTCGGGCCTTGGCCGCCTGAATCGTTGACCTCCAATTGTCGCGGTTACGTAACCTTGTCCTCCAGTTTCGGAAGCCCAGCAGCTGGTGGGCGTCTTCACCTACGGAGTTCTCCCAGCGAGCTCTCGGTCGTCCACGCAACCTCGCTCCGTCAATTCGTTGTGCGTTCATCACTTTCTTTGGCATGCTATTATCGTCCATCCGTTGTACATGCCCCGCCCATTGCAGACGTTGAAGCTTCACGATTTTCGATACTTCCAGCTCATCGTACAATTGATACAACTCATGGTTGTATCGGATACGCCATTGGTCTCGCTCGCGAACGGCCCCGAAAATTCGCCGAAGGACCTTTCGTTCGAATCGGTCTAGCAAAATTTCGGAAGCTTGGGTAAGAGTCCATGTTTCGCAGCCATAACATAGCACGGGTCGGATGATCGTTTTGTACACGCGGAGCTTCGTGTTCCTGTGCGCAAGTTTCGAATTAATTATAGGGAGGACCGAGAAATATGTCTTATTGGCTAGCTGTATCCGTCGCTTAATTTCGTCGGTTTCGTTGGCGTCCTTTGATAAGTTACAACCCAGATAGTTGAAGTTGTCTACATACTCGATATTAAGGTCCCCCACTGTGATGCTTGAATTTGCTGGCGTCCTTGTTTTCGATTGCATCATGGCCTTTGTTTTGCTTTCGTTGATATGTAGTCCAACTTCCTTTGCGGCGTTATTGAGGTTATGCAGGAGGCTTTCTGCATCACCCAACCTTCGAGACATGATGTTGATATCGTCGGCGTACGCTACTAATTGAGTCGACTTGATGCGTAGCGTTCCGCTGCTGTCCATATTCATTGCTCGAATTACATACTCCAAAGCCAGGTTGAAGAGCGTCGGCGCCAGCCCGTCGCCCTGCTTGAGTCCAGTACGAGTTTCAAATATGTCAGTGAGTCGGTTCTGCACTTTGACCTGCGAGACCAGACGGTATTGGTCATCGTCATCCTTGTGAGTTGCACTAACTTTGCCGGTATACCAAAATTCAGCAAAATGTTGTACAGTACACTTCGGTCGATACTGTCGTATGCCTGCTTGAAGTCGACAAAGATTTGGTATACGTCGATGTTGTATTCCCAGCCCTTTTGGAATAGTAGCTTCACTGTGTAAAGCTGATCGGTCGTTGAACGACCAGGTCTGAAGCCGCCTTGATACTCGCCAATGATTCGTTCTGCGTACGGATTGATTCTCTTTTCAAGAATTTTTGATAAAATCTTATAGGCCGTACAAACTAATGATATGCCTCTTTAATTCTCACACTTCAGCTTGTCACATTTTTTGTGGATTGGGCACATTTTGCGCCAATCTTCGGGAATTATCTCGTCGTTCCATATTTTCAGCAGTAGCACATGTACAGCGTTGGTCAAGCACGTTCCACCATGCTTCAGCAGTTCTGCTGGGATCTCGTCAGCGCCGGGCGCTTTATTATTTTGGAGCGACTGTATGGCAAGACTCACCTCCTCTACTGTTGGGGGTAGAACGGGAGGGCCTGGTTCGGCTAACTGCTCAAGAGCTAGCTCCGCGGGGGATGTTGATGATGTATTGAGGAGCGCTTCAAAATGCGAGGCCCATCGTTTGTTGACGCTTTCGATGTCGCTGATGATGTTACCATCCATGTCCTTACATAGGCTTGCCCTGGGTTGATATCCGTTCTTGATGTTATTTATAAGTTTGTACGCCTGTCTAATGTTCTTACTGGCTAATCTTTGGTTTATTTGCTGCAACTGCCCGTCAAAATGTTTGCGTTTCTTACGTCTAATTAACCTATTAGATACTCGCCGAAGTTCCTTGTATCTTTCTTTCTTGGCTCGGGATGCGCGTTGTGTGTATTGGCGATAGGCTTCATTTTTCGCCTCAATCGAGGCCCTGCATTCGTCGTCGAACCAGTCTGCTCGTCTGCGCCGGCCTTTATAGCCCACGACCTCTTCTGCGACCCCCTTGATGCTGTCTTTGAGCTCCTCCCAGAACTCATGGATGCCTAGATTATTGATGTTATCCTAGCAGCAGCTTGACGTCGTTTGATGGAAGTGAGTCGAAGAGTGTTTCTAGGTCGTTGTAGAACTAGTCCTTAATCGCGTCTTCTTTTGCTTCTGTAGGAGCATGCGCATTAATGAGCCAGAGATTAGCGAAACGGGTCTTAATGCGGATCGCACATAGCCACTCGTTGATGGGTTTGAAGCCGATAACGTGGTCCTTGAGCTACTTATTCACGATGAAAGCTACTCCAAACTCCTTGTTGCCCTCCTCTTTACCACTCGTAAAAATAGTGTGCGAATTGAGGTCGTTAATCTCGCTTTTGAGCCATTTAGTTTCCTGGATTGCAACTGCTCAGCTTGTATTGTTCTACCTGATCCAGGAGGGCCCTTAAGGCCCCCGGTCTATTCAGGGAGCGTACATTCCAGGATCCGAAAGAGTAATCAGTTGTTCGTTTGCGGGGTCGTCGTTGTTTTGTATACGTCCAATCCGAGGCTTTTGTTTCAGGTTTCTTGACTTGAAGTTTTTCTTAGGATGAGTTGTCGGCACATCGCTAAACCATGATAGGGTTTAATCTATCACGTTAAGTAACCTGAGACGCTGCAGATGTAAATACAGCACTCAGGCGCAGCGGTGCTTCTTCCAAATGTCGCATCAGATGATTTGACTTAGCCGTTAGAGGTTTTACCCACTACCGTTACCAGGGGGCGCCCGCGCGGAGGACACATGGAGAAGTCTTTTGCCCCCACTAAACGTAATAGGGTGACGAAAACCGAATAGTCAATTACCGAACTAGCACCTCCGAGGCCTCCATGATGGACCTCTTTCATTTTACGAATACTATCAAGGTTAAGCGATGGGCCGACAACTCATCCTTAGAAAACATTTTCTACATTAAGAAACCTAGAATGAAAGCCTCGGATTAGAAGGATACAACCCAACGACGACTTCGCAAACGAACAACTGATTACTCTTTTGGAACCTGGAATGTACGCACCCTGAATAGGCCAGGGGCCTTAAGGGCCAGCTCGAAAAATATAAGCTGAGCATAGTTGCACACCTGGAAACAAAATGGCTTAGTAACGAGATTGACGACTGCAATTCGTACACAATTTTCACAAGTGGAAAACCTTCGGGCCACAGGGAGTTTGGAGTGGCGTTTATTGTAAACAATAAACTTAAGCCGCATGTTATCGACTTGAAACCAATAAACGAGCGGCTGTGCGATTCGTATTAAAATCCGGTTCTTCAATCTCTGGCTCATGAACGCGCATGGCCCCACGGAAGTCAGTGAAGACGCGGTTAAGTGGTCCTATCGGCGACCATTCCCGATGGCAGCTTGCTGCCACACGGGTTTTTCAAGCCTCTACGGGGCGGACCACACCCGTTTCATCACCAACGAAACGGCCAAGAGTTGCCAAAAGACCCCTCCATGGGAATGGGATAATGGGAAGAAAAAATATGCTGAGTCTGTACAGTAAATTGGATTATCATAAATTCGTTTGCCTGCGAATGGAGCAACTCCAAGGCCCACTTGTGCTGTCCTTTTGTTTGAGATTGAATTATCAATTCGCCAAACTTGAAATATTTTTTGAGTGTTTTCTCCGGTTCTTCCAAATGGCATTGGTTGAGACGAACCAAAATCGTAACTAGTGAATCATTTGTCTGAATATTAATTACAAATGAAATTGAAGTTTAAGGGCGGAATTCATAGTCCCCACTTATACTTATACTTGCCCTGTGGCACGGGTTAAGAATAGTGCTACCGTCTTTCCCGACGTGTCGTAAGAGGCGACTAAAGGGACAGGAGAGAATAAAACTCTCCTGAGTTTCGAACATATCTCTACAATTGTGCGCGCTGCAACTCTGTTTTGCGCTCAAGGGATATGTACGAAACTTAACAAAAAAAATTGACCCCTGTGGTTTTGGGGTTAGAATTATACCACAGCGATCCCGGCTTGTCGTAAAAGGCGACTCGAGGGATAGGGTATGTAGGCTTGTATCCTGCGTACCTGAAATTTACTTTACACTCGAAACATTAAACGAGCCTCGGATACCTCGGCCTGATTCAACGGCAACGACTTTTGGCTATAAACAACGGACTACGATCGGTTTTTGGAACGTTCGGACGATGTGGGTTGAGTGTAATAACACAAGGCTCACAGAAGTCGAACAGGAATACAACATCGCTATACTAGGACTGAGCGAAACAAGATGGCTCGGATCGGGGGCGACTTTATCACCAAGCTCTCGCACTGTACTGCTCTGCTCTGGAAGTGAAGACAATAATTCACCTCGGCAAGCGGGCGTCGGAATCCTGTTGACTAGGAATGCACGCCGATCCCTTATCGACTGGAAACCTATCTCCGACCGTATCATCACAGCCAGGTTCAAATCCAGAGTACGAAACATCACAATTATTCAGTGCTACGCACCGACTGAACCTGCAGACCAATCCGCAAAGGACGTTTTTTATCAGCGACTAGGCGACACCTTTGATAGGGCTCCCAGGGGTGACATCAAAATCATAATGGGGGATCTCAACGCCAAAGTCGGTACTGATAATTTAGGCTTGGAACACCTTATGGGCAATCACGGGCTTGGCGATAGGAACAACAATGGCGAAATGTTCGTGGAGTTCTGTAACTCTCGGCAACTAGTCATTGGCGGAACGTTGTTCAAGCATAAACCCTGCCACCTAACAACTTGGATTTCTCCTGATGGCAGAACAGAGGTCGAAGCGTGGGGCTGATGTTGGCAGCGACCACCATCTTGTTATCGCAAAATTTCGCTTACGAACGGCAGCGATTCAATGATCTCACAACACGCGAATCTTGCCACGATTTAATGTGCAAAAGCTAAAAAATTCCTCAACTAGACGTGCATATTCGACCGCCTTGCACGAAAAAGCTTGTGCAGCAACATCTCTTCAGAATCCTACAATTGAGGATAGATGGAATTTTGCAAAGGATTCTTTTATTTCATGTGGCGAAGCGACTGTGGGAAGATTGGATCGAGGTAGGAGACCATTTATCAGTGATGCTACTTGGTCTCTTATCTCAGCACGCAAAATAGTTAAGGAACAGATTAACTCTGCTGCTGATGATTCAGCTAAAAATCAACTTCGCGCTGAATACCACTGCAAAAAGGCGTGCAGGGAAGTGTGAGGCGTGATAAGCGTACTTACATCAACGCTTTAGCGAAGGAGGCAAATGATGCGGCTTACCGTGGTGAAAGCGGTACCCTATTTAAGCTAATTAAACCACTAATTGGTAAATCGTTCACAACCGACCATCCTGTGAAAGATAAAGAAGGGTTACTGCTTGTTACCGAAGAACAGCAACTTCAGAGATGAAAAGAGCACTTTTTTGAGGTCGTTAACAACAGTTTTGGGCCTGCAAGTGCATCTTTATCGGCAGAAGAAGACGTCCCTCCAGTAGCCAGTATTAATTCCAGACCAACATCTAAGACGGAATTAAAGCGGGTTATCGAATCTATGGACGCCGGTAAGGCCCCGGGGATAGATGGAATTCCGGTCGAACTATTTAAAGCGGATTCGAATGCTACAGCGGATATTCTACTTCCCCTCATCAGAGAGTGTTGGGAAACCGAAACTCTTCCAGTAGAATGGAAAAAGGGCGCAATTATTAAAATTCCCAAGAAGGGTAACCTTAAGGATTGTAACAATTGGCGCGGTATTTGCCTACTTCCAGCTGTATCCAAGCTGATGGCTAAAATTATTTTGAACCGGATCAAGGATGAAGTTGATCGCACTTTAAGCAATGAACAGGCTGGTTTTCGTGAGGGTTTTTCATGTAGCGACCATATAAACACCCTCCGAATTATTATTGAGCAATCCGCCGAATGGAGATCCCCATTACACCTCATGTTCATTGATTTCGAGAAGGCGTTCGATAGTGTTGATCGGGAGTATATTTGGAGAGCTCTTCGTAGGAGGGGCATACCAGATAATATAATTTCGAACATCAAGGAATCTTATCAGGGAGCCCAATGTCACGTTTTGCACAAGGGTAAGCTTTCAAATCCTTTTGAGGTGCACAGTGGAGTGAGACAAGGTTGCATTTTATCACCTATTCTTTTCCTCATAGCCATTAACGATGTACTAGCGAGCGCGCTTCAAAACCAGAGGAAAGGTATCAGATGGAAAATGTTTGATTACCTGGAATACCTGGACTATGCTGACGATATTTGTCTGCGTTCAAATAAAAACGAGGATGTAGCTCAAATGGCCAATGCTCTGCATTGCGAAAGTCGTAATGCTGGGCTCAAGATAAACGCTGCCAAGACCAAGTACTTGAGCTCCCATCCTGGGGGACAAAGCGGAATTTGTGTTTCGGGCCAGGCAGTCGAAAAAGTTGACGAATTCTGCTACCTCGGAAGCATAGTCACAGCAGATGGCGGCGCGGACGCTGATGTACAATCGCGTATCAATAAGGCTAGGGCAGCCTTCTTCACTTTGACTCCTTTCTGGCAAAATAACAACATTTCCAGGCGCACCAAAATCCGAATCTTTAATTCTATTGTAATATCTGTGCTTCTTTATGGCTGTTCAACTTGGAAGGTGACCAACGAGATAAAAACTAAGCTGCAAACTTTCGTAAACCAGTGCCTACGGCGCATCCTACAAATCCGCTGGCCGGAGATTATTTCCAATGATGATCGTCTGAGTATCACAGGCCTGGATTGGATAGGCACTTCTGTCAAAAGGCGAAAGTGGCAATGGATAGGTCAGACTCTCCGAAGAGGGCCAACAGATATTGCAAAGCAGGCCCTAGATTGGAACCCTCAGGGAGCCAATGCTAGACGCCGTGTTGGACGACCAAGAAACACGTGGAGAAGATCGGTTAATAGCGAGGCTGCTTCATTAAACAAACAGTGGTCAGACCTAAAGACGATGGCACAGAACAGAACGAGGTGCCCCCAGGGCATCATAGGGGAACCAGAGAGAGAGACTTATACTTAAGGGAACCCTTAAGGGACTGACGCTATTCATAGTCACTCAATAAGCAAACGCTTAAGGGCTTCCTAAAGGGATCCCTTATTCGTTAAGGTACAAATCTAGTAACCTTATATGAATTCATATATTTGTTGACATATCCTTATTGAAACACTTTGAAATTTTTTAAAAATTTGGAATTTTTAACTACTTGATATCTACTATATAAAAATAAGTCGGGTTTTCCTGACTGACTGACTGACGCTATAACTCCAGAACGCACGAACCGATTTCCACGGTTTTGCATTCGTTGGAAAGGTCTCGGGCTCCGTGAGGTTTATAGCAAAGAAAATTCAGGAAAAATTTCAACAAAAAAGCTGGAAAATCTTTTTTTACATACAGCGCCATCTCTGATACATAGCATGTACTACAAACCAATATTTAAAGTAGACTGCTCAGTTAATTTCATGTGACAAACCGGTATTGTGTTTACTGTGAAATTGTGAAAAAAAAGTTATTCGTTTCCTAACATTTCAATTGGAAACCATCAAATCAATCACGTGTATTGTGCAAATTTTTATTCAATTTCAACAGCAGGCATTTGTCTTTAAGGTGGTAAGTTTAACTGTGTAAATTATGAGGATCGTGCATTTGAGGTTAAATTCACCACTCTGTCCATAGTCCAAAATGCCTAAAGGACGACGTGCGAACATCGGCCGCCGCACAAGACATGCAAGCCAGCAACAAGTGTATTCACAGAACTTAAGCGAAGAAATATGATCCCACTGCGAACTACAGTGATGATGAAAATTTAGATATTGGACCAATGACGACTATATACGAAACATTAATGCAAGCGGTGGACAATAATACTGGTGGTCTATTCTTCCTGGACGCACCTGGAGGAACAGGGAAAACATTTGTCATTTCATTGATTTTGGCCACTATTCGATTAAGATGTGCCATAGCTTTGGCGGCAGCATCATCTGGAATTGCGGCGACTCTTGTAGATGGCGGTTGCCACTCAATTTAAACACAATTGATACTCCAACATGCAATATTTCCCGATCCAGTGCAATGGGAAAATTGTTGATGCAATGCAAGCTCATTGTTTGGGATGAGTGCACAATGGCACACAAGAAATCACTTGAAGCACTTAACTTCACACTGAAGGATCTTCTAAGAAAAAACAACATCTTTGGCGGCTTGATGATATTGTTGGCAGGCGATTTCAGGCAGACGTTGCCAGTAATTCCCCGTGGAACGCCTGCAGATGAATTGAATGCTTGCCTGAAGGCATCACCTTTATGGAATAACGTAAAAAAACATTATAGGCCAGTCAATAAACCGAAAAATAAGGCGTTAGGACGCAAAAAATTGCTCGGCTCTGGTTTTTTGGGATATTGTTAGGATAGATACCAGAAGTGTACCACCAAGTTTGCAACTTCGAAAAACCTGTGCTAACCCCGTGACCCTCAAAAACCCTCAAAATTTTCGGACTTTTTTCATATATTTGTTTGTAATTTCTAAAAGGTGCTAGTAAGTTGCAAGTAAGTTGTCCACTGCACTGTTAAAGCTAAGAAAATCTTCTTTAATTTGAGTGTAACCCCAGCTTTGTAGGCGCAAAGGATCCCAAGATACAGCACTTTAAACATTGTTTTTAAAAAAAAAGTTCGAAATTGTAATTTCAGTCATGTTCCGAGCTGAATATCGGCTTAACTGCGCATTTTACGGAGAAAGTCATGTGACATGAAGTTATAAACCAGTTCCTTAGCCGTATATATGTCGGAACGAATGGAATCAGACCATGGGGTCATAGGGCTGCCCCTGAAAATTAGGTTCTTCTAAGAAAAACTTTTTTCTTTATGTACCAATATTAACCAAACTTCACCCAAGTATGTTGCTGGTTAAGCCTAAAAAAATATCTAGGAACGGATGAAATCGGAACACTACGTTATAGGGCTGTCATACAAACCAACCTCTGGAAATTAGGTTCTTCTAAGAAAAACTTTTTTTCTTTATGGACCAATCTTAACCACCCTTCCCCCAAATGTGTTTTTTAGTAAAGCTTCAAAACATATCTAGAATCGGATGAAATGGGAACACTAGGTTATAGGGCTGTCATACAAACCAACCCCTGATAATCAGGTTCTTCTAAGAAAAACTTTTTTCTTTATGAACCAATCTTAACGAAACCTCACCCAAATGTGTTCCTAGTAAAGCCTCAAAACATATCTAGGAAGGGATGGAATCGGAAGATTACGTCATAGGGCTGTCATACAAACCTCCTAAAATACAATTTCGGACTTTTTTACAAAAAAAACACATTTTTTAAAGTGCTGTATCTTGGGATCCTTTGCACCTACAAAGCTGGAGTTACACTCAAATTAAAGAAAATTAGCTTAGCTTTAAAAGTGCAGTGGACGACTTACTTGTAGGAAGCACTTTTTAGAAATTACAAACAAAAATATGAAAAAAGTCCGAAAATTTTGAGGTTTTTTTAGGGTTACGGGGTTAGCACAGGTTTTTCGAAGTTGCAAACTTGGTGGTACACTTCTGGTATCTATCCTAACAATATCCCAAAACAACAGAGCCGAGCAATTATTTGCGACCTAAAATCGGTAAATGACTGGCCTATTATCGCTAACCACTAATATGAGAGTTCAACTTCAAAATGATCAAAGTGCTGCACAATTTTCCAAACAATTGTTAGCTGTTGGAAATGGAAAAGTCCCAGTTGATGCGACATCTGGATTAATTACTCTTACCAACGACTTTTGCCGATTTGTAGACTCTCAATTAGCTCTCATTGAAAATTATTTCCCAAACATTAGTGAGAATTATCAGAATTATGGTTGGTTAAGTCAACGAGCAATTCTTGCCGCAAAGAATAATGATGTACACGCACTGAATTTCACCATTCAATCAAAAATTGCTGGCGATTTGGTGACATACAAATCCGTTGATTCCATAACAAATCCCGATGATATAGTAAATTATTCAACGGAGTTTTTGAACTCTCTGGAGTTACCAGGATTTCCACCACATAACTTGCAACTCAAAGTTGGTACAGTTATTATGATATTGCGTAATTTGAATCCACCGCGACTTTGCAACGGTACTCGACTTTCGGTAAAAAGACTTATGCCGAATTTGATTGAGGCAACCATTATTAACGGAAAGTACGCAGGTGAAAATGTATATATTCCTCGAATACCAATGATTCCGACTGTTCTTCCGTTTGACTTCAAACGATTGCAATTTCCAGTTCGCCTTGCGTTCGCAATGACAATTAACAAGTCGCAAGGCCAATCGCTTAGTGTTTGCCGGATAAATATATATATTTTATATTTTATTTGTCACTTTCAGTAGATATGCCCAATAAGTAAATCGTTTTATTAAATGAGGCAATGGCCTATTAAGTGATGTCTATGAATAGGAAGCTCCCCTAAGGGCTCACTTATATAGAGAAAACACTTAGGCCCGTATTTATGAACATTCCTTAACTTAAGGAGACTTTTTTTTCTATGAAAAAGTATGGGAATGACATTTAATTTATTGAATTTCGGCATCCTTGACCCAAGGTCTCCTTGACCTGTGGACTTTCGCATAGCGGCGGTGACTCAGGAACAAAGCACAACCCTGGTCAAAGCAGACAAAAAAGTCTCCTTAAGTTAAGGAATGTTCATAAATACGGGCCTTATTCCTTAAGGAATTCCTTATTCCGTAAGTGGGGACTATGAATTCGGCCCTTAATTAATTTTTTGTACAGTTAGAAATTTCAACTCACTTACTAGCAATTAACATTTCAACAGTGTCGTGTCAATGATAGGTAGCAATGGCTTATTCTTGCTATACGTCTTCGTATCGGACGGTTTCATCAATTCATTTTGAGCATGATATCGAACCTCTGTCATTAACGTTAACAAGCTATTCTCAAATATTCTGAAAACAAAGTTTGGTTACGGTCACATATTAGAGGAAAGGTTGAGAGAAATTTACTGTATTTCCAATGCCAGCTGAAAGATTTTCTGTTGCAGAAGACGTTGTCGTTGCTTGGGAAAATCAACATATTGAATGCACTTCAGTTCTGAAATGCCATAGGCTTCCAACTTCCATGCCGGTCGGCACGATACCGATAATGTACGAGTCGTCCCAGCCTGTAGATAAAAGTGTAAACAGATTATTTGGTACCCATAAATTGAACGAGATTTGTGTATGTACTTACCCAAAAACTGCCGGCTGACTTCATGCTATTGGCTTGGGTAGTTTTCGTTTTTTTTCCACTAGCATTGCAACGTCATCGGCCGCCGAGCTACTTTTAAAACCGACAAAAACCATAAGAAACAAAAAAATTATCGACCACATAGCGTAATGGCTGTGCTAGCAAAAATAAAAACTGTGTAGCCCCCGAAACAGAGAGATTTGAAACGCCTGTGTGCACATTAACGAGACGAATTACCGTCGTAAGCGTTCGTGCTTGATTCGTACAAAACGTGTACGAACGAGGTACGAACGCTTACGAACGAATCACTTGGCTGTCACCCACAAAATCGCGCACTTGTTTCAAATGAAAACATCAATTAAAAACGCGTTAAACTGTCATTTTCTGACCGACATTTACATAGTACTACTAAAATATAGGTACACACGCGATTACCTTTGAGAAGATACACCGATTATGAATTTACGTTGTTCACTGGACCACCTGACAACAAAACACTTGAAATTCGGAAAAAAACTTGTGTCGCATTTAAACAAAATTAAAACACTTTCGCGGGATTACGGCTTACACTGTTTTCGTGAATTAATCACAAATCACTTCGAAAAACTCTATATTTCACTTCCGCAAACTATTTCGTGCACTCACGTTCATCATCATCATCATCAATCATCAATTGTCGCGGTTACGTGACCTTGTCCTCCAGTTTCTGAAGCCCAGCAGCTGGTGGGCGTCTTCACCTACGGAGTTCTCCCAGCGAGCTCTCGGTCGTCCACGCAACCTCGCTCCGTCAATTCGTTGTGCGTTCATCACTTTCTTTGGCATGCGATTGTCGTCCATCCGTTGTACATGCCCCGCCCATTGCAGACGTTGAAGCTTCACGATTTTCGATACACTCACTCACGTTCACTTGCCGCCAATTGGATTCCAACTGGATGGTTGTCAAAGATTGACAGCGTCGTGACGAGCCGGCCATCTTGTGGGTTGCCCGAGAGGTATAGGAGAGGTGGCGCTGAAGATGGGGAAAAACTTTTCTAGTCACACGTACGCTCATCTACGTGAAGCAGGCCAATCCAATTCTACATATCACAGGAATTTTGTGCCATTAATCAGCATGTCATCGTCTCTAACGTAAACTTTGATTCCAGGTCCCGTTCCCTTATTTCCTTTTTTTGCGGTCAGCAGATGACTTCGCTTTCTTCTCGTTTCGAATGATGACACCTTTTGAATGATGACACCGGTATCTTTCGGAGCGCCGTGATGACTTGCTGTCTGTTATGAAGTGTTACGTGGTCTGACCAGCGGAACCGGCCAATCTTTGTATCTGGTCGTTGGCTAAGGCAATACAACATTTTAATGTTTTCAAACAGATGTCTTTGATTTAAGCAGCTAACCTACACTATTCGGGGTAATTTTCATACAAATGCTTACCCGTAGCCTTATTCAGGTTAGTAGTTCAAACCCGAATAGCATGCTATTCAGTTTGAATGAGCTTTTCAAAATTCGCCTAAATGTATGCAATCACAATCACTTCTAGTACGTTTTCCAATGACTAGCTAAAATTAAATTTTAAAACGAGACCGAGGCTAATTTCGGGCGCGGCCGAAATTTGGATACCATTCGCTCCCCTCGGACTAAAAGTTTTTTCGGGCGTACCTATGACTTGTATTTAATCCCCCCATTATTTTCCTTCTGTCTTCACAAAAGTTCCGTTGCGTCGACAAGACAATATTTGTGGGATTTGGTTGGAATAAGTGGGCAAATAAAAATATTTACTCAGGAAATTTTATTGGGGGATGCAGGAGCATGGCCCCATAGTACGATTACATTTGTTTTGACCTTTTTATTTGCTTTGATAAAGACATTAATTCAAGGTTTTGTGAAATTGGTGTAAAAATGTTTCTTAGAAGAACCAAAATGGGGATTGAGTTTGTGTGACAGCCCCATGACCCCATTGTCCGATTTGATCCATTCTAACATATGTTTTGTGTCATCAAGAGAAATACATTTATGTGAAATTTGGTTGAATTTGGTGCTCAAATCAAAAAGTTTTTCTTAGAAGAACCTTATTTGGGGGGTTAGGTTTGTATGGCAGCCCCATGACCCCATGGTCGGATGTGATCCGTTCTTGTATATATTTTGTATCATCAATAGAAACACATTTGTGTGAAATTTGGTTGAAATTGGTGCACAAATAAAAAAGTTTTTCTTAGAAGAACCTTATTTGGGGGGTTAGGTTTGTATGTCAGCCCCATGACCCCATGGTCCGATTTGATTTTATCTTGCATATATTTTTTATCACCAATGGAAACACTGTTGTGTGAAATTTTGTTTAGATTGGTGCACAAATAAAAAAGTTTTTCTTAGAAGAACTTAAATTGGGGGGCTAGATTTGTATGGCAGCCCCATAACCCAGTGATCCAATTTTGCCGAATCAAACATACAAACAGCCTGCAACAATAAGAAGCTTGCTAGCTTCAATACCCGCCGAGTAAAACGCGTCGCAACAGACAGAGAGACAGACAGACGGACATCGCCCAAATGTCCACACATGTGCGCTTTCGTCTTCCCTATCGTCTTCAAGCTCCGTATCCACTTTAAACTTTGAACATGTCATTGATTGCGTCAAGTGAACAGAAGAGATCAATGTCTCATTCTATCCAGATCTGTTCATTATTTATCGTTAAATATGTGTCACGGCTTTGGTCAGGACGGGTAAATGATAAATTCTTTCATGAATTGTATGAATTGATGATGTGTTGTTAATATTTAACATTGGCAATGCGTTCAAGAATGAATGCGTTTCTTCAATAGCGCATACATCTCAAGTTTCAATTGTCAAAATGATGAAGACGAACGAAAATTGAAACTGTCTAGACAGGCACAATCGACTCCCCAAGTCATGCTGATCATATATGTATACTTTTTATATGGTCGGAGATGTTTCGTTCAATGCGTTACAAACATTCATGACAAAGTTAATATACCCTTTTCGCTTAATAAGCGAAGGGTATAATGAAAAGCTTCTACCCTGCAAGAAATCGCTACCCGAAACTACCACCACATATAAGGTTTTGTCTGAGAAAACGTACACAACCAAATTGTTTACATACTTTCAGTTTCCCCAAGGAGGGAAATTGGTTTTTCAGACGGGCAATTTTCTGCATATAGGTAATTTCGGCAAAATACCATATTTTTATTCCCAGACAAGGTATAAAGTATTGTGAAATGCAATATGAGGCATTCTCGCAAGCAGTCTGGCGGAGTAATTATATACGAAGTAAATTACGTTTTCCTAAAATTAGTTCAAAATTAGATTATAGTTAAAATGATCTTGTTGAAGCAGCAATGACAATTTACTTATAAAATGCACTTCAAATATTGGCATAATTGACATGTTTGAAGTGCATTTTATAAGTAAAATCCACAAAAAAATTAAGCGTTTAGACAGAACGCGGTATTTTATCCACATACTAAAGGTGAAATTACTAGTATTAGACCTCGATTATACCGAGTATAGTTCCTAGATGTTTTACCAAGAATTCCAAGTATTATTTGAATAAAGTCAACGTAGGAAGTCTATAATTTTCGGGTATTTTACCCAATGAATAGCCGATAAATACCCGATTCGTATCAGTTTATTTAATCATTGTATAAACTTATAATTACGGGCTATTTACCATCAGTTTGACATGCATAATACGAGGGAAATTTAGTAGGGGAAGTCACATGTATGGATGCGGTGTGAAGTAAATAGGTGAATTTTTTCCCGATGGCCTTTGCACGCTAACTAGTGGTTTACCTTAAAGTCTGACTGGGTAACAAGTAATAATTTAACCAGTACGTTTCTTGCAGGGTAAGGTATACTTTACACGTTGCATACAAGTGTGTGCAAAAAAAAAGTTTTGGTTTGTAAATTCATGTTAAAGTATGGTTTGCTTAATTCTTATTCTGAAAAAATTATGGTTCATGCATAAAAAATATGTTTTCATTGAAAAAATAGCATTTAAACTTTTGCGTTTTCAATGTCGAAACGGGACTTTAACATAAATAATGAATATTTTGAAATAAATTGCGATGCCTACGTGACAATTTGAAATTTAACCTGGATGCCCTCGATGATTTTTTTTGCGCGTCTGGGTCAGCAAACCTGCCCCCGATGTTGAAAAAACACGGCCAATATTATCGTTATTTACTGGAACTTTTAATATTAAATTGTACAAAGTAATAATTTTTTGAAGTTGTTCAATTTGGTTCGCTTGTTTCTCGTATATTGTTTTCATTCGCTGATTGTCGTTTGAAAGCTGTTGGTTTATTGTTTCTAGATTGGAGATTCGAGTAAGTAGCTGATCGATATCGCGCTTCTTTGCAACATCTTTTAATTTTTCGTCTAACATGCTCGAAATCATTTGCATTAGTTTATCGTCGCGATTCATATTTGAGGTGGTGTACCTTTTAGTGACAGAAAACGAGTCCGGTGAGTTTGGCGAGTGTACGCTTTGACATTTACCTGGCGGTAATGTTGGATGGCTGGATGATGTTGTTGAAAATGGATCAAACTCTGCTCGCAGATGTGCAACTCCATTTGTTATAGATTTGCGGTGCTGTCGCTATGCACAGATAACTAAATTATCACCAAACTATGAATTTGTAGATAAATAAAACGATTTTTAATGAAGAGTGAAATGTAAACAATAGGTGTGTTTTTATGGTTATCCCGTGAAGGTTTGGGTAACGAAACTCCATATAAAAAATGCCAGCTGACCCACCTGTAATTTTTTTATATGAAGTTTCGTTACCCCATGTTACCCAAACCTACACGGGATAACCAAAAAGACACCTAATACTGTTAATGACAACTGTCAAACCAAAATTGTTAATTTGTATTTAAATTATAAAGGAGGATTTGTCAGTTAAATAAATTATATGAATTAAAAAAAAAATCGACGAGAAGTCTCGAGAAAATTCTGATAAAATCAAGACGGTGGCCGCAGAGGTGCATAACTTTAAGAGTGATGTGGCAGAAGAAGTCCAGAACATAAGGAACGATCTAGAATTATACACTCTATTGTAATTGTAGAATTAAACACGATTGATTTTTTCTGTTTAAGAATTGATTATTAGGTGTGTTTTTTTAGTTATCCCGTGCAGGTTTGGGTAACGAAACTTCATATAAAAAAAATGACAGGTGGGTCAGCTGGAATTTTTTTTATATGGAGTTTCGTTACCCAAACCTGCACGGGATAACCAAAAAAACACACCTATTATTTATTGTAAAATATATAAATTTATCGTAACGATATAACAGCTTTTCGCCCGCAAATTGAACTTGGCACCGCGAAAAGTTTTCTGTAATTAATGTTATAAAATTTACACTATAAACTTAATCTTATAGTCCGAGCCGTGATGGTAAAAAACCGGGGTTTTCGAACTGTCGGAAATTAACCATTTTAAAAGTTGCGTTTAGTTACGGTGATAGCGAAACGGTTGGTCAGCCGAAGCAAAACTTGACCAGTATAGCGTAATTAGACGTAATTAGACGCTAAAATTAGAGGTGTTCGGGGGTATGGGTAACTGTCGGATCGAACCTATTTTATTCGATAGAGGACCTCTCCGTGAGTCTAAAAACATTGGTCAGCCGAGCCGCAACCTGACCGAAGGGTTCGGCCAACCAGTTTAAAGGTGCAAATTTTTTAGGTGCGATGGGGGTTTCGGAACTGTCGGATCAAACCTATTCTATTCGATAAAGGACCGGCCCCTGATGCAAAAAATACTGGTCAGCCGAGCGGCAACCTGACCGAAGGGTTCGGCCAACCAGTTCGAAATTACCAATTTTGACGGGTCGATGGGGTTTCAGAACTGTCGGATCAAACCTATTCTATTCGATAGAGGGTCACTCCCTGATGCTAAAAACATTGGTCAGCCGAACCGCAACCTGACCGAAGGGTTCGGCCAACCAGTTCGAAATTACCAATTTTGACGGGTCGATGGGGTTTCAGAACTGTCGGATCAAACCTATTCTATTCGATAGAGGGTCACTCCCTGATGAGAAAAACACTGGTCAGCCGAACCACAACCTGACCGAAGGGTTCGGCCAACCAGTTTGAAAGTAACAATTTTGACGGGTCGATGGGGTTTCAGAACTGTCGAATCAAACCTATTCTATTCGATAGAGGGTCACTCCCTGATACTAAAAACACTGGTCAGCCGAACCGCAACCTGACCGAAGGGTTCGGCCAACCAGTTTGAAAGTACCAATTTTGACGGGTCGATGGGGTTTCGGAACTGTCGGATCGAACCTATTCTATTCGATAGAGGGTCACTCCCTGATGCTAAAAACACTGGTCAGCCGAACGGCAACCTGACCCAAAGGTTCGGCCAACCAGCTTGAAAGTACCAATTTTGACGGGTCGATGGGGTATCAGAACTGTCGGATCGAACCTATTCTATTCGATAAAGGACCGCCCCCTGATGCTAAAAACACTGGTCAGCCGACCCGCAACCTGACCGAAGGGCTCGGCCAACCAGTTTAAAGGTGCTAATTAATTAAGTGCGTTCGGGGTTTCAGAACTGTCGGATCAAACCTATTCTATTCGATAGAGGGTCACTCCCTGGTGCTAAAAACACTGGTCAGCCGAACCGCAACCTGACCGAAGGGTTCGGCCAACCAGTTTGAAAGTACCAATTTTGACGGGTCGATGGGGTATCAGAACTGTCGGATCGAACCTAATCTATTCGATAGAGGACCGCCCCCTGATGCTAAAAACACTGGTCAGCCGAGCCTCAACTTGACCGAAGGGCTCGGCCAAACAGTTTGAAAGTACCAATTTTGACGGGTCGATGGGGTTTCAGAACTGTCGGATTGAACCTATTCTATTCCATAGAGGGTCACTCCCTGATGCTAAAAACACTGGTCAGCCGAACGGCAACCTGACCGAAGGGCTTGGCCAACCAGTTTTAAGGTGCTCATTTTCAAGTCCAATACATATTTTTATATAGCTTAGAGCGTAGTTACTACGTGATTTCAGATTGCAAAGTGTGGTGGAGAAATTTTTTTTTATTTCTTATATTTTTTAGGGTGCTGAGCTCGAAACAGGAGCTCCCCACCAAAATTTCATTGCGGAACAGGGTCAAAACCGTGAAAAAACCCGAGATACATAATATAATAGAAAAATTCAACAAAAATGAAAAACCGTTCAATCTCAAAATTTTATTCATAATATGGAACTATATGTTAAAAACGGCAAATTTTAATAACAATTGAAGTATTTATAATATTTATGTCTCTTTGGACGCGCAATTATGTGCTCTCTAATATATTTATGGAAAGTTTTCCATAGAAATAAATAGCTTCAGAGTTAGGAGCCAAATAACGGAAAACAGCAAACATTTTAGGGTTTTTCGTGATTTTGACCCTGTTCCGCAACGAAGATTTGGTGGCAAGCTCCGGATTCGCGCTCAGCACCCTAAAAAACATAAGAAACAAACAACACATTTTGCAATCTGATGTCACTCATTTAAAATGCATTGTGCTGTTTTCCTCGGCAGCATTCATAGCGTCCCGTCTGTTTCAACCAAATATTTCATTACTTTTACCAAACCGGATTCTACTCCCTCTCGTACGTACCACATTGCTACAAGCTCATTCATAAATTGCTGCAGCACACACACAGTCATAATCCTTGCAAACATACGCACACGCAATCAAAAACGAAAAATATCATCAAAACGAAAAACAAATGTATTTTCAGCAATCGCTCGGTTCATCAATTGAGTCGTTTATGACTCTTTATGACTGTCGCTAGAAGAGGTCAGTTACTCAAAAATATTTATCCTTAATCTAAGCTTAAAGGGCGGCCAAATCCTGACGTGGGCTATCCTGCCACATTGATGATGATGAAGCTTAAATCATTCTTGAAGCGTGGTTGTTCACACTAGCTGTAGAATGCTTTAAGATAAAAAAAGATAAAATGTATGAGCAATGTACGATGAATCGGCCGCGCCGATATGCATAAACATTTTTTGTCAAATTTTCACTCTCCTCTCACCCCATAATGCCCTCAACTCTGAGCGTACATCATCGGGGTGATCGCGTCGCCGAGACTGAAAATATATTGCATCGCAAAAGGAAGGTGTGAGAAGTAGTGAGTCGTATTGATGTATATACTATATGTACAATTGTAGAATGAAGAAAATGAAATGCGTTTCTTTTTGTCTAAGACCTCAGGTGCAAATTATTTGCGCCTTTCCTCGCAATTCTGATACACATTATCGAAAATTACTTGATTGCAAATGCCCCAAAACGATAGTCGGCCTCCTGAAAAGTGGGGCTAAAGGGGTGACAGAAGACTTAAGAGTTGTTGATAGTTGCAACAAGTTGAAAGTTTTTATGGAAAACTTGTAGTGCGTCTACAAAACTAAAAAAGTGGGATTTTGCGAAAAACAACAATGATCTCTCGTGGCAGCATTTTCCACTAATATAAGAATGGCAATGAGCAGCATCTCTTTTTGAACGCTATTCCATTAAGTATTAAATTTTTTTTAATTCTATATTCTCCCAGTTGGGTTGTCTCATATCATTCGAAAGTTAAAAAGTATGCTATATTCATCAGAATGAAGACATATATTGTGGAAATTGGGGAGGGAGTGACGGTTTTTTTATTTCACGGGTCTATAAGAGGTGGTTCCGAGGAAAACCTACTAAAAGCTCGTGGTTGTGGAGTGTGAGCTAACGTGGAAAGGGTGGCCAAAAATTTACTTTTGAGGGGGTTCGGTTTAATTTCGGAAATATCTAGGAAACGGTGAGTCCTACTGAAAGTATTTGTATGCCATTATTACAGCACAGCCCAAATGCCGAATTCCTAACGGTTTCTACGATGCAGTTTACTGAAATCGGAAAATTATTAAAAATCGTTTTTTTTTCATTTGTTTGCCTCTGGTGTCACCCGCGATTGTTTTGCAAAAAAATTGTTTGGCGACAAATTTGTACGATGTTTAATGTGCGCTAATTTGATATACTTCCCGTAGTCTTGCCTTAAATCGGTAAAAAGTCCAAGAGCTTAAACCAAGTTGTCCAATATTATTTCCCACATAAGTATAAAGGCAAATATTGTGAAAAATTGGGAGGGGGTGGCGGTTTTTTATTTCGCGAATTTATAAGGATTGGTTCGGAGGAAAACACACTAAAAGCACGCTGTCGAGGGCTGTGAGCTAACGTAGCGAGAGCGGGTTAAATTGTAGCATTTTTGTGCTTATCAGCTCCATTTCCGCTATATTTTCGAAACCGCGAACTGTACAAAAAAATTGTCTGAGCAAAAGTGAAAGCTTACAAAATTTCCTATAAAACTCATCTTACAAGCATATGTCGAATTCTTAACTTGTATCAACATATTGCTAATTTAAAAATCAAGAGTTTCATATTGAGAAAATCAACACAGCATAGTCGGCATATCTATAGATTGGTCTTATGCATGTAGAAATGAGAGATTAAAACTTGTAGGGATTGAATAATAATAAACAATAATTTAAGCATAAATTTCTATCTTTATAATAATGCTACTCTTAAAACTTAAAATTTTAAAATTGTATACAGGGGATTTGGAAAATTGCAAATATTACGTGTTAAAAAGAAATACTAGGAGCTTCGCCCCCTGCTCGTTACGCTCGCCAACCCCCGGGGCCGAGGCTAATTTCGGGCGTGGCCGAAATTTGGATACCCTTCGCTCTCCTTGGGTTAAGAGTCTTTTCGGGCGTACCTATGACATGTATTTAATCCCCCTCCTCATTCTTTTTCTTCCGTCTTGACAAAAGTTTTGGGCTTGGTTGAAATAAGTGGGCAAACAAAAATATTTACCCGAAAAATGTTATTGGGGTTGCGGGAGCATGACTCCACTGTACGATTCCATTCGTTTTTAACTTTTTTGTTGCTTTGGTAAAACCACATTAATTCAAGGTTTTGTGAAATTGGTGCAAAAAATGTTTCTTAGAAGAACCAAAATGGGGGTTGGGTTTGTATGGCCACCCCATGACCCCATGGTCAGATTTGATCAATTCTTAGATATGTTTTGTATCATCAAGAGAAACACGTTTGTCTGTAATTTTGTTGAAATTGGTGCACAAAGAAAAAAGTTTTTCTTATAAGAACCTAATTTGGGGGGTTAGGTTTGTATGGCAGCTCCATGACCCCATTATCCATTTGATCAATTCTTAAATGTGTTTTGTGTCATCAAAAGAAAAACGTTTGTGTGAAATTTGGTTGAAATCGGTGCACAAATAAAAAAGTTTTTCTTAGAAGAACCTAATTTGGGGGGTTAGGTTTGTATGGCAGCCCCATGACCCCATGGTCCGATTTTACCGGTTCAAACATACAAACTGCCTGCAGCAAAAAGAAGCATTTGTGAAAATTTCAGCTTCATAGCTTTTAAATTGGCCGAGTAAAACGCGTAGCAACAGACGGACAGACGGACAGGCAGACAGACGGACATCGCCCAATCGACTCCCCATGTTATGCTGATCATATATTTATACTTATTATATGGTCGGAGATGCTTCCTTCAATGCGTTACAAACTTCATGATAAAGTTAATATACCTTTCCTTGACTCTACGAGCGAAGGGTAAAAAAAAAACTTCGCCCTAAGAGAAAACCAAAGTAAACATTTCCTCAATTTTAGTAAACAAGATTTTTTATTTATAAAAAACGAAAAAAGAACGAAACAGTAAAATTATTAACAATAAGAACTTAAAATACAAGTACCTACTGGTCGAAGTGTCCCCCTCCATATCGACACCTTTTACCTACAGAAGAGACCGCCTGAAGCACCTTTTCTCTTTTTTCTTGCAAATTGTTGCAAGCTGTTTCGCATGGCCTGCTAGAAGTCCAAATTTAACGCTGCTTGATTTCCAAGTACATATAGGGTAGTGTAGACTAAAAAATGAAGTTTACGATGAACCTTTAGTGTCCCGGGAACACCAACTACAAACAATTGAAACGGCTTGCAAAAATTTGCGAGAAAAAAAGGAAAATGCCGATATGGAGGAGGACACTATGACGAGGACTTGAAGTATAAGCTCGTATTATTGATAATTTTACTTGTTCTTTTTTTTTCCTTTTTTTTTAATAAAAAAAATCTCGAGAAAACTTTTACCTTCACGGAGAGAAAAAATGTAGTGAAAGGCATTAAAACTGTACTAAAAACAATTGCATTTGTAATGATTTTTGACCCTACTGCAACTGATGTAAAAGTTATTACATCTGTAATGAAAAATGTCATTGCGCTGTAATAAATTTTTTTTTTTATTTTTTCCTTTTTTTATTTCAATCTTTTTCTTTATTTTTTACTTCTATTTTATCCTTAACTTGTTTTTGCCATTTTAACTTTACCTTTTTGCAATTTGCTTCTACTGGGAATTGACCGGCGACCTAT
Source organism: Microchrysa polita (assembly GCA_949715475.1). Taxonomy (NCBI): domain Eukaryota; kingdom Metazoa; phylum Arthropoda; class Insecta; order Diptera; family Stratiomyidae; genus Microchrysa; species Microchrysa polita. The sequence goes on along the minus strand of OX454417.1, from coordinate 43,982,129 downwards.
CGTTTCGTAGTCCTACGTCCTACACCTAAGCTATCTAAGATTATAAGTTATGCGAATAAATTAGTCGTCTTATTTTTTGACAGTTTCATAATTATTACGCGCTCTTGTTAATTTCATGTACGAAAGGATGAAAACTATTGCACCATGCAATAATTATTATTCCAGACAGTGGTGAAAATTACCACAAACACAATAAATGTTACTATCCATACAAATATCATGGAATGATTTTTGTCATTACACTGCAATCATTTTTACAATAGGCCAGCACCAGTAAAAACAACTGAATTGTAATCAGTTTCACTACATTTTAATAACTTTCACTACAAATTTAGTGAAATTGTATGTTGTGAATTTCATTTGCTAATGCTAAAATTTTATAACGGTTAAAAATAGAGGTCAATATTAGGTCATTCTACCTAAATGAGCTGTACTATCATCAAGTAGGTATTGTATGTACCATGAGTCGTGAGACACCCTGTATACAATTTTAAAATTTTAAGTTTTAAGAGTAGCATTATTATAAAGATATAGAAATTTATGCTTAAATTATTGTTTATTATTATTCAATCCCTACAAGTTTTAATCTCTCATTTCTACATGCATAAGACCAATCTATAGATATGCCGACTATGCTGTGTTGATTTTCTCAATATGAAACTCTTGATTTTTAAATTAGCAATATGTTGATACAAGTTAAGAATTCGACATATGCTTGTAAGATGAGTTTTATAGGAAATTTTGTAAGCTTTCACTTTTGCTCAGACAATTTTTTTGTACAGTTCGCGGTTTCGAAAATATAGCGGAAATGGAGCTGATAAGCACAAAATGCTACAATTTAACCCGCTCTCGCTACGTTAGCTCACAGCCCTCGACAGCGTGCTTTTAGCGTGTTTTCCTCCGAACCAATCCTTATAAATTCGCGAAATAAAAACCCGCCACCCCCTCCCAATTTTTCACAATATTTGCCTTTATACTTATGTGGGAAATAATATTGGGCAACTTGGTTTAAGCTCTTTGACTTTTTACCGATTTAAGGCAAGACTACGGGAAGTATATCAAATTAGCGCACATTAAACATCGTACAAATTTGTCGCCAAACAGTTTTTTTGCAAAACAATCGCGGGTGACACCAGAGGCAAACAAATGAAAAAAAAACGATTTTTAATAATTTTCCGATTTCAGTAAACTGCATCGTAGAAACCGTTAGGAATTCGGCATTTGGGCTGTGCTGTAATAATGGCATACAAATACTTTCAGTAGGACTCACCGTTTCCTAGATATTTCCGAAATTAAACCGAACCCCCTCAAAAGTAAATTTTTGGCCACCCTTTCCACGTTAGCTCACACTCCACAACCACGAGCTTTTAGTAGGTTTTCCTCGGAACCACCTCTTATAGACCCGTGAAATAAAAAACCGTCACTCCCTCCCCAATTTCCACAATATATGTCTTCATTCTGATGAATATAGCATACTTTTTAACTTTCGAATGATATGAGACAACCCAACTGGGAGAATATAGAATTAAAAAAAAATTAATACTTAATGGAATAGCGTTCAAAAAGAGATGCTGCTCATTGCCATTCTTATATTAGTGGAAAATGCTGCCACGAGAGATCATTGTTGTTTTTCGCAAAATCCCACTTTTTTAGTTTTGTAGACGCACTACAAGTTTTCCATAAAAACTTTCAACTTGTTGCAACTATCAACAACTCTTAAGTCTTCTGTCACCCCTTTAGCCCCACTTTTCAGGAGGCCGACTATCGTTTTGGGGCATTTGCAATCAAGTAATTTTCGATAATGTGTATCAGAATTGCGAGGAAAGGCGCAAATAATTTGCACCTGAGGTCTTAGACAAAAAGAAACGCATTTCATTTTCTTCATTCTACAATTGTACATATAGTATATACATCAATACGACTCACTACTTCTCACACCTTCCTTTTGCGATGCAATATATTTTCAGTCTCGGCGACGCGATCACCCCGATGATGTACGCTCAGAGTTGAGGGCATTATAGGGTGAGAGGAGAGTGAAAATTTGACAAAAAATGTTTATGCATATCGGCGCGGCCGATTCATCGTACATTGCTCATACATTTTATCTTTTTTTATCTTAAAGCATTCTACAGCTAGTGTGAACAACCACGCTTCAAGAATGATTTAAGCTTCATCATCATCAATGTGGCAGGATAGCCCACGTCAGGATTTGGCCGCCCTTTAAGCTTAGATTAAGGATAAATATTTTTGAGTAACTGACCTCTTTTAGCGACAGTCATAAAGAGTCATAAACGACTCAATTGATGAACCGAGCGATTGCTGAAAATACATTTGTTTTTCGTTTTGATGATATTTTTAGTTTTTGATTGCGTGTGCGCATGTTTGCAAGGATTATGACTGTGTGTGTGCTGCAGCAATTTATGAATGAGCTTGTAGCAATGTGGTACGTACGAGAGGGAGTAGAATCCGGTTTGGTAAAAGTAATGAAATATTTGGTTGAATGCATACTCCAGCGAGCTCAAATCATTTTTTGAGCATACAACATCCACCGTCCAACAACAATGTTTTTGTTGCTTTGTTTATTTGGTTGAAACAGACGGGACGCTATGAATGCTGCCGAGGTAAACAGCACAATGCATTTTAAATGAGTGACATCAGATTGCAAAATGTGTTGTTTGTTTCTTATGTTTTTTAGGGTGCTGAGCGCGAATCCGGAGCTTGCCACCAAATCTTCGTTGCGGAACAGGGTCAAAATCACGAAAAACCCTAAAATGTTTGCTGTTTTCCGTTATTTGGCTCCTAACTCTGAAGCTATTTATTTCTATGGAAAACTTTCCATAAATATATTAGAGAGCACATAATTGCGCGTCCAAAGAGACATAAATATTATAAATACTTCAATTGTTATTAAAATTTGCCGTTTTTAACATATAGTTCCATATTATGAATAAAATTTTGAGATTGAACGGTTTTTCATTTTTGTTGAATTTTTCTATTATATTATGTATCTCGGGTTTTTTCACGGTTTTGACCCTGTTCCGCAATGAAATTTTGGTGGGGAGCTCCTGTTTCGAGCTCAGCACCCTAAAAAATATAAGAAATAAAAAAAAATTTCTCCACCACACTTTGCAATCTGAAATCACGTAGTAACTACGCTCTAAGCTATATAAAAATATGTATTGGACTTGAAAATGAGCACCTTAAAACTGGTTGGCCAAGCCCTTCGGTCAGGTTGCGGTTCTGCTGACCAGTGTTTTTAGCATCAGGGAGTGACCCTCTATGGAATAGAATAGGTTCAATCCGACAGTTCTGAAACCCCATCGACCCGTCAAAATTGGTACTTTCAAACTGTTTGGCCGAGCCCTTCGGTCAAGTTGAGGCTCGGCTGACCAGTGTTTTTAGGATCAGGGGGCGGTCCTCTATCGAATAGATTAGGTTCGATCCGACAGTTCTGATACCCCATCGACCCGTCAAAATTGGTACTTTCAAACTGGTTGGCCGAACCCTTCGGTCAGGTTGCGGTTCGGCTGGCCAGTGTTTTTAGCACCAGGGAGTGACCCTCTATCGAATAGAATAGGTTTGATCCGACAGTTCTGAAACCCCGAACGCACTTAATTAATTAGCACCTTTAAACTGGTTGGCCGAGCCCTTCGGTCAGGTTGCGGGTCGGCTGACCAGTGTTTTTAGCATCAGGGGGCGGTCCTTTATCGAATAGAATAGGTTCGATCCGACAGTTCTGATACCCCATCGACCCGTCAAAATTGGTACTTTCAAGCTGGTTGGCCGAACCTTTGGGTCAGGTTGCCGTTCGGCTGACCAGTGTTTTTAGCATCAGGGAGTGACCCTCTATCGAATAGAATAGGTTCGATCCGACCGTTCCGAAACCCCATCGACCCGTCAAAATTGGTACTTTCAAACTGGTTGGCCGAACCCTTCGGTCAGGTTGCGGTTCGGCTGACCAGTGTTTTTAGTATCAGGGAGTGACCCTCTATCGAATAGAATAGGTTTGATTCGACAGTTCTGAAACCCCATCGACCCGTCAAAATTGTTACTTTCAAACTGGTTGGCCGAACCCTTCGGTCAGGTTGCGGTTCGGCTGACCAGTGTTTTTCTCATCAGGGAGTGACCCTCTATCGAATAGAATAGGTTTGATCCGACAGTTCTGAAACCCCATCGACCCGTCAAAATTGGTAATTTCGAACTGGTTGGCCGAACCCTTCGGTCAGGTTGCGGTTCGGCTGACCAATGTTTTTAGCATCAGGGAGTGACCCTCTATCGAATAGAATAGGTTTGATCCGACAGTTCTGAAACCCCATCGACCCGTCAAAATTGGTAATTTCGAACTGGTTGGCCGAACCCTTCGGTCAGGTTGCCGCTCGGCTGACCAGTATTTTTTGCATCAGGGGCCGGTCCTTTATCGAATAGAATAGGTTTGATCCGACAGTTCCGAAACCCCCATCGCACCTAAAAAATTTGCACCTTTAAACTGGTTGGCCGAACCCTTCGGTCAGGTTGCGGCTCGGCTGACCAATGTTTTTAGACTCACGGAGAGGTCCTCTATCGAATAAAATAGGTTCGATCCGACAGTTACCCATACCCCCGAACACCTCTAATTTTAGCGTCTAATTACGTCTAATTACGCTATACTGGTCAAGTTTTGCTTCGGCTGACCAACCGTTTCGATATCACCGTAACTAAACGCAACTTTTAAAATGGTTAATTTCCGACAGTTCGAAAACCCCGGTTTTTTACCATCACGGCTCGGACTATTAGTATTAGTTATGGTATTTCCAAATATAATTCATATATAAATAATTCATGTTTTGTTATTTATTTAAAAAGGATATTTAAATTCATCGCAAAATCGTCGAGGAGGTCGACTAATTCTTTTGGGTCGCTCGTTAGGAACAGGTGCGGCAGTGACAGGGATTGGTTGGTTGTGTGAATCATTTGGGACGCTCATTTCAACAATATTTGGGTTATTTGGAGTGGTCGTTGTTTCAGAGTCATTAGATTTGGTTTGCTGAACATCTTGTTGCGGTTGTACTTCTGTACGGAGTCGGTCTGTGGCTAATGGCACGGCTTTATGATCAAATCGATCCATATTTGGCAATTCGCTATTTTTAATGTGCTCACCTACTTTTCTCAGTTGGTCTATATGTCTTCGCCAAGTCCTACCGTCATCTAATTTTACTGAATAATGCAAGTTCCCTTCCTTCGCAAAAGAACCATTTTTCCGAAGCTAAGTAATTTCTGGCAGCGATTCTGTTACCCACTTGGAAACCCCTTGACACCTGCGCATCTCGATGCTTATATTCATTCGTTGGGATCATTAAATCTAATCTTGATCTTATTTGTCTGCCTAAGAAAAATTGCATATTTGGTCGGCAAAAATCCTACATCGGAATTTTTTTGGATTATGGTTGGGGATGGTCCCCAGATGACATTTGACATTTAAAGCCCCAACTGATTGGGAGTCCGCAACCCTAAAAAGGGGGGTGTTTTTTTCGTTTTTTTTTTATTTAAAAAACGACAAGAGCTACAGAAAAATGGTCTGAGGACGAAAAAAACTACATAAAATTACCTTTGCAATGATATATAACACATTAGAGTTTAATTTAATATTTCGGCGTTAGACTAGAAAATAAATTAGAATATTTTCATTTTAGATCTTTTTTAAAAAATCTAACTTTTGAAAGAATGCTAGTTCGGCCGTAAAATAAGCTGTGTGGGGAATCCAGCCAGCATTTAACACATTTGTAATCATTATTTTATGCAACACGCGTAAGCACATATACCTTATTCATTCATCACGTTTTCATACAAGCAGTATATGCCGATGTCCCCCTATTTCATGTATATACGCATTTGCGCCTTATTACGGATAAACATTATAAAATCGTTATTCGTAAACATTATGTAATGGTTAAGTATCATATATTCAATAAAAAAATAAATAACAGGCGCGACAATCCAGCATTGGACTAAGGCCGCAAGATGTGTTAGTGACATCCTATTTCCAAGATCGTATCTGTAAAATAGGTACTCGTTTAACATCTGAGTGAGATCATAGCCCGCCTCAAGCTCGTGAGTTCGAAAAACACCATGATCCACGATGAGATTCGAACTCATGACCCTGTGCACCGAAGGTGCGCGCACTAACCGCTAGACCAGCCAGACTATATTGAATGCATCAATGAATAATTAAAAAAAAACGTGCGGCGGAGAGTCTCGAACTCATAATCCTATGCACCGAAGGTGCGCGCCCTAACCACTACTCCAGCCAGACTATACGAATGATCATGTTTTATTCGTGATTCTAATCACCCCAGCAACAAAAATCACACTTGAGGAGAAAACCATTATATTTCCTATATGCATGATCCGTCGACATTCCTTCAGCTGACCATCCCAGCCAGCATCGGCGTCATGTACCGTGAACATAGCCACAAATAAGCTTTACTTCATGAATCACGAATCAGCATTATGTATGGATAGAACGCATTGAAAGTTAGATACATGATCCCAGCCAGCATCGGCGTCATATACCGTGAACATAGCCACAAATAAGCTTTACTTCATGAATCACGAATCGGCATTATGTATCGATAGGACGCATTGAAAGTTAGATACATGATGGTCAGCTGAAGGAATGTCGACGGATCATGCATATAGGAAATATAATGGTTTTCTCCTCAAGTGTGACTTTTGATCTTATTTGTCTGCCTAAGAAAAATTGCATATTTGGTCGGCAAAAATCCTACATCGGAATTTTTTTGGATTATGGTTGGGGATGGTCCCCAGATGACATTTGACATTTAAAGCCCCAACTGATTGGGAGTCCGCAACCCTAAAAAGGGGGGGGGTATTTTTTTCGTTTTTTTTTATTTAAAAAACGACAAGAGCTACAGAAAAATGGTCTGAGGACGAAAAAAACTACATAAAATTACCTTTGCAATGATATATAACACATTAGAGTTTAATTTAATATTTCGGCGTTAGACTAGAAAATAAATTAGAATATTTTCATTTTAGATCTTTTTTAAAAAATCTAACTTTTGAAAGAATGCTAGTTCGGCCGTAAAATAAGCTGTGTGAAGTTCATTGAGAACTCTCTGACGTAGGGGAATCCAGCCAGCATTTAACACATTTGTAATCATTATTTTATGCAACACGCGTAAGCACATATACCTTATTCATTCATCACGTTTTCATACAAGCAGTATATGCCGATGTCCCCCTATTTCATGTATATACGCATTTGCGCCTTATTACGGATAAACATTATAAAATCGTTATTCGTAAACATTATGTAATGGTTAAGTATCATATATTCAATAAAAAAATAAATAACAGGCGCGACAATCCAGCATTGGACTAAGGCCGCAAGATGTGTTAGTGACATCCTATTTCCAAGATCGTATCTGTAAAATAGGTACTCGTTTAACATCTGAGTGAGATCATAGCCCGCCTCAAGCTCGTCAGTTCGAAAAACACCATGATCCACGATGAGATTCGAACTCATGACCCTGTGCACCGAAGGTGCGCGCACTAACCGCTAGACCAGCCAGACTATATTGAATGCATCAATGAATAATTAAAAAAAAACGTGCGGCGGAGAGTCTCGAACTCATAATCCTATGCACCGAAGGTGCGCGCCCTAACCACTACTCCAGCCAGACTATACGAATGATCATGTTTTATTCGTGATTCTAATCACCCCAGCAACAAAAATCACACTTGAGGAGAAAACCATTATATTTCCTATATGCATGATCCGTCGACATTCCTTCAGCTGACCATCCCAGCCAGCATCGGCGTCATGTACCGTGAACATAGCCACAAATAAGCTTTACTTCATGAATCACGAATCAGCATTATGTATGGATAGAACGCATTGAAAGTTAGATACATGATCCCAGCCAGCATCGGCGTCATATACCGTGAACATAGCCACAAATAAGCTTTACTTCATGAATCACGAATCGGCATTATGTATCGATAGGACGCATTGAAAGTTAGATACATGATGGTCAGCTGAAGGAATGTCGACGGATCATGCATATAGGAAATATAATGGTTTTCTCCTCAAGTGTGACTTTTGTTGCTGGGGTGATTAGATTCACGAATAAAACATAATCATTCATATAGTCTGGCTAGAGCAATGGTTAGGGCGAGCACCTTCGGTGCATAGGGTTATGAGTTCGAGACTCTCCGTCGCCCGTGCTCTTTTTTTTTAATTATTCTTTGATGCATTGAATATATATGATACTTAACTATTACATAATGCTTACGAATAACGATTTTATAATGATTATCCGTAATAAGGTGCAAATGCGTATATACATGAAATAGGGGGACATCGTCATATACTGCTTGTATGAAAACGTGATGAATGAATAAGCAATATGTGCTTACGCGTATTGCATGAAATAATGATTACAAATGTGTTAAATGCTGGCTGGGATATTTTATAATATTTATCCGTAATAAAACGCAAATGCGTATATATGTATATGAAATAGGGGGATATCGTCATATACTGCTTGTATGAAAACGTGATGAATGATTAAGGTATATGTGCTTACGCGTGTTGCATGGAATAATGATTACAAATGTGTTAAATGCTGGCTGGGATCATGTATCTAACTTTCAATGTGTCCTATCGATACATAATGCCGATTCGTGATTCATGAAGTAAAGCTTATTTGTGGCTATGTTCACGGTACTTGATGCCGATGCTGGCTGGGAATATAAACTCTAATCCCGCGCATGAGGCAGTTACTTTGAAGAGAGAATTAATCAAGGTTGATGGAAAAACTAAATTTCGGTTCACATATTCGACCGTATTTTAAGGACTCGATAAGTACCTTCACTTCGTCATCATTTTGAGTAGCTTTACCTAGTTCGATTACAGAAACTGGCAAATTCTCTATACATTCTAGTTGAATGAAATCAATTTCTTCCGTATACATATATTAGTTTTGCTTTTACCGGTTGCCTAGACATTGCATCAGCGTTTGCATTTTCTTTGGATTTTTTATATTTAATTTCGTAGTCGAATGATTCTAAAAAATTGCGTAATGCTGCATTCTAGTAGCCGGTAGTGTTGGGAGACCTTTATGAGGAGAAAATATTTGTGAAAGGGGTTTGTTATCCATTACCAGTGTAAATTTTCTCGCGTAAACATACTGGTAAAACTGTTTTATTCCAAATATAATAGCTTCACGTCTGAAGTTGAAGTTGATTGTGAAATTGCTGTGACAACATGCAGGATTTATGTACGTAAAAACGTAGTCACCTTGAATGCAATTTATCGGAGATATCGACGGATTTCCGACCACCCTGTGTTCTGGTCCGGAAAGAGTCTCCAATCACCCTTTAGGCAATTTTGTGGCGAGTCCGGTGACACCTCAATCGTGTCGCTTCGCCAAAGGATTGCTCAGATATCGACGGATTTCAGAAGTATGTAGTACGAAGTTGATTGTAAAATTGCTCCAGAATATAAGTATGTATGTACATATGTAGGTACGTAAAAACGTAGTCACCTTGAATACAATTTATCGGAGTTACACTGTATTTGATTCAGTGACAACTAAATATTTCCATTTTAAATTTAAATGTTGTCGATGAAAACGTGATTGCAACAGGTGATTCTCATACAAAATGGAATTTCGATTAAAAGAGGGAGGTGGGCACTTAGGGACATGAAATATAGTTTACGACCGATTCCCATACCTAGCGAGAATACACAAAAAATTGCATAAAAATCGGTCCAGCCGTTTCGGAGGAGTTTGGGAACAAACTTTTTTAGGAGAAATTTATTATATTTCGACCGACCGATTCCCATACCTAGCGAGAATACACAAAACATTTCATAAAAATCGGTCCAGCCGTTTCAGAGGAGTTTGGGAACAAACTTTTTGAGGATAATTTTATATTTTAGAAGATATCGACGGATTTCCTACCACCCTGTGCTCTGAATGGGGAAGAGGGTCCAATGACCCTTTAAGCAATTTTGTGGTGGTGAGTCCGGCGATACCTCAATAGTGACACTCCGCCAAAGGATTGCGGAGATGGCCAACATCCAGGTTGACGGTTGTCTCTGACCACCCTGTGAGTAGTACGAAGTTGATTATGAAATTGCTGTGACAACATCCAGGATGTATGTACACAAAAACGTAGTCATCTTGAATACAATTTATCGGAGATATCGACGGATTTCCGACCACCCTGTGCTGTGATTGGGAAAGCAGGTCTAATGACCCTCTAGGCAATTTTGTGGCGAGTCCGGTGATATCTCAATAGTGTCACTCCGCCAAAGGATTGCGGAGATGACCAACATCCAGGTTGACGGTTATCTCTGACCACCCTGTGCACTGATTGGAGGAGAGGATCCGATGACCCTTTAGGCAATTTTGTGGCGTGTCCGGCGACACCTCAATCGTGTCACTCTGCCAAAGGATTGCGGAGATATCGACGGACTTCCGAAGTACTACGAAGTTGATTGTGAAATTGCTGTGACAACATTCAGGATGTATGTACGTAAAAACGTAGCCACCTTGAACACGATTTTTCGGACCGACACTGTAGTTGATCCAATGACAACTATATACATATTCCCAAGTGAATTTAAATGTTGTCGATGAAAACTTGATTACAACAGGTGACTCTCATACAAAATGGAATTTCGATATTTACCACCACTTCCTTTGCGATTTAAAAAAATGTTGGTCCATAAACCTTCTCCAACGTAAGACGGATAAAACAAAAAAAGAATCATCCAAATCGGTCCAGTGGCTTAGACGTTTACTGGCACCAGACACAAATACACATTCATTTTTATATATATATGTAGATAAAATCTTAGAGAAAGCATGCGTTAGTGCAGAGTATGCATCAGAAAATAAAAATGGCACCGTTTTCACACTATTGCAGTTCATAGTATGCGTGAAAATTTTATTCAAACGTCAATTTTTTGTTTACAATTGAGAATATAAAATCCGCGTAATGTTTATTACTCTCTTAAAATGCCGACGTGATTTTTAATCCTTATAACCCGTATAGATCCAGACAGACCATTGGTACTATATTTTGATGAAAAATGTCGTTCAACAATATTTTCCACCCCTTTCCATATACAGGGTGTCCGGAAACTGCCGCATAAACGCACCGGATTATGATTCCTCAGTTCATTTCCAGCAAAAAAGTTGTACGGAACATACCCCCTCAGCTTAACCCCTTAGCTGCCACAGGCATTTAAAGATTTTTGAAAAAATAATTTTCTTGCACGACTTAAAGCCTAATATCTCCAAAGCTAGACCAGCTAGAATAGTGAAATAAAATGATTATTACAGCCAACAAATTTGCCTATAAATTGAAACTAACCACACTAAAATCGGATAAGAGGTTTGGTTTTTACAGAGCTTCAAAATCAAATTTGCGTGATTTGACCCAAAAACGATCTTTTTTTCCATCTTAATTTTCTCCAACTTTTGCCAAGGTGAGGTACTTGTACGATTCTTTTAATAATTGGCGCATAGTCTTACAATCATATCTTTCTTACATCATTTTAATCTAGCTCCATTACTTATAACAGTTTTTATACGTTATGTGTAGAAAACTAGGGTTAATTTTAGCTCGAATTCAATGCAATTCAATTCACACTGCCCCTATAGATCTGCAATTTGGTAAAAATCTAATCAAATTATGTCGAAATCGAGCCAAAATTAACCCTAGTTTTCTGCACTTAGCGCACATGATCACATAGCCTCTCTGGACTAACGCATGGCATGGGTTGCTATGCTTTCTCTAAGGTTAAAATATATGTGCAAAAGTATTCACTATGTATGTATCCAAAATCTAAAAAACCCTCGTATTGCGGGCGCAGCCCTCTGTACGCCGGTATTTTTGTAAATTTTTCGCCACCTGCGAACCTACTGAATAATTCATCAATATTGGGTAGTGGGTCTACCTCAATGCATTTATTTACAGTGATTTTGTAGTCACCACATATTCTAACTTCTCCTTTAGATTTAGGAACTACCACTATTGGAGTTGCCCACTCGCTTGCGTCAACTTTTTCCAAAACATCGTTTTTTACTAGATTGTTTAGCTCCCTTTCAACAGCACTCGTTAAAGAAAATGGTAATCTCCTTGCTCTGTAGAACTTTGGATTTACTCCAGGGCTGAGGTGAATTTTAGCTTGTATGCCTTTTATTTTGCCTATTGACTTCGTAAATAAATCTATCATAATCTTCTAAAAGCTTCTTTAATTCGGGTTTTGGATTTATATTTGATACTACCGCAAGATTTTCACAGATGTAAATACAGCACTCAGGCGCGCTAGTTTGCACGGTTGTAGAAATTTTTAGTTTAGTCCACTTTTGCTCGTCGCCAATTTATTGTAATTGTATAATTAAACACGATTGAGTTTTTCTGGATAAGTATTGATTATTATTTATTGTAAAATGTAAACTATACACGCGTATATGCTGCTGCGGTCGGGGCGGAAGTAAAGTGTTTTTTATTTGTGGTGAAGTTGTTCGCATTCCTTATAACTAGGGTTGTGTAAAATATATAAATTTATCGTAACGATATAACACACTCATCGTGCTATTCGCACGATTAGAACTCTGTCTCGTTCACAATGTTAATATTGTTAATTCGTATTTAAATTATAAAGGACGATTTGTCCGTTAACTAAATTATATGAATCAAAAAAAATAACCGACGAGAAGTCTCGAGAAATTTCTGAGAAAATCAAGAAGGTGGCCGAAGAGGTGCATAAGGTTGGATGGATGGATGGATGGATGGATATGGCGCTGAGATAGGTTGGGCTGGTTGCGCCCAATACTGCAGCCTGCTGGCTTATTGTATATCCCATCTAAGCGAGAACGTTTCAGGTTAAGAGCTCTGTCCTTCGTATAAGGCTTAGAAGAAAGCTAACCAGGTTTACTTTGGGTGCACCAATTGTGGTAGTTTGAGCCCCAAAGAAATTTTGTCTCCAGCTCATAAGAGCGGGGCATTCGAAGATAACGTGCGAGGCTGATTCCTCGTCTTCGTTGCAGAGGCGGCATAATGGGTCTTGTGTGTAGATCCCAATTGTATGCAGATGTTTTCGTAGGGTACAATGACCGGTTATAAGGCCTGTCACTGCCCTGAGGTTCGTTTTACTTAGACTGAGGGCTTCGGTGCAGTTGGTTTGCCAGTTAGATTCCAGCATACGCTTGCTGTGCCTGAGCCCTTCAGCTAGTCTCCATCGATTTTGGAATTTATCCTCGGTCCATCGTCTAGCAACGGTTCTGGCAGTAGATTTACTGATTCCGATTGCAGGTTCAGGACCAGTTAAGGGTAGTTCGGAACCCTCTCTTGCAAGGGCGTCCGCTTTCTCATTTCCTTCGATCCCCTTATGTCCCTTCACCCATTTTAGAGTTACTTTGTTCCGGGTAGCTAGGTTTTTGAGATTTTGTTTGGTTTTGTTTAGAGTTACTTTGTTCCGGGTAGCTAGGTTTTTGAGATTTTGTTGACATTCCCAAACCAATTTAGAGGTTGTTTTGGGATTTGCAATGGCTTTTATAGCAGCTTCGACTATCGGAGAGAATAAATATGGTCTTATTGGTATATCCCTTTCGAGTACTCTCCCCCGCTGCAAGGTTTATGGCTATAAGTTCTGCCTGGAACACAGTTGTATATTGACCTAGGGGTTTGGAGATACAATAGTTGTTGGTTTTAGTATATACTCCTGCCCCTGTTCCTTCGTCTGTCTTCGACCCATCCGTGTACCACACGATGTGATTTGATAGATGGTTGTCGTTCCATTTACTCCAGTCTTCCCTAACCGTTGAGGTTTGGATATTGGAGTCGAAGGTGTACATGGCCGGGGTATAATCGCTGCCCATATCTAGGATTGGGTTTGCAATAGTTTCTGTAATCGTACAGTGTCCTGTCCTTTGTGGTGTCCACATGTTCGATGATTGGAGTCTGTACGCTGCAAGTCTTGCCTCTTCTGTGATTGTGAGGTCCAGTGGTGGCAGGTGTAGTAGTTTCTCTAGAGTTAAAGTTGGTGCACTGCGCATGGCGCCGGTTATGCTTGCGCAGGCCAGTCTCTGTACTGATCCCAACTTCGCTGCTGCTTTTTTTTGCTTGATTTTGGTCCACCAGACTATCGAGCCATAGGTCAGACGGGGTTTGACTACAGCTTCGTATATCCAGTGTATCATTCGTGGTTTTAACCCCCACGTTTTCCCTATTGCTCTTTTTGTCGCATATAGGGTCTGTTTGCCTTTGGCAATTGTGTTTTGCAGCTGCTTGTTCCACGTGAGTTTGTTATCCAGGGTGATTCCCAGATATTTTACCTCCGTGGTAAACTGCAGTTGTTGATTGAATAATGTTGGAGCACTGAGCTCTTCCAAGTTGTGTTTGCGACTGAAGGCTATTAGTGTTGTTTTGGCGGGATTGACCGATAGGCCTACCCTCCTACACCAATCCTCCACTCGGGTCAGAGCTTGTTGCATGAGTTCAGAAAGAACTCCTGGAAATTTTCCCCTTATCAGGATACTGATGTCATCGGCGTATCCTAGGGTATAGAAGCCAGTGTTGTTTAGCTGGACCAGTAGGCTGTCCACTACAAAGTTCCACAGGAGGGGTGAGAGTATACCCCCCTGTGGGCATCCTTTGAGGACAGCTGTATACATGGTTTCGCCGAATAATTTTGCATGTACTTGTCGTCCTTGAAGCATCGATTATATCCACCGACATAGGGTGTTTTGAACTCCATGACTAGAGGCGCCGTGTACAAGAGATTCAGAGGAAGTATTGTCGAAGGCCCCCTCTATATCTAGGAAGGCCGCGAGCCCTATTTCTTTGATTTCTAGTGTGGTCTCAATCTTCCCAACTAAATGGTGTAGTACTGATTCACATGATTTCCCCGTCTGATAGGCATGTTGGTTTTGGTGTAACGGGAAATGCGTCAGACACCTGTCCCTGATATGTTTATCGACGAGCTTTTCCAATGACTTAAGAAGGAAGGAGGTTAGACTTATTGGTCTATACGATTTCGCTAGGGTTTGGTCACGCCCTGGCTTTGCCAGAAATGCTACGTTTACCTGCTTCCAAGTGATTGGAATGTATCCTAAGGCTATGCTGGCTCTAAATAGTCTTAGTACAAGCGGAACCAGAGTCGTAAGACCCTGCTGAAGCAGGGCTGGGTAGACGCCGTCTGGTCCTGGTGATTTGTAGGGTTCGAAAGAGTTGATCGCCCATTCCACCCTATTATATGTTACTATTTGGTTCGCAATCCGCCAGTCGTCTTTGTTAGCCCTGAGAAAAAGGGAGTTGTCATCCAACTGGTCTGTGCGTTCCGAAGTTATGGTCGATCCAGGAAAGTGAGACCCTAGAAGGACTTCCAGTGTCTCCTTACCTGTTTTTGTTTGGTTTCCATCGGAGTTTTTAAGTGTCCCGATAGGGTTTGTTGGATCCTTGGCTAGAATCTTCTGGAGTCTCGCTCCTTCATGCGAGTTTTCTATTTCTTCGCAGAACTTCCTCCAGGATTCCCTCTTGGCTTTCCTGATTTCTTTGCTATACTGGGTTAGGGTGCTGCGGTATGTATCCCATTCCCCAGTTCTTTTCGCTACGTTGAAGAGCTTACGTGTCTTCTAAGGCTATTCGCACGATTAGAACTCTGTCTCGTTCACAATGTTAATATTGTTAATTAACTTAACTAAATTATATGAATTAAAAAAAAAATAACCAACAAGAAGTCTCGAGAAATTTCTGAGAAAATCAAGAAGGTGGCCGAAGAGGTGCATAAGGTTAAGAGTGATGTGGCGGAAAAAGTCCAGAAGATAAGGAACGAGTGAAAACAACAAACGTCAAGCAACAGAGTTCGATAGTAGTTGAGGAATTCCAGAAGTCGAATAGCGACTGAGAAACATCGAGAAAAAGTGAAATATTAAAAACTGACTTGATCATTAAAAGTCTGATAACTCCGACTTTTGATGGACAAATGTCTTGGAATATCTTTAAGAGACAATTTGAGCCTGCTGCGGTTGTAAATGGTCGGTCAGACAATGAGCGCTCCGTGGCTCTTGTTCTAGCGTTTGGAGGACCTGCTGCTGAAATTTGAAATCGATTTCAGCTCCACTGCAGACGTCTTATGTAGAGCTTGTAAAGGCGATGGATATCCGATACGGAGACGAGCACATGAAGCAAATATATCGATCGCGGCTTCGAAACCGGACACAGAAATAAGGAGAAACATTGCAGTAATTGGCTCAAGACATTGAACGGCTCGCTCTTTTGTCACATCCGGCCTCGGAACAAGAACATCGAAACGAGACAATAGTGGATGTGTTCACCACCGCTCTCCAGGACCGTAATCTACTGCAGGTGTTACAGCTAGCTGACAAGCGGACGATCAAAGACGCACTTGCATTCAGCTTGACATTTGAAGCGGCGAAGCTGTGAGGGTTCGAGAAGTGGATGACCGCGTCTGTTAGCGAATGGATGTATCAAACCAAGTTTTCAACAGAGATACAATTCAACTGCGGTGAACATTGTCTCGTACGAAGTAGCTGCCTACCTGCTGTCGTCTAAGGATAATCTTCATCAGGAAACCAGCATGTTACCAGTGCGTGATCATAATCTTCTCCTGTCTCTTCAATATCTGGTCGGTTGTTATCGAGAGGATCACGCAAACCATCATCTCGTGGACAATACTCCCTCCACGACATGCCAGGAGTGAACTGAGATCACGAAAGAAGTGTCCAGAGATACAAACGGTTATCTCTCGATACAGCATACCATGCGGCCATCGCAGATATTCGGTCAATAGGAAGATTAGGTAGAAATAAGAGTTCTCTCAGAGCTCCCACCACCCATATCGCCTGAGGAGACTAGGCTCCTGAGGGCCTCAAGAGCAACACTAGTCCAGCTTAGGTCAGGCTGGTGTTCGCGCCTCAATTTTTACCTATTTCGAATAGACGCGGGCATCCAGAAGATTTGTCCACGGTGCCGTGGTGCGCCTCATGATGTAGACCACCTGTTTCCACGCTCCGCTGCACCCATAAACCTCACTCCGAGGGCGCTTTGGGACAACCCTATTGCAGTTGCTATGTTCTTGTCCTTTGAGACATTAGTCGAGTGCACATCGGTTCACCGCTACAACAAGAACAAAAAGATCTAAGAACAATGATAAATTGTAGATTAAAAATAAAAAAATAACATGCGCGATAGTCCAAGATTGGGCTAAGGCCGCAGATGTGTTAGAGACTCACTTCCAATTTCCAAGATCTTATCTGCTTTTTGGTTGAGGTGTTGAGATCAACAGCACGCTCAGCAGTATTATTTATTCTCCATTAATGAGTACTTGTTTATCATCTGAGAGAGATCATAGTCCGTCACATGGGTCGTGAGTTCGAAAAACATCAGAAACCGAATTGGTTCACGGTGAGACTTGAACTCACGACTCTGTTAACCGAAGGTGTGCGCACTATCTACAATACCAACTAGACCACACATTGTAGATTATTCGACATAATATCAACCAAAAGCATAAAGACATATCTGTGCTGATACATAGTATGAATACTTGAAATTTCTATGCATGTTATTGACACTGCTACAACATGTTGTCGATAGTGTGAAACCACTCTTCTTCTTCCTTGCTTTTTACTGCTCCATGGCATCACGTTGCTCAGCGTGTAAGCACGTCGGCCATTCTGGCGGTAATGTCTCAGCTAATTTCTACAGGCAGCAACTCTATCTTGGATCGCGTCATTGCCGAGGCCAATGCGTTGTTGTGTGAATCATCTCTATAAGATAATTTATTTTTTAATTAGAATTAAGCAAATAGGAAGTTATTTAGTTTTTAATCACTAAATGAAAACGAAAGTTTTGGGGTCTTGATTTAAGAAAATTATTTTTATGATGTGGTCAATAAGGAACCCTTTCATAAAAATAATTTTCTTAGAATTAAGCAAATTTAAAAAAAAAACCCAATTTTTACATTAACTATATATAAAACAATAACTTTTATTCAGTCGAGATTTTCGAGGGTATAATTTGTCGGTCGATATGTATATCCAACTATTGATTTTCAAAAATCAATACATTCAAATAAATTTAAGAACGAACAAAATTTCCACTGAGGCTGTCTAGATTTTAAAAGTTGACTTGACCTTCCTTTCCAATCTACATGTATTCCTGTAATAATATTCTAACGATAAATGCGGTTGCGTCGAATAAATCAAAGAAAGACCAGCTACTTACATTTTATGACAGGATAATAAGATGGTGGGCTTTTCATTAGGCTGTATAATGAACGTAGGGATTTTGGAAATCGAGAGTTTTAATCGAATGATTTCTAATTCACAGAGTGGCGACCGACGATCACGGCCACCGAGCATTGCTAGCGATACTTTGTCGACAATTAAGGCCGAATCAAACTATCTGACCAAAATTTCAAAACGTTAGCTTCATTATTTCGGGAGTTTTCACACTATTGCAGTTTTATGAAAATTTTATTCAAACGTCAATTTTTTGTTTACAATTGAGAATATAAAATCCGCGTAATATTTATTACTCTCTTAAAATGCCGACGTGATATTTAATCCTTATAACCCGTATAGATCCAGACAGACCATTGGTACTATATTTTGATGAAAAATGTCGTTCAACGATATTTTCCACCCCTTTCCATATACAGGGTGTCCGGAAACTGCCGCTCCATTACTTATAACAGTTTTTATACGTTATGTGTAGAAAACTAGGGTTAATTTTAGCTCGAATTCAATGCAATTCAATTCACACTGCCCCTAAAGATCTGCAATTTGGTAAAAATCTAATCAAATTATGTCGAAATCGAGCCAAAATTAACCCTAGTTTTCTGCACTTAGCGCACATGATCACATAGCCTCTCTGGACTAACGCATGGCATGGGTTGCTAAGCTTTCGCTAAGGTTAAAATATATGTGCAAAAGTATTCACTATGTATGTATCCAAAATCTAAAAAACCCTCGTATTGCGGGCGCAGCCCTCTGTACGCCGGTATTTTTGTAAATTTTTCGCCACCTGCGAACCTACTGAATAATTCATCAATATTGGGTAGTGGGTCTACCTCAATGCATTTATTTACAGTGATTTTGTAGTCACCACATATTCTAGGTTAGGTAGGTACATGGGCCGCCAGATTTGCACCCAACGCACTTAGACCAGATTTGGTCCATTGTGACATATTCTAACTTCTCCTTTAGATTTAGGAACTACCACTATTGGAGTTGCCCACTCGCTTGCGTCAACTTTTGCCAAAACATCGTTTTTTACTAGATTGTCTAGCTCCCTTTCAACAGCACTCGTTAAAGAAAATGGTAATCTCCTTGCTCTGTAGAACTTTGGATTTACTCCAGGGCTGAGGTGAATTTTAGCTTGCATGCCTTTTATTTTGCCTATTGACTTCGTAAATAATCTATCATAATCTTCTAAAAGCTTCTTTAATTCGGGTTTTTGATTTATATTTGATACTACCGCAAGATTTTCTCTAATAAATCTTTTGCCAATTTAATTTTAATTGCCTTAGCCACTCCCGACATAGTAAAGGTCCTCTATCCGACTTTACTATGTATAATTTTAAATTCTTACCAACGTTTTCGTCAGAATTCAATACATTCACGTAGATGTAACCGTAACATTTAATGCCGCAATATCTCTCCAATTCTGTGTCGTTTCGCATTAACTCACATTTAATAAAATATGACCCGAAATTGCATGTAATTGCTAATTTCTGTAATGCTATTAAGAAGTCACTGCGCGATTCATAATTTTTTTGCTTCCGAAGATGAAAACGATAGTGTTCCACTATTTCTAAGGTTTCTGGTTCGAAATATTGTTTTAGTGATGCAACGATTTCACTATATGTTCTATTTTCAGGGGTTTCTGGTGTAATTTTATCACATAAAATATTATATTAGGTGTGTTTTTTTGGTTATCCCGTGCAGGTTTACTTAGCGCCTTTGGCTGTTTGCGGAAGGAGCTTTAATAAGTAAAAGAAAGGCCTAGCGAGCGAATTCGAATCTGAAAAGTATTCATTATTAAAATGGGAATAAAACGATGATATCAAATGTTACCTTTAAAATCTGGTGTGGACATTTGGATATTGGATATTGTCGTGGCCACTTTTTCGATTTTACCGGCGAAGCCTTTCCAAGTGTGTTCTAGCTGACCGGCATTCGGGAACCGTAAGTTGAAGTCGAAAGCGATCTGAAATAAAAATTTTCTTTTAACAATGAAAATGTTTATCTGGATTATATTTTTTACCAGAATATCATTGAAAAAGTAAAACGAATGATCTAAATATATCCACTGATTTTTTCAAAATTTTTGACCGAATTTCTGTAGTCTTTTGCAGCCGAGATTTTATGGCTTCTTCTCGATGAATGGCATGACAATTACTGAAGAATTCTTCATTCTCCAGCTCCAACACGATATTTTCAGGATTCACGGGTTCACCGGGTGTTGAACCTCTGGAAAATCTTTTTTTTTGCTGATGGCCCTTCTACTGCTAACCTGCGTGTATTTACATTTTTCAATTTACTCGCAATATATCCACTGTTTTTAGTCGGGTCGTAGAAAAGGTCCTATTCAAAAATAAATTTAAAACAATAATACATAGTCTTAGAAAAAGCATAGTAACCCATGCCATGCGTTAGTCCAGAATGGCCATCAGAAAATAAAAATGTCACCGTTTTCACACTATTGCAGTTCATAGTATATTAAATATACAATGCATACAATTTATTCCTCCTATACTACTGTTTTCGTCTCTATATGTTGGAAATAGGACTAAAATTTCCTTCGCCAGTGAAATCTCCAGTCTCCATCCGGCACTTTTAATTCAGATAAAACTATTTCACAATATATTCGATTAGCACTTGCACTTTACATTTATTTGTTTTCTATACTCACTTGATATTATTATGTCGCTGTTTGTAATTTCTTCACTGACACTTTTTACCTTAACGAGACGCAACTCTTTTCTATATTTTACACTAAGAAACATTATGAAATGAACCTTCCTAGACCCGATCATAAGCGAATATGGTAGAAGAAAGTCTTTGTTGTTTATGATGATAACGGTACTTTGCAATACTATTGGATTGAATTCTAATACAAAAATAATTGACGACTGGAACACGTACCAAGTTGTTTTTATACACAATGCATTGAGATTGAGTTTTAATTCATTCTGGATTAAGTTTGTAATACAATTGGATTGTGTTCTAATTCAACAAGAATTAACGACTATGGAACAAGCTCAAACTTGAGCCTGATGTAATGCATTTAGATTAGAGTCTAATGCAAAATGTATTACTTCAGTGAATGTAATTTTTTTTGGATTACATTATAATACAGTATTATTATAATATTAAAAAAAAAATGTACAATCAATACAATATCATTACATATTAATGGGAACCATACGAAATCCCGAATCACAAAATCCCCAAACGTAGAAAAATCCCCAAAATCAAAATCCCCATATTCAAAAACCCCATAATCATAATACCCATTTACAAAATCCCCATAATCATAATACCCAAATACAAAATCCCCAATCATAAAATCCCCAAGCACCCGAAATATGCTGGTAAATGGTAGATGAATGGTAGTAAAAAATGGTAGATGGCTGGTAGATGGTAAATGGTTGATGAAAGACTGTAAATTGTTGATGGTTGATGGAAGGTGTTAAATGGTAAATAGATGGTAAATGGCACTAGGAGGGTCGTAAATCGATACTAACTTTTTTTTGATTAGCACAAACAAAATGTTCGAGTACATTATATTGAATAAACGTTTGCATATATCGTTCTAAACATATTAGGTTTTCTTTAACATCGTCGAGACATGTCCTCATCCGAACGAATATTCGCGGAAAACTTGGTTGGCTTATTGTTGGAACCGATTCGCCTGCACATTATCTGATTTTGTTCTGTGTCACTTCAAAGAGTTTGCCGTTGATTAGCATATACAGTAAAACCTCCACAAGTTGACCACCCAAGGGCGGACAATTTTTGGTCAAGATAGAAAGAGTTAAAAGAAACTTAGAAACTCGTTTAGCGTAATGTTGAATGTAAAAGGGCGGAAAAAAGATGGTCAATTTGAAAAGGTGGTCATGTTTACAGAATGGTCAACTTAGGGAGGTTTCACTGTATATCAGTCCACGACGGTGATTTTTTTTTATTGCATAGTAGGACTATTACAATTACAATAGTCTAAATCACCTACCATTTACCATCTACTATTTGCTATTTACCATCCACCATTTGCAATTTACAATCTACCATTTACCATCTGCCATTAACCATTAACCACCTACCATCTACCATTTATCATCTGCCATTTAACATCTATCATTTACCATCTACAATAGCCTGAAGAAATTCCCCATTCCCCATTTGAGGTGTGATCTTAGAACGCGCGCGCGTTCTTAGATCACACCTCAAATGGGGAATGGGGAATTTCGTTTGGGGATTTTGTTTTTGGGTATTTTGATTTCGGGGATTTTGATTTCGGGGATTTTGATTTCGGGTATTTTAATTTCGGGGATTTTGATTACGGGGATTTTGATTTGGGGATTTTGGTTTGGGGATTTTGTGACTGGGGATATCGTATCCAACCCCATACTAATACAGAATTGTATTAACTTTCATGTAATAAAAGCCATTTATTAAATGTTAGTAAAATTTGTATTAACATTTCGGCCTAATAATCAGTTTTGATTACAAGTTTATTCCTATTTTCTAACCGGGTAAACACGATTGAGTTTTTCTGGATAAGTATTGATTATTATTTATTGTAAAATGTAAACTATACACGCGTATATGCTGCTGCGGTCGGGGCGGAAGTAAAGTGTTTTTTATTTGTGGTGAAGTTGTTCGCATTCCGTAAGACTAGGGTTGTGTAAAATATATAAATTTATCGTAACGATATAACACACTCATCGTGCTATTCGCACGATTAGAACTCTGTCTCGTTCACAATGTTAATATTGTTAATTCGTATTTAAATTATAAAGGACGATTTGTCCGTTAACTAAATTATATGAATTAAAAAAAAAATAACCAACGAGAAGTCTCGAGAAATTTCTGAGCAAATCAAGAAAGTGGCGAAATACCCATATCGACAGAGCCCGGTTTCTTACGAATTCCATGAAGTACAAATTGTACTACTATGGAATTACAAACCAAAGAAACGGAGTTGGCATTATTCTGGCGTCGTCCTTACTTGGCAGTATAATAAGTGTCGCGAAGAGAAGTGACCGCTTGATCAGCATCAAATTGGTTATCTGCGGAAGGGTGTGGAACGTAATAAGTGCCTACGCTCCCCAAGTGGGATTGCCACCAGAAGAAAAAGAGGCATTTTGGAACGACGTTGACACCCTAATTCAGACCATTCCAGATACCGAATTGGTGTTCTTGGGAGGAGATTTAAATGGCCATGTGGGTGAATCAAATTATGATTCCGAGGATTGCCATGGTGGAAAGGGTAGCCCTTCAACGGTCAGAAATGACGAAGGTGAAGCTATTCTGACCATGTGCAGATCGCATGGTTTGGTCATCCTTAATACATGGTTTGTGAAAAACGAGAGACACCTAATCACCTACAGTAGTGGACACGGAGATAGGAAACACGAAACGCAGATCGATTACCACCTCTGTTTCGATTTTATGAGAAGGTGGGTAAGAGACTGCAAGGTGATCTTGGGTGAATCTGTCGTCAGCCAACATCGTTTGCTCCTGTCAGAATTTATTTTGAAAGCAGGAGGAGCAAGAAATAGAAGAACTCCCAAGCCTGTCGAAAAAATCAAGTGGCACAATTTCACAAACGACAACTTTGAACCTGTAGTAACTCCATTCATTGATAAAATGACGGAGTGGTTTCAAAACAACATAAACTGCACCGAGCACAGTCCAACACAAATGTGGAATAGTTTCGCTGAAATGTCAGTAGGTGAGGCGGAAAAGGCACTTGGAGTTTCGAAAGGTCCACTCCACACGAAGAAAGAAACATGGTGGTGGAACACCGAAACTAAGGAAGCAGTGCAAGCCAAATCGAACGCATTTAAGGTATGGACGAAATGTGAGTCAAGCAGTGAAGCCGAACGGGTTCAACTTCGCGAAAATTATATGCAATGCCGGAAGAAAGTAAAGCGCTTGGTAGCTCAAGCAAAGGCGAAGGCAGCTGAGAAATTCTACCAAGAATTAGAAACTCAGACTGCGACCGAAGGACCGTCTTTGCGCGAGAGACCTAAGCACGACGCCAGGATATTTAGGGTCGCAGCCCAAAGGAGAAGGAACGCTCGGGAAATACAGGCGCCAAAGTACGTGGAGGACTCGCAAGGAATGTTGCTGATTGACGATACGGCAATTTGTAGCAGGATGCGAGAGTATTTTGACGAACTTCTAAATGAAGAATTTCCTCGGGCAGCTTTTCAAGATGTTGAGCCAAATACCACAAATATTGAAGATATCTCAGAGGAAGAGGTGATGGAGGCAATGCATCAGATGAAACGCGGAAAGGCAGTCGGCCCGGACAAAATCCCCGCGGAATTTTGGTTGAAAATGGAAAATGTCGGGCTTAGTTGGCTCACAGTTCTCTTCAACAAAATCAAAGGTGGGCAACCGATGCCTGATGCTTTCAGGGAAAGTTTTCTTCTTCCTTTCTATAAGAACAAGGGAGACTCACGCAAACTCAACAACTATAGGGCTATAAAGTTAACACCTCATACACTGAAGATCTACGAGCGAGTTGTCTGCAACCGATTGAGAAAGATTGTGCGGTTGAATGACAATCAATGCGGCTTTGTTGAAGGTCGATCTACAGTCGATGCGATTCAGTGCATTCGTATTGCGATGGAAAAGTATAGAGCAGCACGAAAGGACTTGTATTTTGTGTTCATCGATTTGGAGAAGGCATTCGATAGAGTACCTCGTGATCTGATATGGTTGGCCTTGAGAGCAGTTAATGTCCCCGAGGCATACGTCAGGATGATACGAGACATGTATGATGGAGCTACGACTAAGGTTAGATGCACAGCCGGTGAATCAGAAGAATTTCCGGTGAATGTCGGAGTACACCAGGGCAGTGTATTGAGTCCGTTGCTCTTCAACATCATCATGTGCTACTTATTAACACGTGTCTCCGACGGCCTAGAAATATCTCTTCTTTTTGCTGATGATATAGTCCTCAGTAGCCCAAACATCGTTGCCTTGCAAGCTGCGCTTACAAAATGGTGTGACATTCTGGAGGAGCATGGACTGAGGGTAAGTATAACAAAGACTGAGTTCTTATGCTGCCAATTCTCAGACCCAAATGCACCGATACCAGAAATGTACGTCAAAGGAGAGCAGCTTAAGTCCTGTACCAAGTTCAAGTACCTTGGCTCGATGGTGAACAGCGGAGCTACATGCGATGATGACATCAAACATCGCACAAAGGTTGGGTGGATGAGGTGGCGAGAAAACTCTGGAGTTTTCTGCGATAAGAAAATGCCACTGAAGCTAAAGGGCAAGTTGTACAAAACGGTTGTACGTCCCGCACTCATGTATGGATCAGAATGCTGGACCATGTATGAAGGTTACGCGAAAGAAATGACAGCGACTGAAATGAAAATGTTACGCATGTCAGTTGGTGTAACCAAAAGGGACCACATCAAGAGTAGCTACATCCGAGGCAGCTTGTCCATAGACCAACCAATTACCGAAAAGCTCGAAGACCGAATGGATTGGTATTGCCATGTTCAAAGGCGTCCGCCTGAGAACCCCGCAAAGAGAGCGATATCAATGGAAGTTCCACTTGATGGACCCAAGGCCAGAGGCAGACCAAAGAACACCTGGATGTGTCAAATGAAAAAGCAACAACAACGCATTGGTCTCGGCGATGACACGATCCAAGATAGAGCTGCCTGTAGAAATATGCTGAGAAATTATCGCCAAAACGGACGATGTGCCTACACCGCAGGTCGAGCAACGCGGAACCATGGAGCGGTATAAAGAACGAGGCAAGGAAGAAGAAGACAAGAAGGTGGCCGAAGAGGTGCATAAGGTTAAGAGTGATGTGGCGGAAAAAGTCCAGAAGATAAGGAACGAGTAAAAACAACAGTCTGTAGTCTGGCTGGTCGAGCGGTTAGTGCGCGCACCTTCGGTGCACAGGCTCATGAGTTCGAATCTCACCGTGTTCCATTGTGTTTTTCGAACTCACGAGCTTGTGACAGACTATGATCTCACTCAGATGTTAAACGAGTACCCATTTATGGGGATAAATAACACTGCTGAGCGTGATGCTGATCTCATTACCTCATCAAAAAGCAGATAAGATCTTGGAAATAGGATGTCACTAACACATCCTGCGGCCTTAGTCCCATTTTGGATTGTCGCGCCTGTTATTTATTTATTTTAAAAACAACAAACGTCAAGCAACAGAGTTCGATAGTAGTTGAGGAATTCCAGAAGTCGAATAGCGACTGAGAAACATCGAGAAAAAGTGAAATATTAAAAACTGACTTGATCATTAAAAGTCTGAAAACTCCGACTTTTGATGGACAAATGTCTTGGAATATCTTTAAGAGACAATTTGAGCCTGCTGCGGTTGTAAATGGTCGGTCAGACAATGAGCGCTCCGTGGCTCTTGTTCTAGCGTTTGGAGGACCTGCTGCTGAAATTTGAAATCGATTTCAGCTCTACTGCAGACGTCTTATGTAGAGCTTGTGAAGGCGATGGATATCCGATACGGAGACGAGCACATGAAGCAAATATATCGATCGCAGCTTCGAAACCGGACACATAAATAAGAAGAAACATTGCTCTTTTGTCACATCCGGCCTCGGAACCAGAACATCGAAACGAGACAATAGTGGATGTGTTCACCACAGCTCTCCAGGACCGTAATCTACTGCAGGTGTTACAGTTAGCTGACAAGCGGACGAT
The DNA here is from genome assembly GCA_949715475.1 of Microchrysa polita. Classification (NCBI taxonomy): domain Eukaryota; kingdom Metazoa; phylum Arthropoda; class Insecta; order Diptera; family Stratiomyidae; genus Microchrysa; species Microchrysa polita. Next base: position 43,955,148 of record OX454417.1, on the reverse strand, counting down.
CCAAGACGCACTTGCATTCAGCTTGACATTTGAAGCGGCGAAGCTGTGAGGGTTAATTTTTAATTTTTTAATTTAATTTAATTTATTGATTCTCAAAAATTTTGTTTTACATTTCAACATTAATTCAATAATTCAAACTCAATTTTTTAATTACAAAATAGCAACTAGTACCATATCAAAAAATTAATATTTTGTATTAGATATGGATTGGGAGCAAATTTTACTTTATATACTATTGCAAAATTCAGTTTTTTATAAATCCCGAGTCAATTCAATATATTAATACGTATGTAAGTATAATAAATAGCAAAAAATTTAATTTAATTATTAGTAATAATAATAAGCAATTTGGACTTAACCATAGAGGTGGGCACTGCTACCTAAAAGGTATATTGTGCCATAGTCCCTTAATCTAGAAGGTCATCAACCCGTTTGATAAACGCAAGAAGATCCTTCAGAGAGGAGCACCTAATCATACTAGTGCTGAGTAAATCACGTCCAAGGAGTGATCTCCTGGACCTGGCGATCGCCGGGCATTCCAGTAGTAAATGAATGGAGGTTTCGTCTTCCTCCAGGCAAAGGCGACATTGGGTCTCCCTTGATAGACCTATTTTATGAAGGTGGTAGCGGAGCCCAAAGTGCCCCGTAAGAAAGCCTATTAGTAATCTGAGCTCGGTCCTGCGCAGACATTTAATATCGGAGAAGCTGAAGGGGCGCACTAACTCCTTTGTAACTCTTAAACCAGGGTGCGATGTCCAGTAGTTCTGCATCAGGACCGAGGACCAGTTACCAATTACGCCTTTAGCAGCTTTCCAGCTAATTCCACAGAAGGGCTCAGGACCGATGAGTGTGGAAGATGAGCCCTCTCTTGCTAATTCGTCCGCGTATTCATTTCCCTCCACGCCTCTGTGCCCCGGAACCCAATAGATGGAAACCGAGTTACGGCTGGAGAGGCTCTGAAGGATGTCAAAGCACTCGCTGACCATCTTCGAGGTAAACTTGTGTGAAGTTAGCGCCTTAATTGCTGCCTGGCTGTCAGTGCAGATGGCGATGTGTGCGCCACGGAGGCCACGTCCCAAGATCTCCCTGGCACAGTTTTCGATGGCATGAATTTCGGCTTGGAAAACACTAGGCCATTTGCCCATTGCAACCGAGATCCTGGTATTGGGTCCAAAGACTCCAGCACCTACACCATGATCGGTCTTAGAGCCATCGGTAAACCAAGTGATGCTTCTAGGATCCAAACACGTGTTGCCATTAGCCCATTCCGCCCGATCTGGGATGTGAAGGGCGAATTTCCTGCCAAAGCGCAGTTCCGTGATCATGTAATCTGAAACCCGGCAGATTGATAGGCCAGGAACTTGTTGCAGGATACGCATGTGTCCCCGATCACTGATACGAGTATCAGTTGATAGGTTGATTTTCAAAGCACACAATGCTGCAGGGAGGAATAAATCTCCCTTCCTTTTAGCATGGCGTCAATCCACCTAATGGTAGGCTGTGGCACCCCTCTCATAACGAGGGCTCTGGTAATCGCATCGTAACCAGTATTGTCGAAAGCACCCTCGATGTCCAGGAAAGCACACAAGGCGATCTCCTTTTCATCTATAGATTTTTCAATAGTACTGACGAGCTTGTGAAGTGCCGTCACCGTCGACTTGCCCTTTACATAGGCGAATTGAGAATGATGTAGAGGGTTATTTATGAACATCAGATTCCTGATGTGTTGGTCAACTAAACGCTCCATAGTTTTTAGGAGAAAGGAAGATAGACTGATGGGCCTGTAAGACTTTGGTAAGTCCTCAGGTTTGTTGCCTTGCTTAGGAATGAAAGTTACATTGACTTTCCTCCAAGCAAGTGGTATGTGACAAAAATAATAGCTAGCTCTGAACAGAGCTGTAAGGTATGGCAGGATGATATCCAGGCAGTTTTGAAGGATAGCAGGAAAAACTCCATCGATCCCCGCAGCCTTAAATGGATCAAAGGATAGAATAGCCCATTTCACTTTGTCACTGTCAAAGATTACACCAGAAAGACTCACCAGCCATCTAGCCGGTTGTCCTGTGTAACCTTGTATGTGTTCTGGACGACTGTCTGAGGAGACAGATCCAGGAAAGTGCGTATCGAGGAGAAGTTGGAGGGTCTCCTTGGGACCAGTCGTGAAAGACCCATCCGGGCATTTGAGTAACCCAACTCCGTTTGAGGTACCTCTATGGAGGGCTTTGTGTAGCCGTGCAGCCTCAGGTAAAGACTGTATTGCTTCACATTGCTTCCTCCAGCACCTCCTTTTGGATTGTCTAATCATCGTGTTATATTCGGTTAAGGAGCGCCTGTATGCCTCCCACTGACCACAGCGCTTAGCTGAGTTGAATAATCTCCTAACATGAGACCGTTTTCGATCGAGTTCATCATTCCACCAGGGGACCTTGCGGGTAGACCTGTAATTTGGAATGAAAGAGCTCTCTTGATATGCGGAGATGAGTACACTATTTATCTGATCTGCGGCAAGCTCTACATCGCAGGGGGATTCAAATAACAGTGGTAAAGTACTGACACTGGAAACGACCAGATCTTTGAACAATTTCCAATTGGTTTTTTTTGGGCACGTGGATGCAGCCTGGAGCATTGAGCTCCCTGCAAGATTAAATCTTATGTGCCTGTGATCTGACAAGGATTCTTCGCTGGATACATGCCAGTCAGAGATAAACTCCGATATTGGTCCACTGGCAAGAGTGAGGTCAAGAACCTCCTCCCGCGCCGCGGTGATGAATGTGGGTTTGCACCCTTTGTTGAGGACGAACACATTTTTGGACATTAAATAGTCAAGAAGTCTCTTACCTCGCATGTTCACATCCGTACTACCCCACACAGTGTGGTGAGCATTTGAGTCACAACCGATAATAAATTGCCGGTTGTTGGATTTGCAGTAGTCAATTAGGTTGGAGACTCTCTCCGGTGGAATAAAGTCGTCGTCTGCAGAGAAGTAGGCAGATGCTATGACCACTTCTTGACTACCGTACGCGGTAGACACGTTAACCAGAGCGGCCGCTAAATCTCTGGAAATAAAGTTGGTTAGTGGTAAGAAATTGACCTGGTTGTCAACAACGAGCGCCGCCCGAGGGCGGTCCACTGACCTGTCGTAAATCAACTTACCGTTGTTAATGTTTAGTCCACAGATGCGGCCCTTGGCCACCCATGGTTCTTGTAGCAGCGCTATCGAGGCTGTGTTTGTGGCGAAGGTCCTGCACAAAATGGCCGATGCTCCCTTGGCATGGTGCAGGTTCGCCTGGAGTACCTTGATGGTACTCATTTGTTGTTGAGGGAGCGGTTTACAAGGCTGCTACGCTTGCCTTGTCGAGACCGCCCTCCTCGTTCGTCCTTGCCGCGCCTAGGGCCGTGGTATTCGGAGGTGCTTTTTCCACGACATTGAACCTTAGTCCACGGGTAAAGAGCACGCCCCTGCTCCCTTTGAGGTGAAGCCGAATCACTCTCACTGTGATGTGTGCGTTCCTTTTTCTTTCGGTCTGCAGAACGTGAGCCCCGGAAAGGTGGAGGAGCTCTTGACTCGCGGTCGGTGCGTATCGCCAGACTTCTCTCGAGAGCCGCAGGTTTAATTTGGCCAGCATCCGTGATTGGAGCTCCTGATGCTGAGGCTGCACTACCCTGAACATAAGGGGTATGTTCGCGGCTTGTGGAGGGAACTGGGCTCGTGCTATTTGTTGGGGCGGACCCTTTGCTCGTGCTCTGTGTCGGGTCTTGATGTCGGCTCTTGATTGAGTGTTCGTTCACTGGCCTTTTAGTTGTCGCTTGCTGAGTTCCAGATGCTGTCTGGTATTAGTAAGTGAGTCATAGTTCCAGATGCTGTCTGGTATTAGTAAGTGAGTCATAGTATTAATTAAAGTTTCTTTTTAAATAATAATATTTCTTTAATCTTTTGTTGAAAGTTATTTTGTTCGGCGCGTTGGTGACTTCCTCGGGTAGTGCGTTATACAGTTGTAGTCCGCTAATTGCAGTTGCGTTCATCCTTCTATTCGTCCTTGGGGTTTTGAAAGTATATTTATCCTTATTCCTAGTATTGTAGTCATGTTTGTCCATGTTTTTCTTTAAGCAGCATTCTATGTTTATGTCTTTGTTTTTTATTTTATGTATAATTTTTAGTTTTTCCATATCCAGTAATTCATTTATATTAAATTTATTCGTCAACTTATATATTTCTTCCGTGGGCGTCATTCGATGGTAGCCAAATAATATTTTAATAGATCGAGTTAGTAACTTTCCAACATCGTCCAAAAGTCCCTTTGTGCATTGTCCCCAGGTCGTCATATTATATTTGATTTTTGATAATATGCGTTGTATATCAAATTGGCAATTTTTGCATCTATGCGTCCGTGTTGCTTTATAGCAAGTAATAAGCCATAGGTTTTTTGTTTTATTGTTTGTATATGCAGGTCCCATTTAAGTTCGTCGTCAATGATTAACCCTAAATACTTTGTAGACTGCGTCCGCTTAATAATACATCGATTAATTGTCACGTTGATATTGTAGTCATTGCTTTTACTGGAATTTTTGAAAATCATATACATTGTTTTGTCCAAATTCATAATCAGCCCTCTTTCTGTCGTCCATTCATAATAATTCTTCAATTCAGTGTTCATCTTGGCTCCTAATTCGGCTTCAGTTTTTGCTTCGTAAATTAGGCTAGTGTCATCCGCATATTTTATGTATTTTCCTTGTAGATTAACTCGTCTCAGATTCGCAATGAATAAATATATACAGCTTAGGTCCAAGTATAGATCCTTGTGGTATTCCTATGTTCATAATTTCTTCGTCACTTGTCTTTTCGTTACAGCTCGTCTGAATCACTCTGTTGTATAAGTACGTCTGTATCAACTTATTCGAAAGTCCTCTTAATCCCAATTCTTCCAATGTATCAAGCAATACTTCGTGATTTACTGTATCAAAAGCTTTTTTAAGGTCAATGAAAACTGCAGCAACAATCGAGCCTTGGTCCATCGATTCGGTAATCTCGTCCATCATTTTGTAAATTGCTGAGTCTGTACTTCCTTTATTAATAAAGCCATGCTGCTGTTTGTCAAAACCAATCGTGTCCGTAATAAACTTCGTTATTCTGTTATCAATGACTTTTTCGTACACCTTACTAATAGAACTAAGAATGGATATTGGTCTGTAGTTGTTGACTTCGTCTTTAGATCCTTGTTTGAATAATGGTATTACAATAGCTCTTTTTAGGCAGTCAGGGTAAATTCCAGAGGTTAGCATTTTATTGATCTCTCTCGCAAGTACGTCCTTAATTTCGTTCGATATTGTCTGAAGGTCCTTAACCGTTATTCCGTCATATCCAGCTGCAGCATTTTTGTTCAGTGAGTTTATAATACTAGCTACCTCTTCAGCGCTCGTCGGGTTGAGGAACATGGTCTTACTATTACGATGGTCAGTTATAATTCGTGTCGTTCTTGAAATATTTCTTGTTAGTTGATTTGCAATATTGGCGAAGTGTTTGTTAAGAAAATTCACAGTATCGGCGACTCTAATTCCGTTTGACTTCAGACTTATCGTTGTTTCTTTGTCCGTGGCAGATTTGTCAGTAATGGTTTCTTTTAAGTGTTTCCACAACACGCGAAGTGGATGACCGCGTCTGTTAGCGAATGGATGCATCAAACCAAGTTTTCAACAGAGATACAATTCAACTGCGGTGAACATTGTCACGTACGAAGTAACTGCCTACCTGCTGTCGTCTAAGGATGATCTTCATCAGGAAACCAGCATGTTACCAGTGCGTGATCATAATCTTCTCCTGTGTCTTCAATATCTGATCGGTTGTTATCGAGAGGATCACGCAAACCATCATCTCGTGGACAATACTCCCTCCACGACATGCCAGGAGTGGACTGAGATCACGGAAGAAGTGTCCAGAGATACAAACGGTTATCTCTCGATATATTTTATGATACAGCATACCATGCGGCCATCGCAGATATTCGGTCAATAGGAAGATTAGGTAGAAATAAGAGTTCTCTCAGAGCTAACACCACCCATATCGCCTGAGGAGACTAGGCTACCGAGGGCCTCAAGAGCAACACTAGCCCAGCTTAGGTCAGGCTGGTGTTCGCGCCTCAATTTTTACCTATTTCGAATAGACGCGGGCATCCAGAAGATTTGTCCACGGTGCCGTGGTGCGACTCATGATGTAGACCACTTGTTTCCACGCTCCGCTGCACGCATAAACCTCACTCCGAGGTGCTTTGGGACAACCCTATTGCAGTTGCTATGTTCTTGTCCTTTGAGACATTAGTCGAGTGCACATCGGTTCATCGCTACAACAAGAACAAAAAGATCTAAGAACAATGATAAAATGTAGATTAAAAATAAAAAAATAACATGCGCGACAGTCCAAGATTGGGCTAAGGCCGCAGATGTGTTAGAGACTCACTTCCAATTTCCAAGATCTTATCTGCTTTTTGGTTGAGGTGTTGAGATCAAACAGCACGCTCAGCAATATTATTTATTCTCCATAAATGAGTACTTGTTTATCATCTGAGAGAGATCATAGTCCGTCACATGGGTCGTGAGTTCGAAAAACATCATAAACCGAATTGGTTCACGGTGAGACTCGAACTCACGACTCTGTTAACCGAAGGTGTGCGCACTATCTACAACACCAACCAGACCACACATTGTAGATTATTCGATATAATATCAACCACAAGCATAAAGACATATCTGTGCTGATACATAGTATGAATACTTGAAATTTCTATGCATGTTATTGACACTGCTACAACATGTTGTCGATAGTGTGAAACCACTCTTCTTCTTCCTTGCGTTTTACTGCTCCATGGCATCGCGTTGCTCGGCGTGTAAGCACGTCGGCCATTCTGGCGGTAATGTCTCAGCTAATTTCTACAGGCAGCAGCTCTATCTTGGATCGCGTCATTGCCGAGGCCAATGCGTTGTTGTGTGAATCATCTCTATAAGATAATTTATTTTTTAATTAGAATTAAGCAAATTTAAAAAAAAACCCAATTTTTACATTAACTATATATAAAACAATAACTTTTCTTTAGTCGAGATTTTCGAGGGTATAATTTGTCGGTCGATATGTATATCCAACTATTGATTTTCAAGTCGCGATTTTCAAAAATCAATACATTCAAATAAATTTAAGAACGAACAAAATTTCCACTGAGGCTGTCCAGATTTTAAAAGTTGACTTGACCTTCCTTTCCAATCTACACATATGCCTGTAATAATATTCTAACGATAAATGCAGTTGCGTCGAATAAATCAAAGAAAGACCAGCTACTTACATTTTATGACAGGATAATAAGATGGTGGGCTTTTCATTAGGCTGTATAATGAACGTAGGGATTTTGGAAATCGAGAGTTTTAATCGAATGATTTCTAATTCACAGAGTGGCGACCGAACGATCACGGCCACCGAGCATTGCTAGCGATACTTTGTCGACAATTAGGGCCGAATCAAACTATCTGACCAAAATTTCAAAACGTTAGCTTCATTATTTCGGGAGTTATCGTGCGAACGGACAGACGGAGGGACATTGTTTATTCGAAACAGGCAGCGATCCGGATCATTTATGTATATACTTTGCCCTTTCGGTGGCTCGTTTGACATGTTACATAATATCGGCATAACAAAAACAATATACCCTCCCTCTACCATCCTACGAAAAACTCGCTCGTATAATGAGCTGAGCACCTCTATGACTAAAGTTTATAATAGTGTCAGATAACTACCGCCTAAACTCATCGGAAAATAATTCCTCATGTGATTTCCAACAAATAAGTGCACGGGACATACCGCCAATTCTAACCCCTTAGCTGCCCCAGGCATTTGAAGAGTTTTGAAAAATTCATTTTCTTACACGACTTAAACCTTAATATCCCCAGACTACCTAGAATAAAGAACTAAATTCACACAAATTCACCTAAAAAATAAAGCTAACCGCACTAAAATCGGAAAAGTTGTTTACTTTTTACAGAGCTACAAAGTCAAATTTCTGTGAATCGACCCCAAAACAAATTATTTTTGCATCTCATCTTCCCCAACTTCTTCCAGGTGAGATTCTTGTACGATTTTTTTTTAAATTGGCACATAGTCTTAGGATCATATCTTTCTTACATCATTTTATTTAAGCTTCATTATTTCTAATTGCTTGATTGCCTTAAGTCACAGACAAGCTAAGTTATTAATTATTAGTAGTAGTTATTAATATGTGCTTAAGTGCAGGAGACTAGGGTAAATTTTCGCTCGAACTAATTCAAACTGCTCCTAATGTTCTGCAATTTGGTAAGAGTCATGTGAATTATGCCAAAATCGATCAAAAATTGTTGGAGAAAATTGAGATGGAAAAATAGGGTTGGATACGATATCCCCAGTCACAAAATCCCCAAATCAAAATCCCCAAAATCGAAATTCCCGAAATCAAAATACCCAAAAATCAAAATCCCCAATCAAAAATCCCCATACCCCATTTGAGGTATGATCTAAGAACGCGCGCGCGTTCTAAGATCACACCTCAAATGGGGAATTTTGATTTTCTTTAGACTATTGTAGATGGTAAATGGTAGACGGATGGTAGATTGTAAATGGTTGATGGTAAATGGTAGATTGTAAAATGCAAATGGTAGATAATAAATGGGATTAATATGCAATCGGTTCCAACAATAAGCCGACTAATTTTTCCACGAAAATTCGTTCGGATGAGGATGGGGACATGTATCGATGATGTTAAAGAAAACCCAACATGTTTAGGACGATATATGCAATATATGTGCTCGAACATTATGTTTGTGTCAATCAAAAAGATAAATAAGTTTGTATCGACCTACGATCCTCTTAATGCCATTTACCATCTGTCATTTAACATCTACCATCAACCATTTACCGTCTTCCATCCATCAACCATTTACCATCTATCAGCCATCTACCATTTTTTACCATATAAAAGGTTTTCCAATAAGGGGTGTTATTTTGATATTAAAAAAAATGGCATTTTTTTTAGATAAACGATCGGATATTTATTTCATTATAAAGAGGAATGCCGTTAATAATGGAAAACAACATCAGTCAAATGGCCACCACGTTCACGCTTACAAGACCATATCCTTTTCATGAAATTTTCCATAACCAAATCGCAAAGTGGCTGTCCTGTGTTCTCGATAGCCTCACGAATTCCATCTTTGAGGTCTTGAATCGACTCTGGGCTGTTGGCGTAGACCTTATATTTCACGTGGCCCCAAAGGAAGAAGTCGCAAGATCTCGCCGTCTTGTTGAAAGTAAACGTTGTCTAGATCAATACCATCCAATTCCGGCCATAACAAATCATTAATCATATCTCGATAGCGCAATCCATTCACCGTAACGTAATTTTTAATAATTTTAATTTCAATGCGTTGTTAAACCATGTATCGTTCCATTTTTAATAATGACGTAGTTTCTACTTGTCAAATGTAAAAAAATGGCAGCAACAAAAGTGACATCTACCGCAATAGCGGGCTATTCAAAATAACACTTCTTATTGGAAAACCCTATACTATCCATACATTCCATTTACCGATGTTTGGTGATTTTATGATTGGGGATTTTGTAATTATATGGGCATTATGATTATGGGGATTTTTCTGCGTTTGAGGATTTTGTGATTGGGGATTTTGTTTCGTATTCGTATTTCGTATAATTTGTTTTTTTTGGGTCAAGTCGCAAACATTTGGCTTTGAAGCTCTATAAAAACCAAAACCTAATTTTCCGGTGCGTTTATGGGGTTGTTTCTGGACACCCTATTTATTTTTGACTCGTTTTTAATTTAAATTTCAAACTATTTTTTCCTTTATGTTTAGACACGAAGGGCGTTCTTGGTACACATCTCATCGAGGAAGATTGTGGGTTGCTGCTTCGTCGAGGCCTGTTGACGTAGAGGATATTCGTCGAATGGAAGATTTCTACAGAGTTATTTACAAAGGTTGGCTATATTAATTTATGTATTATGTAACATGGATAACAGGTGCTTCGTATTTAATTGTGATTTTCTCAATGAAAAACACTTACTTACTTTTGTGGAATATGTCGCAAAAACGGAGAAATCCCCTAAACTAAGAATGGTTTCACAATTTGTCTCTGCCATTTTATGTAATATTTTTCGCTTCCCCGGTCATTAGATAATTTCCTCGATGAACTCGACGTGGACCGTAAAGCGGTTTGATGTTTGCAAAAATCACCACGGTTTGCGGAGAATACGCTCTCGAGGTGACTCATTTTCATATTGAAAATGTATTCGGATAAAGCTCTCTACAGACTTCAGAAGATTTGAGATTTTACAAACTCTAGGCTAAAACATTCAAGTTCATTTCATACATTATGTAACGAGATTATAACCAAAATATCGAGCAAAATCTCTACAAAATCGTGGTGAAGTGTGATGAACTCCGCCTTTGACAAAAAATGTCAATACAACAGTAGAGACCCTCTAACCCATTTTCCGCTGTACGCTCCGACTAGGAGAAATGGTGGTGTTTTGGTAGCCATTAATAACATTCCCATCTCATGAAGTCCAGCTTTTTCATAAAGACGTTGAACACATATTTCTATTAATCTTTCTCGTAGCGAAAAAAGTATATAAAGGACACTCTTAAAGGTTTCCTAAAGGGTTCCCTTATTGATTAAGGCAGATATCTAGCAACCTTATATGAATTCATATATTTATTGACATATCACTACATATACAAACAAATTCATTTTTTAAATTTCGAATTTTCAACTATTTTTATATTTATATACAGGGTGTCCGGAAACTGCTGCATTAACGCACTGGATTGTTATTCCTCATGTGATTTCCAGCAAAAAAGTTATAAGGAAAATACCCCCCATTCTGCTGCCACAGGCATTTGAAGATTTTTGAAAAAATCATTTTCTTCCACGAGTTAAAGCTCAATATCTCCAAAGCTAGACTAGCTAGAATAGTAAACCCAAAAACTATTTGCTTTTCATTTCAATTTTCTCCAACTTCTGCTAAGGAGAGGTGCTTGTACGATTATTTTGAAAATTGGCGCAAAGTCTCACGATCGTTGGCAGTTTGAATTTAATGGTATTGAATTCGAGCTAAGTAAAATTAACCCAATTCATTCTAAAAAGATATAAGGAAGGTATGATTGCAAGATTATGCGCCAATTTTTAAAATAATCCTTTGAAAGCTACAAGCACCTCACCTTGGCAGAAAATTGAGATGGAAAAATAGATTGTTTTTGGGTAAAATCACAAAAGTTTGACTTTGAGGCTCTGTGAAAACCAAACCTCAAATCCGATTTTAGTGCGGTTAGTTTTATTTTTTAGGTAAATTTGTTGCCTGTAATAATCATTTATTTCGCTATTTTATCTAGTCTAGCGTTGGAGATATTGAGGTTTAAGTCGTAGAAAATGATTTTTTTTTAAATCTTCAAACGCCTGTGGCAGCTAAAGGGCTAAGAATTGGGGGTGTGTTCTATACAACATGAAATCACATGAAGAATCACAATCCAGTGCGTTTATGCAGTTTAGCTTAACCCTTTAGCTGCCACAGGCATTTGAAGATTTTTGATTAAATCATTTTCTTGCACGACTTAAAGCACAATATCTCCAAAGCTATAGCTAGAATAGTGAAACGAAATGATTATTACATTCAACAAATTCACCTATAAAATAAAACTAACCACACTAAAATCTGATAAGAGGTTTGGTTTTTACAGAGCTTCAAAGTTAAACTTGTGTGATTTGACCCAAAAACAATATATTTTTTCATCTCAATTTTCTCCAACTTCTGCCACGGAGGGGGGCTTGTACGATTCTTATAAAAATTGGCGCATAGACTAACGATCATTTCTTTCTTACATCATTTTATTCTATCTCCATTATTTCTAACAGTTTTTATACGTTAAGTGTAGAAAACTAGGGTTAATTTTAGCTCGAATCCAATACAATTCAATTCACACTGCTCCTGCAATTGGTAAAATCTATTCAAAGTACATATGTCAGGCTAAAATTAACCCTAGTTTTTTACACTTAAGGCATTAAAACTGTTAGAAATAACGAAGCTAGAATAATAGACAAAAATGATCGATAGACTATGCGCCAATTTTTAAAAGAATCGTACGAGCACCTTGGCAGAAGTTGCAGAAAATTGAGATGGAAAAATAGATTATTTTTGGGTAAAATCACAAAAATTTGACTTTAAAGTTCTGTAAAAACCAAACATCACCTTGGCTTTTTTCTTGAAAAAAGAAAAGACATAGTGGCGGGAACAGTGGTCAAGTGCAATAATTATTATAGCAGCCTAGACTGAAACCATAATAACAATATCGTTAGTGTAGATCAGAACCACCTGAATTGTACAGTGAAATTCAAAATTTTACAGTGTTAGTCGAAATTTTTTCCTGACATTTAATTTTGTTCATACGAGATTATATAAGTGCTTGTGCTACCTTTCCGAAGGGTCGACCTGAAGGTAGTACTTCACGGTTTTTTTTTTATCTCCAATTGGTAAGTCCAAGCCATATAATTTGAAAATGAGCGAAATTTCCGATAATATGCCTTATAAATGTGGTAAATGTAAAAAAAATAATTGAGAATAATCAGAAAGGTCTGAACTGTGATGGTTTCTGTAACACTTGGTACCACATAGAGTGCATCAACATATCAGAAAGTGAACATGATTTAATTATTCAATCGAAAAATAAAAAGAATATTTTATGGCTATGTGATAATGATAAAAAGAAGTGGCTCAAGTTCAAAAAAGGAGAATCTCAGTATGTTGACTTGTTAGAAGCGACTGATGTTATCAAGAAAGCTACAAAAGTTATCACCGATGAGCTTGAACCAAGGGATAGTCAACCGTTGGTTAAAGAAAAATCATACGCCGATGTCGCAAGAAGCGAACAAATGAAATTGAAATCAAAAAATGCAATTATTATTAAGCCTCGAAATGACAAGTCTAGCGAAGGAACTAAAAAAGAAATAAAATCAAAAATAAATGTCATCGAAGCTAAATCTGGAACTGCAGCTGTTAAACAAATTAAAAAAGGGGGTATAATTGTACATACAACTGAAGTGGAAGGTCAGAAAGCATTTTATCAACAAGCAAAGGAAAAATTAGGCACGGACTACGAAGTAACAGTTCCGAAGAGCACACTTCCTAGAGTTGTTATTAACGGAGTTCGGAAAAAATATAACGAAAGTGAATTAAAAAATGAATTAGTAAGCCTTAATTATGCGATTGATGAGAAAGATGATATTAAACTTTTACACACCGAAGCATTGATAAGAAATAATCGCTACCTATATATACTACACTCGGCCGCAAAACTATCGACTCAACCTAAAAGCACGTGTATTTGTACGTGTTTTTCGAAAAGTATAGCAGTTATCCATAAAATCGTATGTCATTGAAAAGCTTAAGGCCTCAGCTTTATGTTGGTACCATTTTAACGAATATTTGGTGAGCATTTTTAAAATTGATGCTCTTTGAGCGAAATCGTAGCGAAAATGAGCAAATATGAAAATGGTTTTTGGTTAGGTTTTTTGCAAATAAAACAAAAACTGTTGGAAAATAAGTTAAGTATTTATTATTTTAGTATTTGGTATTGCCTTCTCTTGCTCTAATGACAGCCTCCAGTCGATTCTGCATTGATCTGATCAAGTTGCTGATGGTATCTTGAGGAATACCGTTCCACTCCTCTAATAGGGCTGCCTTCAATTCTTCAGTGGACGAAGGGACTGGATTTCTGGCTCGGACTCTTCTCTTGAGTTCGCCCCATAAGTGTTTAATCGGATTGATGTCGGGACTGCGTGCAGGCCAGTTAAGTGACGATATATTGGCTTCATTCAAGAACTGTCGAGTGAGGCGCGATGCATGGCACCGGGCATTGTCGTGCATCAAAGTGAAGTTCTCGTCAATAAATGCTGCATAGGGCACAACGTGGACTCGGAGAATATCGGTAACGTATCGCTCAGCTGTCAGCCCTCCTCCTCGGCCTCATGTGGGCACGAATACGAGATCCGTTTTTCCCTCCAAGGAAACGCCAGCCCACATCATACAGGAACCGCCGCCCTATGCAACCGTTTCAGTGAAACAGCACTGCGCAAATCGCTCAGTTGGACGCCTGTAGACTTGACATCTTCTGTCACTGCCATGTAGACACATTCTGACTCGTCAGTGAGCAATACTGAGCTCCATTCCGTATCGCTCCAAGTAAGATGATCTCCAGCAAATAAGAGGCGCGCTTGTCGGTGTCGTGCAGTCAATTTGGGGCCCCTGGCAGGCCGTCTTGGGTTGATATTCGCTTCCCTTAATCGTCTCCTTACTGTGCAGACACTAACAGCTACTCCGCGAACACGCCTCAGGTTCCGCTGCGCAGCAACACCCGTGAGGAACTGTTTTCGTAACGTACTTGTAACAATGAAACGGTCGTCTCTCTCTGAAGTGGATCGAGGGCGCCCCGTTCTTGGTCCCGAATTAAAGCTACCAGTCTCTCGAAATCTCCGCCTAACTCACGAGATAGCAGACTGACTCATTCCAAGACGGCTAGCGACGTTTCGCTGACTATGATTTTTCGACAATAGGGCTACAACTTGTGCCGCCTGATCTGGCGTCGTATCCAATGATGACAAAACAGTGATTGAAATTACTACAGATGGAAGTTACCTAACTTTCCTGATGCAACTGATAACGAGAAACCGATTACGGGCGCTTTTATAGGGGTAGTTTACCTGAGCTGACCTTTACCTGAAATTTTTTGTTACAAGTGGCAATAATTTAGAAAGTGCCAAGCAAATATTGATAAAAACGGTACTAACAGGTAGCTAAAGTTTCAAACTTTTAAACGACATACGACTTTTATGGATAACTATCATACTTTCCAAAAAACACGTACAAATACACGCGCTTTCAGGTTGAGTCGATAGTTTTGCGGCCGAGTGTAGAAGTATCGGGTAAGACATATAAAAAGATAATAAACACACAAATATGCTTAGATTGGAACATGTACACCATAAGAGATGATATGAGTGTGCTTAGATGCTATCGGTGTCAACGATACCATCATAAAGGAGCGAATTGTGCCAAAGCCAACGATGAGAAATGCTCTAAATGTGCTGGTAATCATTCAGCACTTGTCAAATTACAGAAAATTTTAAATGCATAAATTGTATTAGAATGAGAGATCACGGCTGCAATGTTCAAGTGGATCATAGGGCTGGTTCAATGTGCCTGTCTAGACACTTTCAATTTTCGTTCGTCTTCATCATTTTGACAATTGAAACTTGAGATGTATGCGCTATTGAAGAAACGCATTCATTCTTCAACGCAATTGCCAATGTTAAATATTAACAACATATCATCTATTCATACAATTCATGAAAGAATTTATCATTTACCCGTCCTGACCAAAGCCGTGACACATATTTAACGATAAATAATGAACAGATCTGGATAGAATGAGATCTTTGATCTGTTCTGTTCACTTGACGCAATCAATGACATGTTCAATGTTGAAAGTGGATACGGAGATTGAAGACGATAGGGAAGACGAAAGCGCACATGTGTGGACATAGCCAATGGAATGCCCTATTCACAAGAAAATGCTAGATGAAATACACAGTAAAATAATTTATGACGAAATATGAGTGACATGTATGAAAATAATATAAACAGATTCTCTATATTGTACCTTAATATACTACTCCAATCAATAGAGGCCGTGTTTTTTTACATCGGGGGCAGGTTTGCTAACCCAGACGCGCAAAAAAAAACTATCGAGGGTAGCATCCAGGTTAAATTTCAAATTGTCACGTAGGCATTGCCATTAATTTCAAAACATTGCTCAAAAATATTAAAGCCCCGTTTTCACTTTACAAACGCAAAAGTTAACATGTAATTTTTTTAATGAAAACATATTTTTATGTAGGAATCATAATTTGGTTAGAATAAGAATTCGACGAACAACATTTTTAACATGAATTTACAAACAAAAACTATTTTTTTGCACACACTTGTGTGTTGCATGTAAACTATACCTTAGAGCTTTTCATTTCAAAATTTAATTTTTTCTAGTTATTGGAAAACGTACTAGAAAATAATTGGGATTGCATACATTTAGGCGAGTTTTGGAAAGCTCATTAAATCTGGATAGCAATCTAATTTCTAACCTGAATAAAGTCACAGGTTAGCGTTTGTATGAAAATTACCCCGGATAGTGTAGGTTAGCTAATTAAAAAACACGGCCAGAGACGAAATAATAGGGGTTAGCGTGCAAAAATTGGGGACTTCTCAAATTTTTGATATTTTATAAAGACAGATGGGGTAAGTTAAAATCCAAGTTTGCATCACTTTCCCCCCTGTGCTCCCGCCGCTATCTTCAAACGATATAAAATCGGCCCTTTCATCAGTTTTTGGCCTGTAACTTCTTTACATTCCATTTGAGCACAAAATCAGCCAAGACAATTTTGTAGAGGACAAAATTTCCTACAAATTTAATTTAAGATGTTGTACTCTACAATCATAATTAACAGAGTTAGTTGGAATTTTTAGCATTCTTTGCGCTATAACTCTGCCAATTTTGATTGTAGAGTAAAGCTTGTCAGATGAAATTTATAGGAAATTCTGCTCTACAAGATTATCTCGGCACATTTCATGCTCAAATGGACTGGGAAGGAGTTATAGACCGCAGACTGATAAAAGAGCCGATTTTAGATGGTTTTTTGAAGATAGCGGCGGGAGCATATGGGGGAAAGTGACGCAAACTTGGATTTTAACTTACCCCACCTGTCTTTATAACATATCAAAAATTTGAGAAGTCCCCAATTTTTGCAAGGTAAAATCTCCCCGTTGATTGGAGTATACGTAGCCTAAAATATAAACACGACGATTTACAATTATTGACAACAAAGGATAATCCTGTTGACATTATAGTTCTGACTGAAACTTGGCTTTTCCAACACGAGACAGATTCAGCAGTTTTTAATACCTATCGGGCAACTTATAACTGCAGGGAAAACATGATTGGAAGAGGCACATGTATGAGAATATCAATCCCAAAATGACAATAGGAGTATTCTATAAGGCACCATCGGAATGTTGTAGACAATTTATTGATTTTATAGACGAAAAACTAGAAAAATACGAAGATTTATTACTGGAGATGCTAACATTAACGTATTCAATACCAACAACTCGATCTCTGAAAAATACATTGACATGATTTCCGCCAATGGATACGATAATAAACAAAAGCTAAACGACAAGAGACACAGACAATTCTAAGACATGTATTGACCACATTATGACGAAAAACAATGCCAGACGTAGTTGCAAGTTTCACACTGAGCCATCTGACCTTTCTGATCATAAAATGATAACCATTTCCGCGAAACTGACTAATAAGCCTAAAGTAAAAATGACTAAAAACCAAATTAAAAAACACGATGTTCATAACTTTAAAAAAGACGTTAAACTAATGCTATACTCTAACCCTGAAAGTGATTTATTAAAATTGATTGACATAATTCAGACTTTTAAAACTAACAATACAACGACGAAAATAGTAAGGACGAGAAACAACAGCTGGATTACGAATGAAATAATTGCACAAATAAGAAAGAGACAGTTACTTTACAAACGAAAAATAGAATTTCCACAAGACGAACTAATCCGCAAACGATATCTGAAAAAAAAGAAGGAAGTAAAAACATTGGTGACTGCAGCGAAGCAAAAGTTTTTCAACACTGGAATAGAGAAGGCAGGGAATGATTCTCGAAAACTCTGGAAGCATTTAAAAAGTACCATCACCGATAAATCAAATAAAACTGCAGATATGCAGATCAGACTCAAATCGAATGGAACTGAAGTCAACAATAATGCAAATTTCTTCAATCATCATTTTGCAAATATTGGGAAAAAGCTTACGGAAAATGTCATTAGAGGAGCTTCAACTACAAGAACAAATAATTTTAACAACAGCACGATATTTCTTTATCCTACTGATGCCAAAGAAGTCGTCACCATAATAAATTCACTAAATAAAAACGCTGCTGCAGGATATGACAATATTAGCGTGAATGACATTCAGTTATTAGCAAACGACATCAAGGACGTTCTTGCCAAAGATATTAATCAAATGCTGAGCACAGGTCATTTTCCAGACTGTCTAAAAAGGGCAACTATACTACCTCTGTATAAACAAGGAATACGAGACGAAGTTAATAATTATAGACCAATAGCGATACAAAACGTGGAGAAACTGTGTCCTGGACGTTAGGGCGAAACGTGGTGCTGATATTGGCAGTGATCACCATCTTGTCATCGCAAAAATGCGCTTACGAACGGCAGCAATCCAGCGTCCTAACCGTGCAAATATTTGCCCTAGGTATAATGTGCAGAAGCTCAAAATTCCATCAACCAAGCGTGCGTTCTCCACCGCTTTGCACGAAAAAGCTAATGCACCACCACCAAATGAGAATCCGACAATTGAAGATAGATGGAAAGTCGCTAAGGATTCATTTATTTCATGTGGCGAAGAAATTTTAGGACGATTGGATCGCGGTAGGACACCATTTATTAGCTACTCTACTTGGTCTCTTATCTCAGCACGCAAGAGAGTTAAAGAGCAGATTAACTCAGCTGCTGACGACTCAGCTAAAGAACGATACAGAGCTGAATACCGTTCGCCCCAAAAAGGCGTTCAGAGGAGTGTAAGACGTGATAAGCGTAACAATATCAACGCACTTGCGAAGGAGGCAGAGGATGCGGCTCTCCGCGGTGACAGTGGAACACTCTTCAAACTTATTAAGCCATTAACTGGCAGATCTTTATTAACGGAACATCCTGTGAAAGATAAGGAAGGTGTTCTGCTCGTTACCGTAGAACAACAGCTACATAGATGGAGAGAACACTTTTTAGAGGTCCTGAATAACACTTTCGGGCCTGCAAGTGTATCTTCGTTGCCAGCAGAAGTCGTCCCTCAAATAGACGGCATTAGTTCCGGTCCACCATCCAAAAAGGAACTAACAGACGCTATCAAATCAATGGACGCCGGTAAAGCCCCGGGGATTGATGGAATTCCGACAGAATTTTTAAAAGCGGATATTAACGCTACCGCGGATATTCTTCTTCCCTTAATCCGAGAGTGTTGGGAAACTGAAACTCTTCCCAGTGAGTGGAAAAAGGGCCTAATTATAAAAATTCCGAAGAAAGGTGACCTGAAGAATTGTAATAATTGGCGTGGGATCTGTCTACTTCCTGCAATTTCCAAGTTGATGGCTAAGATTGATTTAGGACGAATCAAGGAAAAAGTCGATAGCACATTGAACGATGAACAGGCTGGCTGTCGCGAAGGGTTCTCCTGTAGCGACCACATTAACACCCTCCGTATTATCATCGAGCAATCCGCGCAGTGGAGATCCCCATTACATCTCATGTTCATCGACTTTGAAAAAGCCTTCGATAGTGTTGATCGTCAGTACATCTGAGATGCCTTACGAAGACGAAATATTCCAGATAAGATAATCTCCATCATTAAGGAATCCTACAATGGAGCCCAATGTCACGTCTTGCATAAGGCCAAGCTTTCAGATCCTTTTGAGGTGCACAGTGGAGTGAGGCAAGGCTGCATTTTGTCACCTATTCTCTTCCTTATTGTCATTAGTGATGTACTCGGCTCCGCACTTCAATTGCATCGTAACAAAGGTATCAGATGGAAATTGTTTGATCAGAGAGAGATTACTGGTAAGTTGCAAACTTTTGTAAATCAGTGTCTACGGCGCATCCTACATATTCGTTGGCCGGAGATCATTTCGAACGAGGATTTCCTCACTATAACTGGCCAAGAAAGGATAGGCACTTCGATCAAAAGACTTAAGTGGCAATGGATAGGTCACACCTTCCGAAGAGGGCCCAATAACATCGCAAAAAAGGCCCTGAACTGGAATCCACAGGATTCCGGAGCAAGACGCCGTGCTGGACGGCCAAGGAACACATGGAGAAGATCGGTAACAAGCGAGGCGAAAACGCTAAATCTTACATGGTCACAGCTAGCGCCGTTGGCGCAAAACAGAAGGAGGTGGAGAGTAGGCGTAGTTAACGCCCTATGCCCCACAAGGGGTTGACAGGAACTAGAGAGAGAATAGCGATTCTAAATGCCCTTAGTAAAGTCTACGAGAAGATAATTGACATTAGAATAACTAAATTTATAAACTCGACGATAAAATTTGACAAATATCAACATGGATTCATTAAAAAAGGATGTACTGACTCTGCTATATTTGAACTAATGGAAGAAATTACTGACATGCTCGATCAAGGCTTAATAGTAGCGACAGTATTTATTGACTTAAAAAAAGCATTTGACACAGTTAACCACGAAGCATTATTAGAAACATTAGAAGAACTCGGAATTAGAGGCACACCAGCGAAATTGATACAAACATACTTGCACAATAGACCTATTCAAACTAAATGTAACAACCATATAAGTGACGAAATGATAATAAACACAGGTGTACCTCACGGATCAATCTCTCTTGATTACCGTAACTCCTAGTGGAGCATGGTGCGTTGATGATTACCGTGTGTAGTCATCAACGTTACAAAGACAACTGAATTCGGAGTGTGATATGGTTGTCAGCCATACCACTTCCTAGTCGCATTATTAGTTTATTATTCTACGATAAGAATATTTCTTATCATCTTCTTCTGAATAATAAACTTGCGACGAGTCGTGCCGAGTTTGGAAACTCGTTTCTCTATGAGTGTTTATTTCACAGAGTCGCAACCGAACAATCACGGCCACAGAGCACGACAGGGGTCAATACTAGGACCGAAACTGTACATATTATTTATTCAAAATTTACGACATGCGAGTCTTAGAGCGAAATATACTATATATGCTGATTACACGAGCCTAGTTTATCATGCTAAGACTGAATCGGAACTGGAAGAAATCATGACCTATGACATTAATACATATTATGAATGGACGAAAGAAAGAGGCTTACTTATGAACTTAGACAAAACAACACATATGATATTTAAATCATCTCCAAATAAAATATATAATATAAATCTTAATCTAAATAATCAAATAATAAATCAAACGCAGTCAACTAAGTACCTTGGAATTATAACCGACGAATATTTAAAATGGGACCAACACTTTCAAATAATTAAGAATAAAATAAATGGAATAATACTCGCTATTAAACAACATGGACGAATCGATAGCAAAATTGCTAATTTAATTTATAATGCTTATATTATGTTGAGGATTAAATATAATATTGCAACCTAAGGACAATGCAGAAAGACGCTACTGGACGAAGCTGGAAAATTAATGACACGCTCAATTAAAATCTTGTTTGGATTTGATCGACTAACACCTACACAGGAAGTACACTCCTCGTCATCAGATTAGCACACCCCCTCGACTAAGTGTTTCAGGTTGAATTACAGCGAAACTAAGAAAGCTAGAATTTTAAAATTATTATTGGTAATAGCCAAAATAGTTCTAAGTCAAATAAAACAAAAAGTATTATTTTAGCTTTTTTTAATCTTTTTTAAATTTTTTTTTCAAATAAGAGGCAAAAAAATAACAATTTAAAATTAGTCATCAGGATAGCACATGTGACTTTTTCTATGCTTTTATTCAACTTTTAAGCTATAAACGTAATTCTTAATTTAAACAATTGTCAATTTAAACATTTTACAATAAATTCAATAATGTGTCGATCCTCCTTTGTTCACAATGACCTCGTATATACGATTTGGAAGCGAATCGTACAATTTTCCGATGTAGCTTAGAGAAATTGTTGACCAGGCGCGCTTGATGCCTTCGATGAGTTCTTCTTCAGTAGCATATTGTTTTCCAGACTCGTACACTTTACGAGCTAGCCATCCCAGACGTTTTCAATTATATTAATGTCGGGAGAGTAGGGCGGCCACTGTAGTACACCAACATTTTGGTCCTCAATCCATGATTTAACAACCCGGGCAGTGTGGATTGGAGTGTTATCGTGTTGGAAATGCCATGACAAACTTCCAAATAAATTTTGGAAATGCGGGAAAGCATTTTGAAGTACATTTTTATAATTATTTGCGTTCATATTTGATCTTAAAAATTGCAGTTCGCAGGTACCATAGTAGCATATGGCTCCCCACACCATTACACCCCCCACCCGACTATGAAGCCGATCTAAATGGTGTTCCTCCTTGCGAAGGTCGTGAAAGTAGAAGTTGTACCCATCAGGACCTTCCAAATTAAACTTTTTTTCATCTGAAAACACTACGTACCGCCATTCTTTATTCCAGGTCATGTGCTCACGTGCAAAATTTAATCGTATTTCCTTTCGCAGCGGGTTTAGTTGTGGTTTTTTTTGTAGCTTAAGTCTTTTCAAATGTGAAGCATCCTTAATCACTCGAGCAACCGTGGATAAGCACGCTTGAACACCAGTATTTGCCATAATCCTTGAGATGGAATCGCGAGAGTTGCAGGCTTCTCTCAAAATTGCTCGCCTGTCAGTATCGGAAATAACTTTATTATTGCCTCCTTTATAATTTTCACCATAACCCGACTTATTCTGAAGAAATGCGGAAATAACTTTTCGACTTCTATTGGTTTTTTTTGAAATTTCACTAATTGAGAACCCTGACTCCTTGTAAGCTTCAATTCTACCTCTCTCTTCCACCGATAGCGATTTTCCTTTACCCATATTAAAGCTAACGGATTACTTGACTTACACAAAAAATTTGATGATCCTACGTGATCAAAGGTTGAAGATAGACTAAAATGAAATTACATGTGCTATCCTGATGACAAAAAATAAAACGCATTTTTTCCAACGGAAATAGAACAAATAGCAAAATCGACATAACGGGAATATTCTCTTGCGTGCTTTTTTCGCCAGTGATAGTATACATCAAGACGCACAAAATAGAATACAAAATATAACTGCATATTGACAACAACAACAAAATTGGAGCAATTATTGAAAGCTTAGAAGGGTGTTCTAATCTGATGACGAGGAGTGTATATTCACTGACAAGTAAACATAACATTTACCAAATATTGGACATCGAAAAACTAAAGATTATACATAAAATGAAAATTAACCAATTAAATACTGATTACATCCTTAAGAAAAACCTCGACAAGCATGATTACAATACTCGCAACAAACATAAATATACATATGACATCCCACGAACGAATCGAAAACTGAAGTCAACTACAATAAGCGGACTACAGCTCTATAATCGACGACCACTGGGGATCATCAACGCACCGAACATGACGCTTTTCAACAAACGAGTTAAGAAATATTACCAATCAAGAAGACACGAATAATTTAATTTATTCTGAAAATTTACACTTAATTTACGAAAAAAATGAATTTCTATACGCCCATATCTTATTCAAAATTTAATTTTTCTGATATGGGAACCATGTATTGTTTTACCTTTTCACACTAGAATTATTGTATGTTGTAAAGCCATCTTTATAAACTGAATAAATAAATAATCCGATTTTAATGCGGTTAGCTTTATTTTTTATGTAAATTTGTTGGCTGTAATAATCATCTTACTTTGCAATTCTAGCTAGTCTAGTTTTGGAGATATTGATGTTTTATGGTTGAATTACATCACCCGCGTCAGCATCGGCATCAGCAGAAAAATTTCAATTTAGAACACACGCATTTGCCTTTGATGACCCACATTGACAGCAGCGGCAGAAGCATTTTTCTGCTTTCTGCGGGTGGTGTAATTCAACCATTAGTTGTACAAAAAAATTATTTTTTCAAAAGTCTTCAAATGCCTGTTATACTATGGTTAAGCTAAGGGAGTATGTTCCGTACAACTTTTTTGTTGGAAATCACATGAGGAATTAGAATCCGGTGCATTTATGCGGCAGTTTCCGGATACCCTGTATATCTATATATATATATATATATATATATATATATATATATATATATATATATATATATATATATATATATATATATATATATATATATATATATATATATATATATATATATATATATATATATATATATATACACTGCCTGTCATAACTATAGCCGCACTGCATAAACATACTACTCCTTGGAAATTGATAGAGAGTACAGTTATTCCACATTATTATATAGTTAGGGGATATTAAAAAGACAAATAATTCCACAAAAAAATCCTTTTATTCCAAACCGTTATTCATCTATAAGGGAAAATCTAAATTTCCGGTCCGTCATAACTATAGCCGCACTTGGAATCAGTATGGTAAAAGCTGTTTGAAAAACCGAAATTGAGGAAAATAATAACGGGAAAAATCTTTAAAAAAAAAATGACTGAGGAATAATTTTGTTTATTTCTCAATGAATCATTATAACGGGTTTTCAAGATTTTTACTTATTGATTTCTTGTAGTTCAGTATCAATAACCGTTTCTTTTACATAGAAAACTTTTTGAAATTGTATTTATTTATATGAACTTCACGTAATAATATTTCCAAAATGCTGAAGGAGGGGCGACCTCCGTAACATTTGTTACATTAGAACCTTGTTGTTGTTGTAGCGATTCAAGAGATTTTTATTTCTCATGAATCGAAGGGGGTCTTGGCAGCTCTTGGCCGTTTTAACAACGGGTAGCTCCGGGACGATTCATCGAAGAACCGGCTGCCGTAGGAGCATTTTTTTTTATGGACAACACAAACATCCATGGGTGACAGTGGGATTCGAACCCACGCACCGGCAACTCAGAGATAGACATCTCTGCCACTGAGCTACCGAATGCCCACATTAGAACCTTCTTCAAGTGCAATGATTGGCGAGAGATGATGCAATCTCTTGTTAGAAATTCCGTTATGTGCCATGTCTTCTGTATTAAAACGAAAACAGTTAATCGTTAGGATATTCCAGAGAAGGTTAAGGTGCTGGTGTTGTGTTGCCTCCAATTGGTCCACGAAAAATTAAAAAAGGGGTTAATGTTTTATATAACCAATATATTTCGGGCATCATAGTCTTCATAATCTAAAAACATTAACAATTATAATAATGCATTGGTATATGACCGAAAAGTAATTTTTACCTAACTATCACGAAAGATTACACCATAAAACAAAAAATTTAAAACGCGCAAAAACACAAAAACGACGTTTACAACAATGTTTGTCAAGTTAACATAAATATCACAGATTTTTATGATGTCAACAGAGATGTACGTAGTAGAATCCAAAATTGTTGAGAAAAATACACTTACAATTATCCGATTGAATTCATTTTACCGCTATCCGATAGAACAACTCTTCGGTCATAACAGGACTAAACATCAGTTCAATTGTGCAATCAAGGGCCCGGCTAGATAATTATTTGTGTCGCACTCTGATTTTGTATTTGAAATGGAGCAGATCAAGTACCGCGCGGTCATTGAATTCCTTTTTTTGAAAGGATACACGGCGTCCCAGATTCGAAATGAACTCATATCCGTGTACGGCAACTCTTCACCATCCCAGGCGACTATTTACCGGTGAATTTTGGAATTCAAGCGAGGAAGGACGAATGTTTTTGATGAACCCCGCACAGGACGCCCAATAACTGAGACCACCGAAGAAAACGTCCAATTAAGTAGTCGAGGAAGTTGTATTGAGTGATCGGCAGCTAAAGTTATCAGAGATTGCAGAAAGGACAAGTCTATCAAAAACCACCGTCGAAAGAATTATTACCGACCATTTGGGGATGAGGAAGATCTCGGCAAGATGGATCCCGAAACTCCTCTCAGCAGATCAAATGAAGCAGCGGATGAAATGTTCGAAAGACTTTTTGGGCGCCGACTCGGATGCAATTATCAACAGAATTGTGACAGGAGACGAAACCATGGTCCTTTACTATGATCCCACGACCAAAAGGGAGTCCATGGAATGGAGGAGGCCTTATCAGGAGCGCCCCAAGAAGGCGAAGGTGCAGCAGAGCTGGAAAAAGATTATGGCCACCATCTTCTGGGATTCCAAAGGAATTATAATGATTGACTTCAAGGAAGAGGGCACATCAGTAACAGGAAAATATTATGCAGATCTTTTGACCCAATTGAGGGCCAACATCGTGGAGAAACGGTATGGAAAACTGGCGAAAGGGGTGCTGCTTCTTCACGACAATGCACCAGTTCACACCACCGCGGTGGCCAAGGGGGCTGTGGTCAAATGCGGCTTAGAAGAAATTGAACACCCCCCGTACAGCCCAGAACTGGCCCCAAGTGACTACTTCCTGTTCCCAAAATTAAAAAAGGACCTCCGAGGACAAAAATTTGAGACTGAGAAGGAACTGAAAGATGCTGTTTTGGACCATTTTCAAGACAAACCCGCGGACTACTTTTTGAAAGGGATGCAGGATCTTATTAAACGATCTCATCGTTGTATTGAAGTAAAGGGGAGTTACATTGAAAAATAAAACTTAAATGAATTCAATCGGATAACTGGAAGTGTGTTTTCTCAACAATTTTGGATTCTACTACGTATATGTACACTGCTCGTCATCAGATTAGCACACCCCTTCGCATGAATAGTTTCGGCTGATTTCCAACCAAACTAAAAGAGCTAATATTACAAAATTATAACTGTTAATAGTCTCTTCAATTCTGAGTTAATTAACACAAAAAGTATTGTGGTTACATTTTTTATTATTGATTTATAATTGTTTTTCGAAAAAGAACACACAAAATAGCCATTTAAAATTTGTCATCAGGATAGCACATGCAAATTCTTTTTTGTCTATCTTCCACAATTAAAGACGTAGGACCCCTAATTTTTTGTGGTTGTTTGAGTAAGATATTAACTTTAATATGAATAAGGGAAAATCATTATCTGCGGAAGAGGGATAAAAATTTAAGGCTTACAAGGAGTCAAGGTGGTCAAAAAGTGAAATTTCGAGAAAAAATTAATAAAAGTCGATAAGTTGAATCCGAATTCGTTTGTAATAAGTAGCGTTAAGATAAAAATAACAGAGTCGATAAAAATTGAGTATTTGTCAATCCCTATGAGAGAGTAATTTTGAGAATCCATCCAGTCCTCATGACTCGGTCGCAAGGATTAGGGCAAATTTTGACATTAAGGTGAGCCTATTGTTCAAATAGTGATACGAAAATGCTCCACATCTAAAGAAACTAAAACTAAAAGAAAATGCGCTTAAATTAAACTCGAAAGCACTTGACATGTAATACAGAATGGTGCTATGTTGTCTTTTCGAATAAAAAGAAGTATCATATCACAGTATCGCTTGACCCTCGAGACCATTACACAATCTGTCCGACAATGAATGCGATCCTAATGGTGTCCTTCCTAGCAAAGATCCTGGAAGTAGACATTATAACTGTGTTACTCTTCTAAAGTGAACTTCTTTTTATCCGAAAAGATAACATACCGCCATTCTTTGTTCCATGTCAAGTGTTCTCATGATTAATTTTAACGTATTTTCCTTCGGGGAAAGTTAAGTTGGAGTTTACTCTGTAGTTTTAGTTTCTTGAAATGTGGAGTTGTGTTATCACTGTTTGAACAAAAGATAGGCTCGCCTTAATGTCTAAATTTACCCTAATCCTTGTGACCGAGTCATGAGGACTAGATGTTTCTCTCAAAATAACTCTCTCATAAGGATTGACATGTACTCAATTCTTATCGCCTCTATTATTTTTACCTTAAGGCTACTTACTACACACGAATTTGGATTCAACTTATCAACTTTTCATAATTTTTTCTCGAAATTTCTCTTTTTGACCGACTTGACCTCTTGTATGCCTTAAATTTTGGTCCCTCTTCCGCAGATAATGATTTTTAATTATTCATATTAAAGTCAATATCTTACTCAAACAACCACAGAAAATTGGGGGTCCTACGTCTTTAATTGTGGAAGATAGACAAAAAAGAATTTGCATGTGCTATCCTGATGACAAATTTTAAATGGCTATTTTGTGTGTTCTTTTTCGAAAAACAATTATAAATCAATTTAAATAAATCTAAACACAATTCTTTTTGTGTTAATTAACTCGGGATTGAATAGACAATTAACAGTTATAATTTTGAAATTTTAGCTCTTTTAGTTTGGTTGGAAATCAGCCGAAACTATTCATGCGAAGGGGTGTGCTAATCTGATGACAAGCACTGTATATACATAATTATTGGATACAGATGTAAAAATATCACAGGTGTTGGATTGCAGAAATTAAGATACATTTACACTAACATAATAAATAAATAAATTTCAAAGTAAATTACTTTCAATTAAATTAATGTATGTGCTAGAGTAGTGTTTTTTATCGCTCTTTTCATTACACGTTTTCTCCTCGTATTTGATGATTTGATTAACTTCGTGGATTTGAAGTTTGCCCTTATTGCGCTAATTTTTTAAAATTTGGGCATCAGCGAAGTTAAACGTATGCTGGTTAAGTATCGCGTGCTTTGCAAGAGCTGATAAATTATTATTGTGCGTTTTTTTCATTTTTGTGTTGACTGATACGAGTACCTAATTTCTGGATAGTTTCTCCGATATACGTTCTATCACACATTTCACAGTCGATTTTATATACGACTCCGGACTTCTCTTCTTTCGGGATTTTATCTTTGAGGTTTGCAAACATTTCTCCGTTTTTTTTGATGAGGACGCATCGCTAGGTTTAAATCCGGTATGAAATATTTGCAAGATCTGGAGATGGAATTGCTTAGCCTTGGAGTATATGTAATGGTTGAAATACATTTCACGCGTCAGCAGAAGCATCGGCATCGCGAAACGTCAAGCCCAATGCATTTCACATTGCTGACAAAAATGTTGAGCAGAAGACATGGCATTCAGCATATTTGTCAGCTATGAAATTCTGCCGATGCTGCTGCTGACGCGTGTAATGTATTTCAACTATAAGGGACGAATAGTGTTGAGTGGCGGTATTCTCCGTATTTTGTGCCGTAGTCGTGTTTCCTTCAAAGGACAGGAACGCATAACTCGTTGTATTGGAAGTGCTTCTACTATTTCTTACTTCATTCACCAATCTATCAATCATCTTGGCTGGATAGTTGTTTTTCCGCAAGATAATAGCGCTCAATAATAATTTATCAGCTCTTGGAAAGCACGCGATACTTAACCAGCATACGTGTAACTTCGCTGATGCTCAAATAAAAAAAAAAATAGCGCAATAAGGGCAAACTTCAAATCCACGAAGTTATACAAATCATCAAATACGAGGAGAAAACGTGTAATGAAAAGAGCGATAAAAAACTACTCTAGCACATACATTAATTTAATTAAAAGTAATTTACTTTGAAATTTATTTATTTATTATGTTAGTGTAAATGTATCTTAATTTCTGCAATCCAACACCTGTAATATTTTTACATCTGTATCCAATAATTAAGTACATATACACTCCCCGACAATAGGATAGACGCACTCAAAAATGCGACGTAATTTTTTGAATGTTGAGAATATTTCGATTAAATTTTATATTTAATTCTCTTTTGTGATACTGTGTGTTAGCTAGCAACAATGAACCGAAAATTTACCAAATCAAAACGGTAAATTCAAGTTTATCATTTTGCGACTGTTACAAGTGCGACAATAGAATAGACGCACCTACAAAAATTGGTAGTTAAACAAATGTTTTAAATCTTTTTTATATTTTTTTTTATTATTAATAATGCGTATATCCTCCTTCATTGCGTACGACTTCAAAAAGTCTCTTTGACAAGGAATTGTAAATTTTTTCTAAAAACTGCAACCAAAATTGGACGAAGTGTAATGTGTCACTGGTTGTCGCGAAAAATTTATGCGGATGGAAGACAGTTCGAAAACAGAGAAGGACTAATACCGGCAATCAAAGGGGCTTTTCAACAAGTCCCATTAGACTACTTAAAAAGTTTGTACAATTCCTTGTCAAAGAGACTTTTTGAAGTCGTACGCAATGATGGAGGATATACGCATTATTAATAATAAAAAAAAATTATAAAAAGATTTAAAACATTTGTTTAACTACCAATTTTTGTAGGTGCGTCTATTCTATTGTCGCACTTGTAACAGTCGCAAAATGATAAACTTGAATTTACCGTTTTGATTTGGTAAATTTTCGGTTCATTGTTGCTAGCTAACACACAGCATCACAAAAGAGAATTAAATATAAAATTTAATCGAAATATTCTCAACATTCAAAAAATTACGTCGCATTTTTGAGTGCGTCTATCCTATTGTCGGGGAGTGTATATGTACTTAATTATTGGATACAGATGTAAAAATATTACAGGTGTTGGATTGCAGAAATTAAGATACATTTACACTAACATAATAAATAAATAAATTTCAAAGTAAATTACTTTTAATTAAATTAATGTATGTGCTAGAGTAGTTTTTTATCGCTCTTTTCATTACACGTTTTCTCCTCGTATTTGATGATTTGTATAACTTCGTGGATTTGAAGTTTGCCCTTATTGCGCTATTTTTTTTTTTTTATTTGAGCATCAGCGAAGTTAAACGTATGCTGGTTAAGTATCGCGTGCTTTCCAAGAGCTGATAAATTATTATTGAGCGCTTTTTCGTATGTGAAGTGAGTACCACGAAGCGAATTCGATTTCACGATCATCAAAATTTTGACAGTATTTGCATGGATTTCACGTGAACTGACGATGTTAGTACCTACTTTAAGCCACATATTATTCTGGAATGATAACCTGATAAGGATTCATAATATCTTGCGGAAAAACAACTATCCAGCCAAGATGATTGATAGATTGGTGAATGAAGTAAGAAATAGTAGAAGCACTTCCAATACAACGAGTTATGCGTTGTTGTCCTTTGAAGGAAACACGACTACGGCACAAAATACGGAGAATACCACCACTCAACACTATTCGTCCCTTATAGTTGAAATACATTACACGCGTCAGCAGCAGCATCGGCAGAATTTCATAGCTGACAAATATGCTGAATGCCATGTCTTCTGCTCAACATTTTTGTCAGCAATGTGAAATGCATTGGGCTTGACGTTTCGCGATGCCGATGCTTCTGCTGACGCGTGAAATGTATTTCAACCATTACATATACTCCAAGGCTAAGCAATTCCATCTCCAGATCTTGCAAATATTTCATACCGGATTTAAACCTAGCGATGCGTCCTCATCAAAAAAAACGGAGAAATGTTTGCAAACCTCAAAGATAAAATCCCGAAAGAAGAGAAGTCCGGAGTCGTATATAAAATCGACTGTGAAATGTGTGATAGAACGTATATCGGAGAAATTATCCAGAAATTAGGTACTCGTATCAGTCAACACAAAAATGAAAAAAACGCACATTAATAATTTATCAGCTCTTGCAAAGCACGCGATACTTAACCAGCATACGTTTAACTTCGTTGATGCCCAAATTTAAAAAAAATTAGCGCAATAAGGGCAAACTTCAAATCCACGAAGTTAATCAAATCATCAAATACGAGGAGAAAACGTGTAATGAAAAGAGCGATAAAAAACACTACTCTAGCACATACATTAATTTAATTGAAAGTAACTTACTTTGAAATTTATTTATTTATTATGTTAGTGTAAATGTATCTTAATTTCTGCAATCCCCAACACCTGTGATATTTTTACATCTGTATCCAATAATTATGTACATATACATCTCTGTTGACATCATAAAAATCTGTGATATTTATGTCAACTTGACAAACATTGTTGTAAACGTCGTTTTTGTGTTTTTGCGCGTTTTAAATTTTTTGTTTTATGGTGTAATCTTTCGTGATAGTTAGGTAAAAAATACTTTTCGGTCATATACCAATGCATTATTATAATTGTTAATGTTTTTAGATTATGAAGACCCTGATGATGGGTGAAGCCCGAAATATATTGGTTATATAAAACATTAACCCCTTTTTAAACACAACACAACACCAGCACCTTAATGTTTTTCGATCGATTTTAATAAACTGCACGCATTCCAGAGAAGTTTTTACTGTATTAGAGGTTGTTACATCAATTTTTAAACACATAATCAACCCTGCTTAACACTATTAAGGAGCTCTGTCCAAAATTTGTATTGAGATTTGGCAAGTGCGCATTAAAAGTATTAGACAGGATAGTCTACCTATAAATACTTTATTTCGTCACTTCCAGCTAAGAAAAAACTTCATAGGATTGTCCTGATGATAAACACAATGGGTGAGGTTATAAAACACAACGTTCGCGTAACGTTTCGCGTTTTCCAAAACGTTTCCTATTGTGTTCTGTAAACGCACAGATCCGGATCAGACTTGGTGTTACCATCGCCATCTCTCGGAAAGTGACAAATGTGACAATTGACACATCACAGCTGATACGTTTTGCTCGAAAATTAAAATTTCCAGTTTTAAACGAGATGCAGATACATTTTATTTTGATTATAAATAGTTTAATGAATAAATGAGGGCGGAAATGCACGGTTCGACGGCAGATTGTAAATTTCTGTCAATCAATCAAGCTATGCCTCGCAAGGGGGCGCTTAGGGGATCTGTTTGTAGGGAGAAGTTTCTGATCCGTAACGGCCGGTTGATTTGAAACGTTGCGCGAACGTTGTGTTTTATAGCCTCACCCATTAAAACACAACGTTCGCGCAACGTTACCTTTAATTTCAAATCAACCGGCCGTTACGGATCAGAAACTTCTCCCTACAAACAGATCCCTTAAGCGCTCACCCAATGTTTCAAATGTCGGAGAGGAACCTCCCATTGATCCAAATTAGACATGAAACCTTCGAGAAACATTATAACGTAAAATTTAGTAAAAAAAAACACGAGTTCAGAAAATTTTCTATGTAAAAGCAGCGGTTGACGACGCTAACAAGCTAATAATCCTAAAACTCGAAAAACTGTTAAAATGATTTCGTTAAACATAAACAAAACAATCTCTCAGACCCTATTTTATTCGAAAAGGATCTCTCCCGTTATTAATTTCCTCAATGTCTGCTTTTAATCAGTTTTTGCTATAATAATTCCAAGTGCGGCTATAGTTATGACAGACCGGAAATTTAGTTTTTCCTTTATAGAGAAATAACGGTTTGAAATGGAAGGAAACTTTTTGTAAAATTATTTGTGTTTGAAGTATCCCTTTTGTTTATAGTATCTGAAATAATTGTGCTCTCTTTAAATTTCCATGAATCAGTCCGTCTCATGGTATGACAGTGTATATGTATTTTTATACTCTTCGCTCGTAGAGTCAACGAAGGGTATATTAACTTTGTCATGAAGTTTGTAACGCATTGAAGGAAGCATCTCCGACCATATAATAAGTATACATATATAATCAGCATAACATGGGGAGTCGATTGGGCGATGTCCGTCTGTCTGTCTGTCCGTCTGTTGCTACGCGTTTTACTCGGCCAATTTAAAAGCTATGAAGCTGAAATTTTGCACAAATGCTTCTTTTTGCTGCAGGCAGTTTGTATGTTTGAATCGGTAAAATCGGACCATGGGGTCATGGGGCTGCCATACAAACCTAACCCCCAAATTAGGTTCTTCTAAGAAAAACTTTTTTATTTGTGCACCGATTTCAACCAAATTCCACACAAATGTGTTTCTATTGATGACACAAAACATATGTGAGAATCGATCAAATCGGACCATGGGGTCATGGGGCTGCCATACAAACCCAACCCCCCAAATTAGGTTCTTCTGAGAAATTTTTTTTTTGTGCATCGATTTCAACCAATTTTCACACAACGTTTTTCTCTTGATGACACAAAACATATCTAAGAATTGATCAAATTGGATGATGGGGCTGCCATATTATAAAGATAAACTTAACCCCCCAAAATTCGGTTCTTCTAGGAAAAACTTTTTTATTTGTGCACCAATTTCAACCAAATTTCACACAAATGTGTTTCTCTTGATGGCACATAACATATCTAAGAATGGATCCAATCGGATAATGGGGTCATGGAGCTGCCATACAAACCTAACCCCCCAAATTAGGTTCTTCTAAGAAAAACTTTTCTATTTGTGCACCAATTTTAACAAAATTACACACAAACGTGTTTCTCTTGATGACACAAAACATATCTAAGAATTTATCAAATCTGACCATGGGGTCATGGGGTGGCCATACAAACCAAACCCCCATTTTGGTTCTTCTAAGCAACATTTTTTCACAAAACCTTGAATTAATGTGTCTTTACCAAAGCAACAAAAAAGTTGAAAACGAATGGAATCGTACTGTGGAGTCATGCAACCCCAATAAAATTTTCCGAGTAAATATTTTATTTGCCCACTTATTTCAACTAAGCCCAAAACTTTTGTCAAGACGGAAGAAAAAGAATGAGGAGGGGGATTAAATACAAGTCATAGGTACGCCCGAAAAAACTTTTAGCCCAAGGAGAGCGAAGGGTATCCAAATTTCGGCCGCGCCCGAAATTAGCCTCGGCCCCCGGGGGTTGGCGAGCGTAGCGAGCAGGGGGCGAAGCCCCCTAGTTTTGATATTTTATTTGTCACTTTCAATAGCTATGTTCAATAAGTAAATCGTTTTTTGAATAAATCGTTTTATTAAATGAGGCGACGCCCTAACAAGTGATGTCTACGAATTCGGAGCTCCCTTAAGGGCTCACTTATATAGATAAAATCCTTATTCATTAAGGGAATCCTTATTACTTAAGTGCGGACTATGAATTCCGCCCTTATTTTTTTTTTCAAAAATACTCAACAATATTTCTTAATGCATCCTTAATTTAAGGCGACCTTAACTTATTGCAACCCAAACTCGAGGAAACCTCACGTTAAAGAATCATTGGATTCAGTACACATTATTTATAATTTTTAACAAATTTGGCAGATTTGTTGTCAAACCGGCTTTAAATAATGTCACACTTTCATACACAAGTTTGGTTTTCGTACATTGGACACAAAAAACAGTACAGTGAATTGAAGTCAAATACAATAACTCAAGGTAGGTAACTAGCTACCTTGAAGTCATGTGAGGTTGACTATGGGAAATATCAAGGCTTCCTTGAAATCAAAATTCACTTTATTTCAAGGAAGGTTCAGAAATTGGATGTTAACTTAAGTGAATTTATGATATACATTTTTGAGAAAACTGATAGCAATTTCCAATTTATTTATCTTCCGTTAAGGATGCACATACACTGCGTTTCACTTGAATAGCACACTCTATACATTAGATTTATTTTCTCAATATCTTTAAAAACAATGAAGACAACAGATATTTTGTATTTTTTATTTACCATTTGATTAATTAGCTATAATTTGAAATAAAAAGAATTCGAATTTTTCCAACATGTAATCTTAGAAAGAAAAAAAATGTAAAACACCAATGAAAAAACACAGGAATTCTGTTTCACTTGAATAGCACACTTTTTTTTAAACCTATTTCAATTAACTTTTTATGCAGTGAGGATAACTTATTATTGTTCAGAATACAAGTTGAGATCAATTTGAATTAAAATCAGCAATTTTAGTAATGGGTTGAGCCTCCCCCGTTTGAAATAACCTCCTAGATCCTATTAGGCAAATAATCGTACAAACTTTTGATGTAAGCAAGGGAAATGGTAGCCCATGATGGCAGAATGGCTTCAATTATTTCAGTCTTTGTTGAAAATTATTTACCAGACTCATAAACTTTTCTAACCAGCCATCTCCAAACATTTTCTATTATGTTTAGATCCGGCGAGTATGGTGGCCAGTTCAAAAGAGTAACATTTTTGGACTCGATAAACGACTTTACGGCACGGGCAGTGTGTATTGGTTCATTGTCTGGTTGTAAAGTCCACGGCAATGGTCCAAAGAGACTTTCGAATGTCGGAAAAGCCTTTTCTAAAACACCTTGATACGACTTAGCATTCATAGTGGTGTCTAAGAATTGGAGTTCACAAGTGCCGTAGTAGGATTTGGCTCCCCAAACCATAACGCCGCAAACTCGACTGTGCAAACGATCCAACTGGTGAGTCTCCTTCCTTAAATCATAAAAATAACAGTTATATCCATCGGGCCCTTCCAAATTAAATTTCTTCTCATCAGAAAAAACAACGCGATATCACTCTTTGGTCCATGACATGTTGGTACGCGAAAAAGTCAACCGAGCTTGTTTATGAGGGGGTTAAGAGGTGTTTTTTTTTATTTTAGACGCTTTAGGTCTTCAGCTTTTGAATTAGCACGCCATACAGTTGTTTTACTCGCACTGAGACCAACTTTTAACCGAATTTTGTCCACAGAATCATATGTGAAATCGATGCTTCACGCAAAATAGATCGCTTATCTGCATAAGAGCGTACACAGCTCACTCGACCTTTCATATTTTTCCATAATTTTCACAATTTTTAATTAAATTGTAAATCACGTTTCTGCCTTTTCCAATTTTTTTCGATATTTTAGTCACTGAAAAGTCACAATCCCTGTAATTTTTTATTTTAACTTATTCTTCGCTTGTTAAGGCTTTACCACGACCCAAAATTTTTTAAAATCAACGAATCGTATTTAAATTACTCAAAACGACTATAGATTGTGATATTGTGACCACGTGCACCCCGTATGTGAAGCTTAAACCCAACTGTGCTATTCTAGTGAAACAAAAAATCTGCTCGCTTTTGAAGCAAATTGGTGAAAAAAGGTAACGGTAAATTTGGAGAGTATAATTTTTCTTTTGGGGAACCCACACCAACAAGACAAAAAAAAAGTACTAGCAAAGTCATAAGAATATTGATATATAAGCAAATTACAATGAAAAAACGGAGTGTGCTATTCAAGTGAAACGCAGTGTACATCTATTTTTTCCACAAACAATTCATATTTGAACTAAAAAATCGTAAAAAAATTTCAATTAAAAAAATACTGAAAATTACCTTTTATTCCTTGAATTAAATTAAAGTATCCTTGAGTTCAGGTCGCCTTTTGTTATGGCTTTTGAGTATTTTTTTGTTTTAATTTTCAGATTATGTATTTAACTTTTGTTAAGAAAGCGCTAATATTTTCCCCCAAAATAATTCATATTTGAAGTAAAATACTTGTAATAATAAACTATTTGTATAGAAAACGACATTTCATTCCTTGCCTTTAGGTCTCCTTAAGTCTTTGAGTTAAGGCTACCTTAAGATACATTCATAAATAGGGGCCTAAGATGTATAGATAATTAATAGCTGAAGCACTTAAATAACAATTTACTATATTTACTATCTCTGTCAATAGATCATAATCAGAGTTTGTCGGTTTAAAACAATAAATTATAGTCTTTTGATTTCATTATTCAAAGAATATACAACATATGTTTCTCTTTCATTGCATTTGTCTTTTTTTTATTTCATTACCACGGAAATGAACATATTATAATAATTCATATATTTTAGATGATGGCTTACTTTTCCCGACACAATATGCCTCTGGATGCTTACTTGGCTGTGTGTCTATTCAAGATTGCTTGCCGCAAGAAGAGTATCGAAAATTGTATCCCAGCGGAGAATCAGATAGCGCCTTTGTTTTTATTTGTACGGATCCTCAAGAACTTCCAATGCACTTTCCGATAAAAGGAAATCATAAAATATGTAAGTTTTTATACTCAATTATTAAAATAGTACTTCATAATAAAATGTGTAGAGGGTACCTTTTTAGAGTGGGAGAACTTCAAATTGAAGTAAAGCATGGAAAAATACCGTTCATGTACACATGTATAAATATCATTGTTTTTCATAAACAATTAAAAGCTATCAGCGCCATCTATATACATATATCATAGCCGCAGTTGAGTTGGACAATGACGCCATGGCTTACTACTAAATTTATTGATATTGGTGGTGCTACTGGCGGCCATTCCCAATAACAGCCACGCGGACCACACCCGTTTCCTCGAAAGAAACGGCCAAGAGCTGCCAAAATATCCTCCCTGCCAAGAACCTTGAGGGTTCCATACAGGAGGGTTATCTATGTGTGTAGCTGCGTCCTATGTATTCCCGCATTTCTAATACACAGAACCGTGCAATACAAGGTTAGCCGATTAACGGAACAACTTAAGACGCGCCAATCCGGCAGCTCCCATAATTCAGAAGCTTAACTCCGAAATTAATCGAAAAGTCAACACCTACCAAATAGAAAAGTGGAACGAGCATCTCGAAACTTTTATTGAACATCCCAAGACCAAGATGCTCAACTGCTAAATAAAAAGAAGGCTTCGAAACCGAACGGTTGTATAGGTGGGGATGATCCCCACCTATACAGCGGACCAAGTTTCAGCAGCAATCAAGAACGCTAAAAACTCCAAGGTCATTGGACCAGATGGCATTTCAATGGTCATGCTGAAACATATAGATCTTCCGGTCATCGAATATCTACCGATGGCTTTTAACTTGTTGTTGTAGCGGTGCAGAAGGGTGTGAGTCGCTGTGCATGTCTGTGGATGTGTTCTAAGTTTCGTCGTCGTTCTCTCAAGCGACAAGAACGTAGCAGCTGCAATAGGGTTGTCCCATAATGCCCTCGGAGTGAGGTTAGTGGGTGCGGTGGGGCATCGAAACAGGTGGTCCACATCGTGAAACGCACCACCGCAGCTCGGACAAATGTTCTGGATGTTTCTCAATATATTCGAGATAGGTACGAATTGAGGCGTGAATAAAAACCCGACCTAAGCTGGGTTAGTGTCACTCTTGTGACTCTCGGGAGCCTAGTCTCCTGAGACGATATGAGACGACTCTATTCGGAACTAATCTCCCTATTGACCGATTCACAACGGTTGTGTGAATATCTGCGATGGCCGCATGGTATGCTACGTTATCGAATATATCGGGAGGTACCCGTTTGTATCTCTAGACGTCTCTCTCGAGATCTCTGATTCCACTCCTGACATGTTTGACATTGTCCATGGGATGATGGTTTGGGTGATCCTCTCGATAGCAACCGACCAGATATTGTAAAGACAGGAGGAAATTGTGATAACGCACTGCTAACATGCTGGTTTCTTGATGAAGATGATCCTGGGATGACATGAGATGGCAACCTATACGTAGCGCAGCGTTCTGGCATGCCTGGATATTATTCCAGTTTGTGTCACAAACGGTTTGTGACCACGCCGGTGCTGCATAGCTAGGGATTGCCCTAACTATCGCTTTATAGGTGACCAACATAGTGTCTTTGTCCTTGCCCCAGGAACTCCCGGCTAGTACCTTTAAGACATTGTTTCTACTGTGCATTCTGTCGACTACGTCTTCGACGTGATCTGTCGACTTCATCATGGTATCCAAATAGACACCAAGGATCTTGGGGTGGGTAACAGTAAGAACAACGTCTTCAGCATGCTTACCAGTACGGATCCCAAGTACCTCCGAAAATTCATGCGTCCAGGTGGTGGGAAGAGTTGCAGTACATTTAGACGGCGAAATGACTAGGTTGCGGATATTGAAGAACTCACCCAGTTTCTCAATATAGTCATTCAGTCGAGCACACATGCAATTTAAATCATTCCCCGAGGTGAGTACTGTGCAATCGTCTGCATAGGAAATTAGTTCGATACCTTCCGGTGGTGTTGGAAGGCTCGACAGGTAGATGTTAAACAATGTAGGCGCTACCCTGTGGAACTCCCTGCTTCATTTTTCTATGCTTTGAACAAGATAGTTGGCAATCCACCTAACCTCTTGTGCAGGAATATGCATATTGAGGAGATCGGCCGACAACGCAGAGTGAATGACCGTGTCGAAGGCTTTCGACAGGTCAAGGGACACTAGGACGGTTCTGTCACAGGGCTGTTTCTGGTTGAGGCCATTGTGGATGTAGTGGGTGATCATATCCAGGGCTGTTGTGGTGCTATGCATCTTCCTGAAGCCATGCTGGCGAGAAGCTAGCTCAGCATGCGATACAAGGGCGGGGTGGATGAGTGCTTCGAGCGTCTTTGCAACGGGTGATAAAATTGTGATTGGACGGTAGGATTCGGCGAGTTTCGCGCTTTTACCGGGTTTGAGAAGGGGGATGATTCGTCCCTTTTTCCAGAATTCAATTTTCCACAGAATCCGCGCTCCACAGCCTTGCAGGAGAGATCGAAAGGACCTTTGAGGCCAAAAATACCGCGCTAGCTGCTTTTTGGATATTGATGGGGCATTCGACAATACTGCCTTCAATGCAATTGAAAGAGCGCTGAGAAATAAGATGGTAGGAAATACGACTTTAGGATGGATTAGTAGAATGCTCTCCTCCAGAAAAGTCGTCTGCCACATCAACGAGCTGACTCTCCGTGCTAAGGTTACTAGAGAATGCCCACAAGGGGATGTACTTTCGCCCCTCCTGTGGTGCCTGGTTGCTGACGACGTTTTATGGTAGCTCACATCTAGTGGCTTCTCCGTGCAGGGATATGCCGACGATGTAGTTATAGTGGAAAAGGGTTTGTTTGAGGAAACATTACCTGACTTACTCGAACCAGCATTAAAAATAGTTAAAGAATGGTGTGATGGGAACGGGCTCCGAGTAAACCCGTTCAAAGCGCTCATCATACCCTTCTCCAGGAACAGAAATCTGGCGAAATAAGGCGTCCGATTATTTACAACTCCCAATTACTGATTGGATATCAAGTGAAATATCTCGGGGTAATCTTCGTCTGGCTGGTCTAGCGGTTAGTGCGCGCACCTTCGGGGCACAGGCTCATGAGTCCGAATCTCACCGTGTTCCATGGTGTTTTTCGAACTCACGAGCTTGTGACGGACTATGATCTCACTCAGATGTTAAACGAGTACCCATTTATGGGGATAAATAACACTGCTGAGCGTGATGCTGATCTCATTACCTCAACAAAAAAAAAGCAGATAAGATCTTGGAAATAGGATGTCACTAACACATCCTGCGGCCTTAGTCCAATGCTGGATTGTCGCGCCTGATATTTATTTTTATTTTAATCTTCCACAGTAAACTCTCCTGGCAAAAGCATGTCGAAGTGGCTGCTGATAAAGCCACCTTTGGATATGGAAAAATTTTGGAGGAAAAACCTGGGGTATGAAACCATCCATTATGCTCTGGATCTACAGAGCAATAGTTAGACCAACTCTAGACTACGGTGCTGTAGTCTGATGGAAGAGAGCCCTGACAACGGAGGGAAAATCTATGTTGGGCAAGGTAGAGAGACTAGCGTGTCTCATTACCACCGGTGTACTCCGATCCCGCCCTAGCAGTGCTCTAGAGGTGTTACTTCACCTACATCCTGTCGACATACACCTCGAAACCGAAGCAAAACTAGCATTGGCACGAATTATCGCGAGTGATGCCAATCTGGAGCTTACCAAGAGGCAGCTAAAATCTTTAAGCAACATATGCCCTCCGATCACCTTCCAAAGGAGATCTCATGAAGGTTCAGGAGCAGGGGTGGTTGGCCCAGCGCATAGAATATCCATTCCTATGGGGCACCACACCCCAGTATTCCAGGCAGAGGTTCACGCAATAGCAACCTGCGTTGATCTCTGTTTACGTGCTAACTACGTTAACAAAAGAATATCAATCTTCTCAGACAGCCAAGCGGCTATTAAGACACTCACTAAGCACACCATGACGTCAAGACTCGTTCAGTGTTGCTTGAATGATCTGAACAAACAAGGAGCAACTAACAGATTAACACTCTTCTGGGTCCCAGGTCATACAGGCATCACAGGAAACGAACAGGCGGATGAGTTGGCACGCATGGCCGTAGCTACCCACTTCTACGGACCAGAACCCTTTTGTAGCATATCTACATGTATAGTAAAAAGATTAATCAAAGACCAGGAACGACTTAAGTCTTCTGAGCACTGGGACAAACTACCCGGGCTCAGGCAATCCAAAATGTTCATAGCAGGATACTCCCATAAAAGAGTAGCTGAGCTGCTTCAGCTAAGCAGAAATAAAGTACGCACTATATGTGGGATTTTCACAGGCCACTCCTGCCTGAGATCACATCTGCGTACAATGAGACTCTTGCAGGACGCGAGCTGTCGATTCTGCGAAGAAGATGACGAGACCTCATTCCACGTCCTCTGCGAATGTGATGCTCTGGCCCGACGCCGCTGGATACAATTCGGAGTGGCCTATCCAGACACGGACGATATAGTTTCTATGTCAATTAGCAACCTCGATTCATTTTTTAGCACGATCAACCTTGATTGTCAGGCATATACAATAATCCCACTGGCTTCAGTGCTGCGAACCCTCCTTCGGGTTCACGCCCCCCCCCCCACAATCTAATCTAATAGGGATGATATCAACCGTTCGGTTGCAAATCCTTCTTTTTATCTTGCAGTTGAGCATCTTGGTCTTGGGGTGTTCAATAAATTGCTTATAGAACAAGCTCGCGTAGAGTTTTAGATTTGCGGTGGTTTCCTTACCGAATGTGATGGCTACACTGCCCTTGTCTTTGGTTGGGTGAGACAAGGCGCGGACCGTACCCCATAGTTTGCTGACACCTTGTGAGTGGTCGCTGCTATCCAGATGCTCTTCTCTTTTTTATAGGTGTTAACTAGTTGATTTATTTCGGAGCTTAGCTCCTGAATTCTGGAGTCTGCCGGATTTGCGCGTCTTAAATCGTCCCGTTCGTCGGCTAACCT
This sequence comes from Microchrysa polita, assembly GCA_949715475.1. Lineage (NCBI taxonomy): Eukaryota > Metazoa > Arthropoda > Insecta > Diptera > Stratiomyidae > Microchrysa > Microchrysa polita. Next base: position 43,912,562 of record OX454417.1, on the reverse strand, counting down.
TGCGGCAGCAGTTGGGAAATATGGCCGAACTTTGGGGATACGCCCTGCCGGAATGTAGCGAGCTGCCGCTTTGACGATGACGTTCCTTATATTCTTTTCGACTTCCGTAGCGTTCGTTGGAGTAGGTATCGCGGCGAACTTCGTCGAAGTGAACGCAGTGAAAGTGAAACCCTCTCAATTTGCCTTTTTGTAGTTGATAAACGTACGCCGTTCTGACGTCGTCAGTTCGGCTGGTTTATCAATATTTATCAATATGGGGAGGTGATCGGATTGAAGAGACCTGGTTGCCTCCCATGGGGTTTCACTTATCAAACTGGCGCTCACCATAGTTATGTCAGGCAGCGACGCGTGTACACGAAATTCCATTGAGTGCGCAAAAGTCTGATGGGTCTAATTTGGACGCGATACTTGTGGCATAATTTGCGAGAAGAGAGTGCCAGAGTTCGTGATGGGCGTTAAAGTCGCCAAGTAGGATCCTATGCTGTCCTGTGAGGAGTGGACCAATATCGAACTTATAGCCAGAGCCACAGCTGGATGCTGGTGGAACATACAGGGTGGCCCATTAAAAGTGGGAGATATGTTTACACTATGTTCGAAAAATTATATCCTTTAGATGATCGCCCCGGGCGGCTTCGCAAAGACGGGATCGTTCTATGGTATGCTGCAATCCTCGGATCTCCGCTATAATATTTTGCTTCAATTCCTGAATTGTCCTTGGTTTATCATTGTAGACTCTCTCCTTAAGGTATCCCCACAGAAAAAAAAACTAGTGGAGTTAAGTCTGGAGATCTAGCCGGCCAGTTAATTGCAGATCCTTTGGAAATGACTCTTTCGCCGTAAACGTCCGTTAAAAACTCCATTGTGGCTGCAGCGGTATGGCAAGGTGCTCCATCTTGCTGAAACCACATATCTGGTTGGTTTTAGATAAAAGGGCAAATAACATTGTTGAGCATCTCACGATATCCCCAATTGAAACGACCTTCTTCGCATTCGGCATTCGGTGGCTCAGTGGCAGAGATGTCACTCTATCTTTATCTCTGAGTTGCCGGTGCGTGGGTTCGAATCCCACTGTTGCCCATGGATGTTTGTGTTGTCCATAAAATGCTCCTACGGTAGCCGGTTCTTCGATGTAAATCGCCCCGGAGCTACCCGTTGTTAAAAAACGGCCAAGAGCTGCCAAGACCCCCTTCGATCTGCATCTGCATCTGATTCGACGCTTATTCAAAAATAAACTCTTTTATAAAACCGACCTAAATCGACCCTTCCTCAACGCGTAATTACCTGGAAAGTAGTGTAAGCATATCTTCCATGTGTCTAGTTTATTCTTACCAAATTTCAGAAAAAAAAATATTAAAAAATAAAAAAGGCCACCCTGTGTAAGTTCGATATTGGTATTGCCGGATTTAACGGCAATAGCTTGCATTTCCGCCGTGCCATCGTTGAAACGAAGATCTAATACACTGTATTGCACGGTTCTGTGTATTAGGAATGCAAGTCCTCCTCCTGGATTAGCACCCTGCCTGCCGCCTCTATCGCGCCTCAAAAGTATGTAATCGCCGCGGATGTTAAATTCGAGAGTTGAAGGTTGGAGCTTTGTCTCCTGCAACGCCGCTATCAGAATTCTGCGCGTACTCATGAAACTGACTATCTCGTCGATCTTCAGACGGATGCCGTTGCAGTTAAACTGCAATATGGTGAGTGGGGTGTACACAGCTGCAGGTGCTAGACTTGAGCGATTATGTCTTGTTGTATTGTTGACTGCGGGTGGCGGTGGTGGAAAGCTGGGGCCAGGAATGGCCGGAGACCGTGGTGGGCCATTAGCTTGTGAGCTACAGCCTGGGGTGGCTGCGGCCGACCCGCGTGCAGACACCCTGGAGCAGTAAAGGACAACTCGTCATAATGTCTCATTTTTCTAAGGCCTGAGCAGTAGAAATGACACCATTCTCTGCATCAGGTACACCTCAAGGACCTGGCATTCCCGAAGATTCGTCGGTTGCATACACAGCAGATGTAGATTTCGGGACCTGTATTGGCCTCGATGCCGGCGCGGATTAAGAGAATTGAGAGCAACCGCGCTGAGATGAAATGCTCCCAATTTGACGAAAAAACACATAGAACACATCCACACACATACACAGACATACATATCCCTCCTGCATCGAACCTTCATGGTTCTTGCAATGTAGGGGTCTTTTGGCAACTCTTGGCCGTTTCGTTGATGAAACGGGTGTAATCCGCCCCGAAGAGGCTTAAAAAACCCGTATGGCAGCAAGCTGCCATCGGGAATGGTCGCCGATAGGACCACTTTTAACTTGTCGATATCCACGCTTGTCATCCCTGAATTCTGGAAAAAGGGTCGAATCATCCCCCTAAAGGTGTCAGCAAACTTTGGGCTACAGTCCGCGCCCTGTCACATCCAACCAAGCACAAAGGTAGTCTAGCCATCAGATTCGTCAAGAAAACCACCGCAGATCCTAAACTGTGCGAGCTTGTTCAATAAGCAATTTATTGAGCATCCCAAGACCAAGTCGCTCAACGCTCAAATAAAAAGAAGGATACGCAACCGAACAGTTGACATTATACCTATACTGCGGACCAAGTTTCAGCAGCGATCAAGAACGCTAAAAAGTCTAAGGCCATTGAACCGGATGGCATTTCAATGGCCATGCTGAAACATCTAGATCTTCCGGCCATCGAATACCTAACGATGGCTTTCAAATTGTCGATATCCACGCTTGTCGAATTACCCCCCTTCTAAAACCCGGTAAAAGCGCAAACTCGCCGATTCCTACCGTCCAATCACGATTTTATCACCCGTTGCAAAGACGCTCGAAGCACTCATCCACCCCACCCTAGTATCACATGCTGAGCTAGCTTCTCACCAGCATGGCTTCAGGAACAGCTCTGGATCTGATCACCCATCACATCCATAATGGCCTCAACCAGAAACCGCCCTGTGACAGAACTGTCCTAGTGGCACTTGACCTGTCGAAAGCCTTCGACACGGTTATCCATTCTGCGCTGTTGGCAGACCTCCTTAATATGCATGTTCCTGCTCAAGAGGTTAGAAGGATTGCCAACTATCTAGCTGGGAGGCAATCCCATACCGCGTTTCGTGGCAGTTGTTCAAAGCATAGGAAAATTAAGCAGGGAATTCCACAAGGTAGCGTACTCTCTCCTACATTATTCAACATCTACCTGTCGAGCCTTCCAACACCCCCGGAAGGTATCGAACTAATTTCCTATGCGGACGATTGCACCGTACTCACCACGGGGAATGATTTAAATGGCATGTGTGCTCGATTAAATGACTATATTGAGAAACTGGTGGAGTTTTTCAGTATCCGCAACCTCGTCATTTCACCGTCAAAATGCACTGCAGCACTTCTTACCACCTGGACGCAGGAATTTTCGGAGGAGCTTAAGATCCGTACGGGTAGGCATGCTAATGACGTTGTTCCTACTGTTACTAACCCCAAAATCCTTGGTGTCTATCTAGACACCATGATGAAGTCGAAAAACCATGTCGAAGACGTAGTCGACAAAATGCACAGTAGAAACAACGTCCTAAAGGCACTAGCTGGGAGTTCCTGGGGCAAGGACAAGGAAACCATGTTGGTCACCTACAAAGCGATAGGTAGAGCAATTCCCAGCTACGCAGCACCGGTGTGGTCACAAATCGTTTGTGAAACAAACTGGAACAAGATCCAGACATGCCAAAACGCTGCTCTACGTATCGCTACAGGTTGTCACCTAATGTCGCCCCAGGATCATCTTCATCAAGAAACCAGCATGTTGCCAATACGTGATCATAATCTTCTCCTGTCTTTACAATATCTGGTCGGTTGCTATCGAGAGAATCACCCAAACCATCATCTCATGGACAATACTCCCCCTCCACGACATGTCAGGAGTGGAATCAGAGACCTCGAGAGAGACGTACAGGGATACAAACGGGTACCTCCCGATATATTTGATGACACAGCATACCATGCGGCCATCGCAGATATTCACACAACCGTTGTGAATCGGTCAATAGGGAGATTAAGTATGAATAGAGTCCTTTCATGTGGACCACCTGTTCCGATTCCCCGCTGCACCCACTAACCTCACTCCGAAGTCGCTATGGGACAACCCTATTGCAGCTGCTACGTTCTTGTCGCTTGAGACAATAGGCGAGAACGACGACGAAACATAGAGTACTTCCACAGACATGCACAGCGGTTCATGCCTTTTTGCACCGCTACTACAACAACAATCATCCCCCTTTTAAAACCCGGTAAAAGGGCGAATCCTACCGTCCAATCACAATATTATCACACATTGTAAAGACGCTCATCCACCTACCCTTGTATCACATGTTAAGCTAGCGTCTCATCAGCATGGTTTGAGGAAGATGCATAGTACCACAAGAGCTCTGGATATGATCGCCCAGAAACGGCCCTGTGACAGAATCGTCCTAGTGGGCCTTGACCTGTCGAAAGCCTTCGATTCGGTCATACACTCTGCGCTGTTGGCCGACCTTCTAAATATGCATATTCCTGCACAAGAGGTTAGGTGGATTCTCAACTATTTAGCCGTACTCACCACGGGGAATGATTTAAATGATATGTGTGCTCAACTGAATGACAATATTGAGAAACTGGTAGAGTTTTTCGGTATCCGCAACCTAGTCATATCGCCCACGTCAAAGAGGTAGTCGGCAAAATGCACAGTAGAAACAACGTCCTAAAGGCACTGGCCGGGAGCTCCTGGGTCAAGGACAAGGAAACTATGATGGTCACCTACAAAGCGATAGGTAGAGCAATTCCCAGCTATGCAGCACCGGTGTGGTCACACACCATTTGTGGCACGATAGCCCGACGTCCGGCCTTGGCCGCCTGAATCGTTGAACTCCAATTGTCGCGGTTGCGTGACCTTGTCCTCCAGTTTCGGAAGCCCAGCAGGTGGGCATCTTCACCTACGGAGTTCTCCCGGCGAGCTCTCGGTCGTCCACGCAACCTCGCTCCGTCAATTCGTTGTGCGTTCATAACTTTCTTTGGCATGCGATTGTCGTCCATCCGTTGTACATGCCCCGCCCATTGCAGACGTTGAAGCTTCACGATTTTCGATACTTCCAGCTCATCGTACAATTGATACAACTCATGGTTGTATCGGATACGCCATTGGTCTCGCTCGCGAACGGCCCCGAAAATTCGCCGAAGGACCTTTCGTTCGAATCTTCTTCTTCTTTATGGCACGATAGCCCGACGTCAGGCCTTGGCCGCCTAGATGGAAAACCTCCAATTGTCGCGGTCACGCGACCTTGTCCTCCAATTCCGAAAGCCTAGCATCTGGTGGGCGTCCTCACATACAGAATGCTCCCATCGGGCTCTCGGTCGTCCACGCAATCTGGCTCCGTCCACTCGTTGCGCGTTCATCACCTTTTTGGGCATGCGATCGTCGTTCATTCTTTGTACATGAACCGCCCATTGCAATCGCTGCAATTTTACGATCTTCGACACCTGTAGCTCATCATACAGCTGATACAACTCAAGGTTGTATCGGATGCGCCATTCACCTCGTTCACGAACGGCCCCGAAGATTCTTCGGAGAACCTTTCGCTCGAATGTGTCCAACAGGTGTTCAGAGTTTTGGGTTAGGGTCCATGCCTCGCAGCCATAGCATAGCACAGGTCGGATGATGGTTTTATACACGTGGAGCTTCGTGTTCCTGTGCACCAGTTTCGAATTCATAATTTGGAGGACCGCAAAGTAACACTTATTAGCTAGTTGTATCCGTCGCTTTATCTCATCTGTTTCGTTGGCGTCTTTTGACAAATTGCAACCCATTTAAGTGAAGTTGTCTACATATTCTATATTGAGGTCCCCCACTGTGATGCTTGAATTTACTGGCGTTCTAGTTTTTGATTGCATCATGACCTTGGTTTTAGACTCGTTGATATGTAGCCCAACTTCTTTGGCGGCGTTATTGAGGTTGTGCAGAAGGTTTTCTGCATCACCCAATCTTCGAGACATGATGTTGATGTCGTCGGCGTAGGCTACTAGTTGTGTCGATTTCATGAGTAGCGATCCGCTGCTGTCCAAATTCATGGCTCGAATCACATACTCCAGAGCCAGGTTGAAGAGCGTCGGCGCCAGCCCGTCGCCTTGCTTGAGTCCAGTACGAGTTTCAAATAGGTCAGTGAGTCTGTTCTGAACTCTGACCTGCGAGACGGTATTAGTCATCGTCATCCTTATGAGTCGCACTAGCTTAGCCGGTATTCCAAAATGCAGCAAAATGTTGTACAGTACGCCTCGATCGATACTGTCGTATGCCTGCTTGAAGTCAACAAATATTTGGTATACGTCGATGTTGTATTCCCAGCACTTGTGGAGTAAAAGCTTCACTGTAAAAAGCTGATCTGTCGTCGAACGACCAGGACTAAAGCCGCCTTGGTACTCGCCAATGATTTCTTCTGCGTACGGATTAATTCTATTTTCCAGAATCTTAGATAAAATCTTATAAGTCGTACAAACTAATGAGATGCCTCTGTAGTTCTCACATTTCAACTTATCCCCTTTTTTGTGGATTGGGCAAATGATACTTTTACGCCAATCTTCCGGGATTATTTCGTCGTTCCATACTTTAACAATAAGTGTGTGTATAGCCTTAACAAGGCTCTCCCCACCATGCTTCAGCAGTTCAGCTGGAATCTCGTCAGCGCCCGGGGCTTTATTATGTTTTAGTGCTTGCATGGCGAGATCAACTTCTCCTACTGTTGGGGTTTGAACGGGAGGGCCTGGTTCAGCCATCAGCTCCGGAGCTTCTTGTGTGGGGTTGTTCGGTTGAACATTGAGGAGCTCTTCAAAATGTGAGGCCCAGCGTTTATCAACGCTATCGGTGTCGCTAATGATATTGCCATCCTTATCCTTACAGAGGCTGGTCCTGGGTTGGTATCCACTTTTAATTGAATTGATCAGCTTGTACGCTTGTCTACTGTTCCTACTAGCTAGTCTTTGGTTTATTTGCATCAACTGCTCGTCAAGATGCTTACGTTTCTTACGCCTAATTAACCTATTCGAAAATCGTCGAAGCTCGTCATATTTTGTTTTTTTGGCTTTGGTTGCGCGTTCAGTCCATTGGCGATATGCCTCGTTTTTAGCATCTACCGCATTTTGACATTCTTGATCAAACCAATCATTTCGGGCTCGCCGGGCTTTGTATCCCACAACCTCCTCTGCAACCCCTTTGATGGTGTCTTTGAGTGTATCCCAGATCTCAAGGGCGCCTTTGTTGCTGATTTTATTTAGCAAGGGCGTCAGCTTCTCCTCAAGGGCAGTCGTATAAGTGACCACCGTGGCATCGTCCAACAATTTGTCAACCGCAAAATTTTTTGCCGGGTTGAACCTCGAATGATGCACCGAAGAAATTCTGCACCTATAAGTCGCCTTCACCATATAGTGGTCAGAGTCAATATTTGCTCCACGATAGGACCGAACATCCATTATGCTCGATGCCCATCTCTTGCAGACAAGGACGTGGTCAATTTGGTTGACGGTATGTTGATCTGGAGATCTCCAGGTCTGCCTGTGAATGCGACGATGCGGAAAACAGGTAGAGCTAATGACCATATTTCTGCTGGTCGCGAAGTCTATTAGTCGTTGGCCATTGTCGTTACAGTCTTCATGGAGGCTGTACCCTCCAGTAATCCCCCTATGCCAACCTTCGTTTCCGACTTTGGAGTTAAAATCCCCTAGCAGCAATTTGACATCATTTGATTGAAGTGAATCGAAGAGATTTTCTAGGCGGTGATAGAACTCGTCTTTAACCGCGTCTTCACTGACTTCGGTGGGGGCATGCGCGTTTATGAGCCAGAGATTGAAGAACCGGGTTTTAATGCGAATCGCACACAGCCGCTCGTTTATGGGCTTGAAGTCGATAACATGCGGCTTAAGTTGATTGTTTACAATGAACGCCACTCCAAACTCCCTGTGGCCCGAAGGTTTTCCACTTGTGAAAATTGTGTACGAATTTCGGTCATCAATCTCGCTACTAAGCCATTTAGTTTCCTGGAGTGCAACAATGCTCAGTTTATATTTTTCGACCTGATCCAATAGGGCCCTTAAGGCCCCTGGTCTATTCAGGGAGCGTACATTCCAGGTTCCGAAAGAGTAGTCAGTTGGTCGTTTGCGATGTCGTCGTTGGGTTGTATCCGTCCAATCCGAGGCTTTCATTCCAGGTTTCTTGACGTAGAATTTTTTCCAAGGATGGGTTGTCGGCCCATCGCTTAACCATGATAGTATTCGTAAAACGAAAGAGGTCCATCATGGAGGCCTCGGAGGTGCTGCTTCGGTGATTGACTGTTCGGTTTTTGTCACCCTATTACGTTTAGTAACCTGAGACGCTGAAGTTGTTAATGCAGCACTCAGGCGCAGCGGTTACTCGGATAATGCGGGAAAGTAACGCCCCGTAGAGAAACATAGGAAATGGCTGGAGCCGTTCACCCTATGAAGCTCCTCCTGCATAGCTAAGGGTCCGCAGTTATGCCACAACTGAAGAGGATATAGGAATGTGGTCTTACGGCAACTGCCTCTACGGGGCGGACCACACCCGTTTTGTTTTGCAAAACGGCCAAAAGCTGCCAAAATGCCTTCCTGGCAAGAGCCCCGGCAGGAGCCCTGAAGGTTCGATGCAGGAAGGTTGTGTGGGTACGATGTATGTGTTTTTTCGTCATATTGGGAGCATTACATCTCGGCGCGGCTGCTCTCAATTTTACTAATTCGCGCCGGTATTGAAACAAATCCAGGCCCAGAGGTATGGATTTGTAGTGTCTGCAACCAACGTATCGGTTCGAATGCCAGATCAGTGCAGTGTAATTGCTGCAGGGAATGGGTTCACTTTAGGTGTTCAGGGTTACGTAGACAAGGTCAACACTTCTTAGCATATGTTGCGCCAGGTTGTATAAATTCCGGGCAACCCAGGGCTGCTCCCAGCCCACCTTCCCCACCACTGCCCCCTACACCGCCAAACAATATGATAAGGAATGCCAGACCCAGTCTTACGCCTGGCCCTCCCCCTCCAGCAGTTTTCACTGCACTATCTATATTACAGTTTAACTGTTGTTGTTGTTGTAGCGATTCAAGGGATTTTTTCTCTTGAATCGAAGGGGGTCTTGGCAGCTCTTGGCCGTTTTTAGCAACGGGTAGCTCCGGGACGATTTACATCGAAGAACCGGCTGCCGTAGGAGCATTTATGGACAACACAAACATCCATGGGTCACAGTGGGATTCGAACCCACGCACCGGCAACTCAGAGATAGACATCTCTGCCACTGAGCTACCGAATGCCCCATACACAGTTTAACTGTAATGGCATTCACCGAAAAATCGCTGAGATCACACACTTCTTGAGTTCCAACAGAATTCTCATCGCCGCCATCCAAGAGACGTTGCTTCACGCAAACTCGTCTCTAAGCGTCCATAGCGAATATGTTATACTGCGGAAAGATCGACCGGCCGCCACGGATGATCCTCACCCTGGAGGTGGACTTGCCTTCCTAATACACAAGTCCGTACATTACTGTGTATTAGATGTAGTTGCTGACGGTACGGCGGAAATTCAAGCCATCTCATTTCCATCAGGGAGTACCAATATCGAAATTTTTAATATATATGTACCACCTCACTCTAGTTGCCCTTCTGGCTATCGTTTCGATATTGGTCCTCTCCTTTCCGGAGAGCACAGGGTCATCCTTGGCGACTTTAATGCGCACCATGAGCTCTGGCATTCGGACCTCAACAACAATGCCAGGGGTATAGCTATCGCCGAATCACTTGACGCCTCAGAATTCTGTTCACTTAATGAAGACTCGCCGACTAGAGTCGTGGGCACTTGCAGTAGTTCTCCTGACATAACTATTGTCAGTGCCAGTCTAATTGCTGCTTCCCGATGGGAAGTACGTACCACCCTTAAATCAGATCACCTCCCAATCATTATAAAGATTGACAAACCAGCGAACATGACTAAGTCAGAGAAGCGAACGTTTGTCAATCACAAGAAAGCCGATTGGGATGGTTTCAAAGCTTACTCGTCGGCGAAGTTCACCGAGCTAACATCACCTATTACCATTCATGAGGCCGAGAAAAATATTAGGAACGTCATTACCACAGCCGCGGCACGTTTTATTCCGGCAGGACGTATCCCGAAAGTTCGGCCTAACTTTCCCACTAGTGCCGCCAGATTAGCCGATGAACGTGATCAGATCAGAAGCGCTCACCCTGATGATCCCAGAATTCAGGAGCTTAACTCCGAAATTGACCGACAAGTTAAAGACTATAGGAGGGCGAAATGGAATCAGCACCTCGATGAATGTAACCTCAATGAAGGTGTCAGCAAACTATGGTCTACCGTCCGCGCCCTTTCCAATCCTCGGAAAGAAAAGGGCAACAACGCCATTGAATTTGGCAACACTAAAACCTGTGATCCTCTTCAGTGTGCTAGCCTGTTCAATAAACAATTTATTGAACATCCCAAGTCTGACGGCCTCAAGCGCAAAATTAGAAGACGGATTCGCAGCCGGAATGTTGACACCATACCATCTTTTACAGCGGACCAGGTTAAAAAAGTCATCGAGAATGCTAAAAACTCCAAGGCCCTCGGACCAGATGGCATTTCGATGACCATGTTGAAACATCTCGACCTTCCAGCCATTGAGTATCTCACGGCCGCCTTTAACTTGTCGATGTCCACGCTTGCCATCCCTGAAATCTGGAAAACAGGTCGAATTGTTCCCTGTCTCAAGCCAGGGAAGAGCGCAAATCTCGGGGAATCCTACCGCCCCATTACGATACTTTCTCCTGTCGCAAAGACGCTGGAGGCCCTTATTCACCCCACTCTTGTTGCACATGCGAAGCTAGAACCTCACCAGCATGGCTTCAGGAAGATGCATAGTACCACCACTGCCCTCGATGCGATCACTACACGCATTCGTGATGGGCTAAATCAACGCAGTCGTTGTCACAGAACTATTCTGGTGGCAATAGACCTATCAAGTGCATTCGATAAGGTCAATCATTCAATGCTCCTAGCAAACCTATTGAATATGCATCTTCCTGCACAAGAGATCCGTTGGATTGCCAATTATCTAGCTGGTCGGCACTCCTTCACCGAGTTTCGAGGCAAACGTTCTAAGCTTAGGAAAATCAAATTAGGTGTTCCACAGGGAGGGGTACTCTCCCCCACTCTGTTCAACATCTACATGTCCGGCCTTCCCACACCACCTGAAGGAATCGAGGTGATTTCCTATGCTGACGATTGCACCGTGCTCGCCACAGGGAATGATAAGGATGAAATGCGCCTCCGAATTAATCGCTATCTAGGACGATTACAGGCATTTTTCCAAAGCCGAAACCTCACCATCTCTGCGTCCAAATCTTCTGCGACTTATCTAACCACTTGGTGGGAGGACATCAGATGGGAGATGGATATACGTATTGGCAACAATTCTGTTCCTACTGTTAAAAACCCCAAAATTCTCGGGCTTCACCTAGAGAACATGATGACGTCTGCGAATCACGCAGCTTCAGTATGTGAAAAAATGCGCAGTAGGAACAACATCCTAAAAGCTCTAGCTGGTAGCACCTGGGGCAAAGATAAAGAAACCATGCTAGCTACTTATAAAGCGGTGGGTCGAGCGGCCGCTGATTATGCAGCCCCAGTTTGGACACATAGTCTATGTGACACAAACTGGTCCAAAGTTCAGGTCTGCCAAAATGCCGCTCTACGCATCGCGACAGGTTGCCTTCTGATGTCTGCCCAGGATCACTTACATCAGGAGACAAAATTGATGCCAATACGTGATCACAATCTCCTACTCTCTAAACAGTATCTTGTTGGTTGCTACCGTGAGGATCATCCCAATAATCATCTCATGGACCGAATTCCTCCACCACGACATGTCAGGCGTGGTTTACGAGACCTTGAGAGAGAGGTTCAGGGATACAAACGGGACCCTTACGATGAAGTTGCATACCGAGCCGCCATTGCAGCGATCCACACTGAAGAAGTGAATCGGTCTATCGCGAGTTTAGGTGCGAATAGAGTCCTGTCAGAGCGCCCACCACCAATTTCGCCTGAGGAGATTGGGCTCCCGAGAGCCACCAGAGTAACACTAGCTCAACTTCGGTCGGGCTTTTGTTCACGCCTTAATTCGTACCTTTCTCGCATAAACCCGGACATCCAAAACATCTGTCCAAACTGCAATGGCACTCCTCATGATGTGGGCCATTTGTTTCAATGCCCCGCTGCGCATACTGATCTTACCCCTATATCACTGTGGGAAAACCCTATCGCAGCAGCTATGTTTTTGTCCTTAGACCTCACGGACACAAACATTGACGAACCATAAATCGTACCCACATAGATGCACAGAGGTTACACACCTTTCTGCACCGCTACAAGAAGAAGAAGAAGGATATAGGAATCGGCCTGAGCCTTTCAACCTTTATCCTCCCCCCTACGGAAGCTGCTGCTTCGGTGATTGACTATTCGGTTTATGTCACCCTATTACGTTTAGTAACCTGAGACGCTGAAGTTGTTAATACAGCACTCAGGCGCTGCGGTTACTCGGATAATGCGGGAAAGTAACGCCCCGTAGAGAAACATAGGAATTGGCCGGAGCCGCTCACACTATGAAGCTCCTCCTGCATAGCTAAGGGTCCGCAGTTATGCCACAACTGAAAAGGAAATAGGAATCGGCCGGAGCCTTTCAACCTTTATCCTCCCCCTTACGTTCGAATCGGTCTACCAAAATTTCGGAGGCATAACATAGCACGGGTCGGATGATCGTTTTGTACACGCGGAGCTTCGTGTTCCTGTGCGCAAGTTTCGAATTAATTATAGGGAGGACCGAGAAATATGTCTTATTGGCTAGCTGTATCCGTCGCTTAATTTCGTCGGTTTCGTTGGCGTCCTTTGATAAGTTACAACCCAGATAGTTGAAGTTGTCTACATACTCGATATTAAGGTCCCCCACTGTGATGCTTGAATTTTCTGGCGTCCTTGTTTTCGATTGCATCATGGCCTTTGTTTTGCTTTCGTTGATATGTAGTCCAACTTCCTTTGCGGCGTTATTGAGGTTATGCAGGAGGCTTTCTGCATCACCCAACCTTCGAGACATGATGTTGATATCGTCGGCGTACGCTACTAATTGAGTCGACTTCATGAGTAGCGTTCCGCTGCTGTCCATATTCATTGCTCGAATTACATACTCCAAAGCCAGGTTGAAGAGCGTCGGCGCCAGCCCGTCGCCCTGCTTGAGTCCAGTACGAGTTTCAAATAGGTCAGTGATTCGGTTCTGCACTTTGACCTGCGAGACGGTATTAGTCATCGTCATCCTTGTGAGTCGCACTAACTTTGCCGGTATACCAAAATTCAGCATAATGTTGTACAGTACACTTCGGTCGATACTGTCGTATGCCTGCTTCAAGTCGACAAAGATTTGGTATACGTCGATGTTGTATTCCCAGCATTTTTGGAGTAGTAGCTTCACTGTGTACGTCGTTGAACGACCAGGTCTGAAGCCGCCTTGATACTCGCCAATGATTTGTTCTGCGTACGGATTGATTCTCTTTTCAAGAATTTTTCATTAAAGATATAGGCCGTACAAACTAATGATATGTCTCTGTAATTCTCACACTTCAGCTTGTCACCCTTTTTGTGGATTGGGCAGATTATGCTTTTGCGCCAATCTTCGGGATTACCTCGTCGTTCCATATTTTCAGCAGTAGCCCATGTACAGCTTTGGTCAGGCACGTTCCACCATGCTTCAGCAGTTCTGCTGGGATCTCGTCAGCGCCGGGCGCTTTATTATTTTGAAGCGTCTGTATGGCAAGACTCACCTCTTCTACTGTTGGGGGTAGAACGGGAGGGCCTGGTTCGGCTAACTGCTCAAGAGCTGGCTCCGCGGGGGATGTTGATGATGCATTGAGGAGCTCTTCAAAATGCGAGGCCCATCGTTTGTTGACGCTTTCGATGTCGCTGATGATGTTACCTTCTTTGTCCTTACATAGGCTTGTCCTGGGTTGATATCCGTTGTTGACATTATTTATAAGTTTGTACGCCTGTTTAGTGTTCTTACTGGCTAATCTTTGGTTTATTTGCTGTAACTGCTCGTCAAAATGTTTGCGTTTCTTACGTCTAATTAACTTATTAGATACTCGCCGAAGCTCGTTATATTTTTCTTTCTTGGCTCGGGATGCGCGTTGTGTGTATTGGCGATAGGCTTCATTTTTCGCCTCAATCGAGGCTCTGCATTCGTCGTCGAACCAGTCTGCTCGTCTGCGCCGGCCTTTATAGCCCACGACCTCTTCTGCGACCCCCTTGATGCTTTCTTTGAGCTCCTCCCAGAACTCATGGATGCCTAGATTATTGATGTTATCAAGCATTTGTGGCACCAACTGGAATAAAATCCAGGCATGCCAGAACGCTGCTCTACGTATCGCTACAGGTTGTCACCTTATATCGTCCCAGGATCATCTTCATGAAGAAACCAGCATGTTACCATGCTGTCTCCTGTCTTTACAATATCTGGTCGGTTGCTATCGAGAGGATCACCCAAACCATCAATGGACAATACTCCCCCTCCACGACATGTCAGGAGTGGAGTCAGAGATCTGAAGAGAGACGTCCAGAGATACAAACGGGTTCCTCCCGATATATTTGATGACACAGTGTACCATGCGCCCATCTCAGATATTCACACAACCGTTGTGAATCGATCAATAGGGAGATTAGGTAGGAATAGAGTCATCTCAGTGCTCTCATATCGCCTGAGGAGACAGGCTCCCGAGGGCCACAAGAGCGACACTAGCTCAGCTTAGGGCAGGCTGGTGCTCGCGCCTCAATTCCTACCTATCTCGAATAGACCCGGGCATCCAGAAGATTTGTCCGCTGCGGTGGTGCGCCTCATGATGTGGACCACCTGTTTTAATGCCCCCGCTCCGCACCGATTAACTGCACCCCGTGGACGGCTTAAAGTTAACACCTTTAAGGTAAGTACTGTGTTCACCAGGCGAAAAACTTGCATTTATGTCTCCCGCGAAAAAATGTGCCGTGGAGATTTGTCTTTTATTCACTCAATTTATGATAAATGTTCACTCGCGTTCTGATTGATTGTCATGGCATCTTTTCATTGTGAAATAAAGTGCAACTGCATTATTTTCGCTGGCGAATTGTCAAAAACCCGTGTGGAAACTTTCAAGTGAAGTGAGTACCACCAAGCGAATTCGATTTCACGATCATCAAAATTTTGACAGTATTTGCATGGATTTCACGTGAACTGACGATGTTAGTACCTACTTTAAGATACACTCGGTGGTATCACAATGGACCTACTTTTGGTCTAAGTGCGCTAAGTGTTTTATCACTTGGCAGCCACTATACCTAACCTAACCTTAAGTTCCATCTAGAGTGATCGCCAAATGGTTGCACGTGATATCAACTGGCAGTTGTCATTGCATCCAAACTGACCGCCATTTGGTTGGCCATCGAGTTTTAATATTCAATATCTCAAAGTGACATTTTTGCAACTTTTGTTTTGAAAGAGATAAGAAGTTAACATTTCAACGCCTGGACGAATTGTTTTCAAACACCTTTCGATTAAACTTTTCAGGAAAAAGAAATCTGAGTTACTCCTCGTCAAGACTTCTTCTTTTGTCAAAAATTTCAATGAAGACTTTGAGCGTGTATATTCGGAGCAAAGATCAAATGTTTTATGCAAAAATATTTTATTTTTGAACGGCATATACGGGCTATACTAACTAATCGGAACTAAATTTAGTCCTACTTGGAACAGATGGCGGGGTGCTTGCCAATCTATTATGCCTACATAAGCGACTGTCTCTATTCATTTCAATTAAAGGTATGTTTTGAGTTCACCGAACGAAAAACTTGCATGTATGTCTCCCGTGAAAACGGTGCCGTGGAGACTTGCTTTTTAATCACTCAATGTAAAGGTATGTACTGAGTTCACCGAGCGAAAAACTTGCATATATGTCTCCCGTGAAAACGGTGCCGTGGAGACTTGCTTTTTATTCACTCAATTTAAGATAAATGTTCACTCGCGTTCTGATTGATTGTCGATGACATCTTTTCACTGTGAAATAAAGTGCAACTGCATTATTTTCGCTGGCGAAATGTCAAAAACCGGTGTGGAGACTTTCATGTGAAGTGAGTACCACCAAGCGAATTCGATTTCACGATCATCAAAATTTTGACAGTATTTGCATGGATTTCACGTGAACTGACGATGTTAGTACCTACTTTAAGATAAATGTTCACTCGCGTTCTGATTGATTGTCGATGACATCTTTTCATTGTGAAATAAAGTGCAACTGCATTATTTTCGCTGGCGAAATGTCTAAAACCGGTGTGGAGACTTTCATGTGAAGTGAGTACAGCCAGGCGAATTCGATTTCACGATCATCAAAATTTTGACAGTATTTGCATGGATTTCACGTGAACTGACGATATTAGTACCTACTTTAATCAAGAAAAAGAAGTCGGGTTGTTGGGGTGGTTTCGTTTTCTATTCTCGTTTCGGCAGAAAGTTAATATTAAATTCCTGGTTAAAGTAGGTACTAACATCGTCAGTTCACGTGAAATCCATGCAAATACTGTCAAAATTTTGGTGATCGTGAAATCGAATCCGCATTTCCCGTAAAGGGGAAGATAAAGGTTGAAAGGCTTCGGCTAATTCCTATATCTTCTTCAGTTGTGGCATAACTGCGGACCCTTAGCTATGCAGGAGGAGTTTCATAGGAAAAGGACTTCGGCCAATTCCTATGTCTCTCTACGGGGCGTTACTTTCCCGCATTATCCGAGTAACCGCTGCGCCTGAGTGCTGTATTAACATCTGCAGCGTCTCAGGTCACTTAACGTGATAGGTGACAGAAAACATTTAAGTCAACCACTAAAGCAGCATCTTCGAGGCATGCCCATGATGGTCTTTACTCAACGATTAAACCCTATCATGGTTTAGCGATGTGCCGACAACTCATCCTAAGAAAAACTTCAAGTCAAGAAACCTGAAACAAAAGCCTCGGATTGGACGGATACAAAACAACGACGACCCCGCAAACGAACAACTGATTACTCTTTCGGATCCTGGAATGTACGCTCCCTGAATAGACCGGGGGCCTTAAGGGCCCTCCTGGATCAGGTAGAACAATACAAGCTGAGCAGTTGCAATCCAGGAAACTAAATGGCTCAAAAGCGAGATTAACGACCTCAATTCGCACACTATTTTTACGAGTGGTAAAGAGGAGGGCAACAAGGAGTTTGGAGTAGCTTTCATCGTGAATAAGTAGCTCAAGGACCACGTTATCGGCTTCAAACCCATCAACGAGTGGCTATGTGCGATCCGCATTAAGACCCGTTTCGCTAATCTCTGGCTCATTAATGCGCATGCCCCTACAGAAGCAAAAGAAGACGCGATTAAGGACTAGTTCTACAACGACCTAGAAACACTCTTCGACTCACTTCCATCAAACGACGTCAAGCTGCTGCTAGGAGACTTTA
Organism: Microchrysa polita; assembly: GCA_949715475.1. NCBI lineage: Eukaryota > Metazoa > Arthropoda > Insecta > Diptera > Stratiomyidae > Microchrysa > Microchrysa polita. The sequence goes on along the minus strand of OX454417.1, from coordinate 43,895,003 downwards.
ACGCCAAAGTCGGAAACGAAAGCTGGCATAGGGGACCTACTGGTGGTCACAGCCTCCACGACGAAAACAACAAAAACGGTCAGCGACTTATCGACTTCGCGAGCGGCAGAAACTTGGTCATAAGCTCTACATGCTTCCCTCATCGACGAATCCATAAGCAGACCTGGAAGTCTCCAGATGAATACACCGTGAACCAGATCGACCACGTACTGATCAGCAAGAGATGGGCTTCTAATGTCCTAGATGTTCGATCCTATCGAGGAGCCAACTGCGACACCGATCACTATTTGGTGAAGACGACCTACAGGTGCAGAATCTCTTCGGTGCACCTAACGAGAATCAACCTTGCCAAGATCTTCGAGGTTGACAATTTGATTGATGATGCCACGGCGGCTGCGTATACTACAGCACTAGAGGAAAAACTGTCGCCCATGCTTGATGACATCAACAATTTAGGCATCCATGAGTTCTGGGAGGAGCTCAAAGACAGCATCAAGGGGGTCGCAGAAGAGGTCGTGGGCTATAAAGGCCGGCGCAGACGAGCAGACTGGTTCGACGACGAATGCAGGGCCTCGATTGAGGCGAAAAATGAAACATATCGCCAATACACACAACGCGCATCCCGAGCCAAGAAAGAAAGATACAACGAACTTCGGCGAGTATCTAATAGGTTAATTAGACGTAAGAAACTCAAACATTTTGACGAGCAGTTACAGCAAATAAACCAAAGATTAGCCAGTAAGAACATTAGACAGGCGTACAAACTTATAAATAATGTTAAGAACGGATATCAACCCAGGACAAGCCTATGTAAGGACAAGGATGGTAACTTCATCAGCGACATCGAAAGCGTCAACAAACGATGGGCCTCGCATTTTGAAGAGCTCCTCAATGCACCATCAACATCCCCCGCGGAGCCAGCTCTTGAGCAGTTAGCCGAACCAGGCCCTCCCGTTCTACCCCCAACAGTAGAGGAGGTGAGTCTTGCCATACAGTCGCTTCAAAATAATAAAGCGCCCGGCGCTGACGAGATCCCAGCAGAACTGCTGAAGCATGGTGGAACGTGCCTGACCAACGCTATACATGTACTACTGCTGAAAATATGGAACGACGAGGAAATCACCGAAGATTGGCGCAAAAGCATAATCTGCCCAATCCACAAAAAGGGTGACAAGCTGAAGTGTGAGAATTACAGGGGCATATCATTAGTTTGTACGGCCTATAAGATATTATCGAAAATTCTTGAAAAGAGAATTAATCCGTACGCAGAACGAATCATTGGCGAGTATCAAGGCGGCTTCAGACCTGGTCGCTCAACGACCGATCAGCTTTTCACAGTGAAGCTACTACTCCAAAAGTGCTGGGAATATAACATCGACGTATACCAAATCTTTGTCGACTTCAAGCAGGCATACGACAGTATCGATCGAAGTGTACTGTACAACATTATGCTGAATTTTGGTATACCGGCAAAGTTAGTGCGACTCACAAGGATGACGATGACTAATACCGTCTCGCAGGTCAGAGTGCAGAATCGACTCACTGACCTATTTGAAACTCGTACTGGACTCAAGCAGGGCGACGGGCTGGCGCCGACGCTCTTCAACCTGGCTTTGGAGTATGTAATTCGAGCAATGGATATGGACAGCAGCGGAACGCTACTCATGAAGTCGACTCAATTAGTAGCGTACGCCGACGATATCAACATCATGTCTCGAAGGTTGGGTGATGCAGAAAGCCTCCTGCATAACCTCAATAACGCCGCAAAGGAAGTTGGACTACAAATCAACGAAAGCAAAACAAAGGCCATGATGCAATCGAAAACAAGGACGCCAGCAAATTCAAGCATCACAGTGGGGGACCTTAGTATCGAGTATGTAGACAACTTCAACTATCTGGGTTGTAACTTATCAAAGGACGCCAACGAAACCGACGAAACTAAGCGACGGATACAACTAGCCAATAAGACATATTTCTCGGTCCTCCCTATAATTAATTCGAAACTTGCGCACAGGAACACGAAGCTCCGCGTGTACAAAACGATCATCCGACCCGTGCTATGTTATGGCTGCGAAACATGGACCCTCACCCAAGCCTCCGAAATTTTGTTAGACCGATTCGAACGAAAGGTCCTTCGGCGAATTTTCGGGGCTGTTCGCGAGCGAGACCAATGGCGTATCCGGTACAACCATGAGTTGTATCAATTGTACGATGAGCTGGAAGTATCGAAAATCGTGAAGCTTCAACGTTTGCAATGGGCGGGGCATGTACAACGGATGGACGATAATCGAATGCCAAAGAAAGTGATGAACGCACAACGAATTGACGGAGCGAGGTTGCGTGGACGACCGAGAGCTCGCTGGGAGAACTCCGTAGGTGAAGACGCCCACCAGCTGCTGGGCTTCCGAAACTGGAGGACAAGGTCACGTAACCGCGACAATTGGAGGTCAACGATTCAGGCGGCCAAGGCCCGACGTCGGGCTATCGTGCCACATTGATGATGATGTTATCTCATTCATACTTGTGCCTTACTACCGTACAACGGAAAGGTAACTACTTTCAGGTTCTCCTTCTCATTATATCCTTAACATATGTTTACTAAGTCTGGCTGTCATCCCAGGAGTAGGGTAAAAGTATGAATGAGATAGCAAATGGTTACCATTTTTTGGTCTATGACTATCCTTTTATATATTTTTTGATAAAAAAAACATGTTAACGTACAGACAACCTTGAAAGACACTTGCATTCGTAATAACATAAACAAAAACTGTAAACAAATCCCATATGCACATATCTTTCAAGTTCACTGTGCAACTATTCAGATAACCTGGCAGTCTAGTCAGAATGAAATGGGATACGCACAAATGTTTCTATCCTCGTTTCAAGATCATTACGCGAACGAGGAGTAGTGCTAAAAATAGAACATAGTGCATCTTCTTATGCAAGTTACCTGTCGTGGGAAAATGCTACGTTAGCAAATTAAGTTAAGAACAAATTGTATAAATTATACATGTAAGTTAGCAATAAACAACAGTCATAAGCTTGAAATCTTATTGGCAGCAATTGCCGAACTTATTTCATTTGAGGGATCCTTATCCTTTATCTGCAGTTTACCCTGCTAGCCGCTATTGGGCCGAAGAGGTAAGACACTGTGCAGAGCAATCTGCGCAAAGGTTTTTGGCAGAAGTGCCTAATTATGAGCGGGAACGGCCGCTCGTGTAAAATCCGTTCATCAACATAACTCGATAAATTATGAGCGTACTACAAGATACGGCAATTTACTTGATCTTAGATAAATACCACATGAAAAGGGTACTACATATCTTCAAAAATGTTTTAAGGTAGTTTAATTTAAGAGCCGGTATATAAACGCTCAGTAGACTGTTTGTCAACAAATTGGGCGCACTACATATAAGTGGTAACAGATGCAGATTCTGTAAAGAGTGAAAAAGTACACTGTTATTGTGTAATTAAATAAATACACATAAATAAGGAAAGTGTGTTCAGTACCTGTAAGATTTTGTAGATTTTTTTTTTTGACAGGAAAAGAATACATACGTATCCGCAATTCGTTTTATTCAAAATTAAACAGTTGAGAAACATTTCGTTCAGAAGGTAAAGCGTGAAACTTGTTGTTTCGTTGTAAAATTTTTGCAACGTTTTGTCAACGCATGGATTGATACTATGAACATAACGGTTTTAAGAAAACGGTTTAACATACAACACAGCACACGAAACTATTATTTTGTTGAAGGATGCTCGCAATGAGCAAAATACTTGAGTTACCTTGTCAACTTATTCAAATTGTAACTCCTATAATACATAATCCCAGATTGGAAAGCCCTGGAGGCCACTTGCCGGAAAACGTGATCAAACATGGAAACGGGAAGGTTTTTCATTTCAAGGAATCTACTTTCATGATCATTAAGAAGGTTTTTACATTAGAGTTCTATCACTCTAAAAAGAAACACCCTCTATATGTACAAGAATTTACACACAAGATTTTGCAATTTTTACTTCTCTAAAAATTCTGTATGCATAATTTTCAATTTCAATTTTTCAGACAAAATTGATCCTAAAATACATACAGCGGCTCTAAAATCGATACGGAAATAATTGAACAAGCATTGGCATATTTGAAAACAGACGAAACCAGCAAATCTAAAGAAATTGACACACTACAAGATTACAAAAAAAGTCCCAAACAGCATATGGTTAGGGGGATTTACAGCTCAGTATCAAATTTGATTAACCACTAAATGCCGCTAATACAACAACAACAACATTAACCACTAAATGAAGATACCTCTGATCTTATACAGGTTTTCCCATAAGTCAACGTCAAGCACATGGTGCCCGCTACGAAAAAACATATCACAAAAATTTCAATCACCTATATTTATTTTACAGTTCTACGCAATCACATGTAGGTACGCCTTGTTGTCGCATACTATAACTCTAAATCTTAATACTTCTCAAATTTACAACAAAATGCTTATATCAATTGCAGCCCAACTAGAAATGTAACTATTTGGTTTTGAGAGAAACCAACCTTTGTGATGAAATTTGATTAACCAAAGTTCATATAACTGTACTGTAAAAAAAGTACCAGGACTTAGTGGCAAGTAATTTTAAAAGTTTTCGCATGTTGTCTAAATTCTAGAACGGTACCACATTTGCTTCATTATATCTAATTTTATTCAGAATATTTCTTCATGATATTGTTATATTTTTATCGCCTTTTCTAGACGTTCCAGTGGGTTCGATAGATTTTCGCGTACACGATAATGAATAACACTCGCGTTACTGTAGTGTTACAGTTTATCATTACACACACACACACACGGATATATACACAACTTACATAATCCACGAGTAAAACTATACTGACTGACTGACTTTAGTCGACGCCCTTATATACCGATTTCCACTGTTCCGGAAACATCGGTTACGCACTTTCCAGCAACGGCCAGAAATTCGTTATGCTGTTGCCTAATGTTTCGCACTAGCGCCATCTGGTGCTAAGTACGGAAATACCATTTGGGTTGATGTATAGACTAGGCGCATTTCATTACCCTCTCCTTAAACCTGTTCGTCCCGAACAAAGCTCGCTTCGATCTCCTCCGTATCGTTGCCTTGATAGGGTGCCAGTCGATCCACATGTATGATTTTCATTTTCGCTCTCGGCTTCCGATGCTCGTCATTTAACAGCTGCACAATTCGTACACCGGCGGCACCACTCCTCAACGTCACCTCGAGCATGCCCATTAGAATCGTTCACGCACTTTCGACAAGATTTTGTTGACGCCAAGATGTCCTCCCGATGCATCTCTCGCAGCACTTCGTCGATCTTACTTCGTGGAAGTATCAGCTGCATTATACTCGACGTTCCGTCCGCTGAATTCCGTTTCAGCATGCCGTCCTCAACGTGAAGGGAATTCCACTGGGCACAATAGCTTTTCGTCGTTGACCCACACGGTGATACCTCGTTCCAACTGGGCCTTTCTCCGGACTCTTTCCACACGAGTATCGAACCGATATCCTCGTCATTCAGCTGGGCTTTCCGAATCTTCTCCGAATTCCAGCCTTGTGTAGGCAACATTGTCAGCCTTCGTATGTCCACTGCTCCTTCTTTCCCGACCGAGTGCAGTGCTTTCGTCCAAAGTAACATGGACTGCGATTTTCGCGGTGAACCCCTGAAACGTTGATGGCAGTTTTGGGGGCATGATTTCCACAAGCCAACCTCTGCCCCTTGAGATGTGTTTTTCGATTTATAGACAACGGGAGCGGATTGGTTCGCACTTCGCCAACTCGTTCTTCTTGTTCGTTGAGCACATCCCTTGCAGGATGTTCCTGTCTTTCTTGGCTGACGACAGCTCTTTCGCAGATGACTTTTTCGCCGCATTTCCAGCACCGAATTGAATCAACCTTCTTGCAAAGTGTGCCTACCTTCCTCAGCTGTTCACAGTTACTTTGCACGTGCCCGTGTTCACCGCATTTTCAGCATCGGCTCGAATCTCCGTTTGGAACATTCTTGCAGAATGTGCCTGCCTTCCTCAGCGTTTCACAGGCGTGTCGCACGTGCCCCTGTTCACCGCATCGAATCGACACAACTCGTCTCGATACATCGATTCTCCGACAAACGTAATCATCCGTTACGGCTAGAACTAGGTTTGCTCTTTGCCAACTCGGTTTTCTCGCCTGCTGGGCACACTTTTTGCAAAATATTCCGGTATTCCACGGCTGTTGGCAGTTCCTTCGAACATGACCCTGTTCACCACAGATCCAGCACCGAATTGCATCTCCGTTGATAACTTGTCTTGATGCATCCATTCGCTGGCAGACACACTCATCTACTACTTCTCGAACTCGCACACAGTTCCTCGCGGCTTGCTTCGCAGCTTCAAATGTTCGGCTGTATGCAAGGACGTCTTTGATCGTTCGCTTGTCAGCTAGTCGTAATGCCTGTTGTAGTTCACGGTCCAGGAGAGCCGTAGTGAACACATCCACTGCTGCCTCTTTTCGATGCTCATGGCTTCTGTGTCCGGTTTCGAAGCTGTGATCGATATATTTGCTTCATGTGCTCGTCTCCGTATCGCACATCCATCGCCTTCACAAGATCCATTTAAGACGTTTGAAGTGGAGCAGGAATCGATTGCAGGATCTCAGCAGCAGGTCCTCTCAACGCCAGAACCAGAGCCGTGAGGCGCTCGCTATCCGACCAACAATTTATCACCGCAGCAGCCTCAAACTGTGTCTTGTAGATATTCCAAGACATTTGTCCATCGAAAGTTGGCGCTTTCAGACTTTTAATCGTCGAGTCAGGTTTCATTTCTGCCCTTGTTCTCGATGTTTCTCGGTGGCTAATCTGGAAATCTTCAACTACTACGGAGCTCTGCTGGTGATGGTTGACGTTCGTTGTTTTTAAACGTTCCAGATCGTTCTTTAACATTTGGACTTCTTTCGCCACCGACTTGATTTTCTCCGAATTTCTGTTCTTTAAATGGCTTATTGCTTCTTCCTGCTTTGCCGTTATCGACCTTTCCGAACGAATTTGTTCGATGAGTGCCTCCTTAGTCTTGGCTGATCGTTCACTTAATGCAATGAGTGCCTCCTCAGACTTGGCTGATCGCTGGTTTAACTCAGTCATCGCTTTCAGTAACTGCATCATTGGGACTCTGACTTCTTCTTCTGCACTTGCCTTACAGGAGTCTTGCTCTTCCCGAAACGTATCGGGATCCTGTCCTTCATCTCTCAGTGCATCCATCAGCCGAGCAAGCAACGTGCTTTTGTTTCTCGGAGTCAATAAATTCCGTGTTGCCAGCTCACACTTCAATTCGGCCGTTGTTAGTTGCGAGATATTACGCGGCATTTTGTTTCTTGACAATAAACTGTCCACAGTTCACTTTTACGCGAATCGAACTTTCTAGAATGTTTTCGAATTTTACACGTTACGGCACTAATTCACTTTCAAGAAGTTTTTTTTCTGTCCACACTAGTCCGACCCGAAGCTCGTAAATTCACTTTCCAGAACTTTCAGTCGCGAACTTTCTCGAAAATTCTCGTTCTCGAATGTTCACAAACACACGCAATTTCACGTTTTACGAATCTCGTCACACTAGTCCGATACGATTGCGTTCACTTTCCTGAACTTTCCCGTCGCGAACTATACCGAAGATTCTCGTCAAGTTCTCGAATGTTCACTCGATACACGTTTACTGGATCTCCACACACTAGTCCGACACAATTGCGTTCACTTTCTAGAACTTTCTCCAGCGAGCTATCTAGAAAATTCTTGTCGCGTTTTCGAATTTTCCCGAATGCACTCGACACACACAGTTTCACGTACTGGATCTGTCCGCACTAGTACAACACGACCGCGTAAGTTCACTTTCCCGAAATTTCTAGTCCAGTTCTCGAATGTCCTTGAATGCACTCGACAGAGGTAAATTCACACTTCCCGCATTTCAAACTAGTCCGATATGAACGCGTAAGTTCAATATCCAGAACTTTCCAACGCGGACTTTCTCGAAATTTCACGCCGTATATTCTGCGAACGAGTTACATTATCGAGCACTTGAAAATCCCACTTCTGACACCAATTGTTATATTTTTCTCGTCTCTAGACGTTCCAGTGGGTTCGATAGATTTTCGCGTACACGATAACGAATAACACTCGCGTTACTGTAACACTATTTTTTACAACTCACACGGATATTTACACGATTTATAATTTCACTAATTACTGACTAGTTATTGATCCGACATAATCCATGAGTAAAACTATACTGACTGACTCTAGTCGACGCCCTTATATACCCATTTCCACTGTTCCGGAAACTTTGGTGACGCACTTTCCAGCAACGGCCAGAAAATCGTTATGCTGTTGCCTAATATGTCTCGCTAGTGGCACTAGCGCCATCTGGTGCCAAGTGCGGAAATACCATTTAGATTGACGTATAGACTAGGCGCATTACAATATTCTCAGCTAAATTACTGCAACGCTCAAAATGTAAATAGGCCTCTGGAGGTTCGTAAGCTGCAAATTTGGTTAAATAACGTCACTTTTCATTAAAAGTAAAACTTAAAAGGTATCTGGGGAATTCCTACATTTCGAATGTTGCAATTATTTAGCTAAAAATGCCATGGAATCTGGTCTTTGAAAAAATATTCTGACTTAAAATCTAGGAATAGTGAGGCAAATGTGATACTGGTTTAGAATTTAGACAACATTCGCAAACTTTTAAAATTACTTGCCACTAAGCCCTGGTAAAACAAAAATTTACAGTACAGTTATTTGAACTTTGATGAATCAACGATTTTGATCTCTCGGTTCCAAAAAGGTCAGATTTTTTTAAAAGCAAAACATTTACATTCCTTGTTGGACTGCAATTGATAGAGCATTTTGACGTTATAGTGCAAAAAGAAAATTAGAGAAATATTAAGACTTACATTTACAGTAAGTGACTAACTACAAGGCGTGCCTTTTTCAACTATCATTTGATATACTCAATCAAACAAAATGTAAAATAGGTGACTAAAATTTTTGTGATATTGTTCTTAGGTACCATGTGCGCTATCATCTACTTTCGGCTTGAAGTTGACTTTTAAGACACTGTGTATATTTTTTTTAATTACATGTACTAAACAAACAATGATGTTATCATACAAAAAAATTGTTTTGTGTATCATAATTGGCAATAAATTACTAGATGCAATCTAAAAATGGATATTTGAAGAAGTATTCTCATGATGTAAGAATGTATGCGGCAAAAAAATTGTACGCAACATACCCCCAGTTCTTAACCCTTTAGCTGCCACAGGCATTTGAAGATTTAAAAAAAAATCATTTTCTTGTACGACTTAAACTTCAATATCTCTAAAGCTAGACTAGCTAAAATAGCGAAATAAAATGATTATTACATACAAAAAAATTAAAATTATCCCTTCGGGCAACCTAAAAAGAAACCGGAGAGCACGATTAGTTAAGTTAGATTTTAGTTAATATAATATAAAATAAGTTAAATATAAGATACAAATAGAAGCTAGGGAAAAGGGGGTGGCATTACTAGAGTAGGAAGGGGGTGGCTTCTTAATATTAATACTTACCGCGCATCATTATTTCATCGACCGCTTGTCCATCTTCGAAATCATCGCTCCAAGCGTCTGCCTGCAGAAACTGCAAGAGGAAGAGAGGCACAAAGAATCGCGTTCAGCTACCGAAATCAAAGATACTTATCTGAGCTTGTTCCGCGTCCACAATAACTATCGGACCAAACGACCAGCAGTCAATTTTCCGATAAGTTTCTGGTTGCGGGTCAATTTCCAGTCGGAATTCTCCACAGGCGATGGATTTTCCAGCGATGCCAATAGGTCCTTGCTGATCTGTTTCAACGTTTTTGTGCTCGAATTGGACGTGCTGTCTGTCTCGGCTCCATTATCACCCACGGCCACATTCGTGAGCCGGTCCTGTGGCACCCATTCGTCCAATAACTCGCTACTGGATGATTAAATATACGCAAAAATGGTGGAATAGCTTGGCGTGACGAAAAACAGGCGTATGTACGCAAAATGTAAACACGAAAAACATACAACAAACGAACAACACATTATAAACGTCACCGCACCGTACCACGATTGTCAAACTGACATCAACGATCAACCTATATGCTGACATTTTAGAAGTTTGAGCAACAACGTTCAATGGTCGAGCGGAATGAGCAAGTGGGGTTGCACCAATGTCCGATTCGAGTAAGTGAATCCCGAGCACCGTAGTCACGGACAATCGGGAACGTTATTCCTTACCGTTGCCTATGAAGTAATAAAAGGCTATCCCACGTAACGGAATACCCTCTTTAATCTGTGATCGGTGAATCCGATAGGTGGGTATTCTGTTGTCTGGTGAATTTAAGATGGAAGATATTCTAACGCCCCTCTCTTTAATCTGTGATCGGTGAATCCGATAGGGCGAAGACCAGCGAGATAGCGAAGACAAGATCAAGCGAAGAGTGGATCTGAACGAAGAAACAGCCAAGACAAAGCCAGGCGAAGAGCGACATTGAACGATAGAGCGAAGACCAATAGCCAAGACAAGATCAAGCGAAGAGTGGATCTGAACGAAGAAACAGCCAAGACAGAGCCAGGCGAAGAGTGGCCTTGAGCGAAGAAGTTATTGTTAGCCGAGATAATTCGACACGAAAAGCAGCGAACGGTGTAAGAAAAGTGGAAGCAGCAGAAATATGCGCGATACACAATAGATTAGCGGAAGCATCATTCGTCGACGACAAAACGGCCGCAACGATTGTAGGAAGCCACCCCTCTTCTGAGTAAGTTAGGATAGTAAATTTAGAATATTAGATTTAGGTATTAAGTGATTAACTAAAGTCGCATCGGAATTTAAAAGAATTAATAGAGGAATTGTTAACTTAAAACGGAATCAACGTCTTCCCTTTGTGAAGTGTGCTCCGGCGGTTGTAAAATTGTGCAATCTGAATTACGTAGCGAACCGCCAACGGATTCGCGTTTATCGTTGGTTCCTATTAATTTCGGTTCGCGGTTGCTGACCGTCAATTTAAAACGCGTGGCGCCCACGGCCCGTCTTCGCGGCAAGCAACCTCCCCGCCGCAAATCTTCGCGGGGATTGTAACGTAACATAAATTCTTTTAGAAATTGGCGCATAGTCTTACGATCATATCTTTCCTACATCATTTTATTCTAGCTCCATTATTTCTACCAGTGCAGAAAACTAGGGTTAATTTTGGCTCGAGTTTGACATAATCAGAATAAATTTTACCAAATTGCAGAACTTTAGGGGCAGTTTGAATTGAATTAATTCAATTCAATTCAATCTTTATTTCCGGTATAATACAAGTTTGCATAACAATTAAATTAATTCATTTAGATGTCGGCCATAAGCCATAATTCTACGGTATAAATATTTAAAGATGTCTAATTATTAATTTAGTTAATTAACTAATTAGTAAAAGTTTAAGGAAAAAAAGTTTCTAAAACCTTACATTATTTAAAAAAAAATTTATATATACATATAAAATAAAAGAAAAATAACATACATTACTACCTACTTATTAAGTCTAAGCTTAGTTGATTATGTTTGTAATTATACAGCTCAATTTCTAACTAGTGATCGAATGGTTCTATTAGTACGACTCTGTGCTTTATTCTTATATGCCGTTCGAAAGCTAAGATACTACGCCAACTTTTGTCAACTTTGCAGATTTGCCACTACAATGTCCCGTTACGAAATTCGGATTTAATTTTGACATAAAAAATTGAAATTGACATTTCTGCAAAGTTCAGAACGTCGTATTTCGGAAGCTACGAAACCGTTCGAAACGTTCGATATGTCCTTTTATTGAAAATTTTATGTACTTTCAGAAGAATATGAAAAACATTGATTTGGCTAAAGTGGAAGCTAGAAAATAGGAGTTTTTCGAAAAAAGTCGTGTTTTTTGACAAGAATCACAAAAAAGGCAATTACTCCTTAACGGTAAAAGCTAGAGAAATAATTTTGGCGACATTTTTCCTAAAACATCCTGTAGAGTCTACCATTGGTCTATGGCTAACCAGTTGCGGGACACCCTGTATAGAATATGTAGACAACTTCACTTACCTGGGTTGCAATTTGTCAAAATACGCCAACGAAACAGATGAGATAAAGCGACGGATACAACTAGCTAATAAGTGTTACTTTGCGGTCCTCCAAATTATGAATTCGAAGCTGGTGCACAGGAACACGAAGCTCCACGTGTATAAAACCATCATCCGACCTGTGCTATGCTATGGCTGCAAGGCATGGACCCTAACTCAAAACTCTGAACACCTGTCGGACACATTCGAGCGAAAGGTTCTCCGAAGAATCTTCGGGGCCGTTCGTGAACGAGGTGAATGGCGCATCGGATACAACCTTGAGTTGTATCAGCTGTATGATGAGCTACAGGTGTCGAAGATCGTGAAATTGCAGCGATTGCAATGGGCGGGTCATGTACAAAGGATGAACGACGATCGCATGCCCAAAACGGACGGAGCGTGGACGACCGAGAGCCCGATGGGAGCATTCTGTATGTGAGGACGCCCACCAGATGCTAGGCTTTCGGAATTGGAGGACAAGGTCGCGTGACCGCGACAGTTGGAGGTTTTCAATCCAGGCGGCCAAGGCCCGACGTCGGGCTATCGTGCCATAAAGAAGAAGAAGAAATTTGTTGGCATTTTATTCAGCTATTTTAGCTAGTCTAGCTTTAAAGATATTGAAGTTTAAGTCGTACAAGAAAATGATTTTTTTTTACAAATCTTCAAATGCCTGTGGCAGCTAAAGGTTTAGAGGCGCCTCCGATCGATCGGCCAGATTTTTTGATTGCGAGATAAATCGGAAGGTGTATGGGACCATCGGATTCAATTTTTTGATTTTATTTTCCGTACAAGCATCATGTGTTCTCAGTTGCTGATTTTTTTGACATTAACCTGCGGTCGTTCTTCATGCTGTGATTGTGGCGGTTATTCTCCAACAACGGATGTCCATCTTCCGTCGCCAAATATGGTATAATATTCGCTATTTTATGTTGTGTCTTGTGGACCGTGAGACTGTCTATTTCAGATTGCCCGATAAATTGTACGGGCCGGGCGGGCGGATCGATTGTGGGCAATCGATCGGCTGAGAAATCGTCAGGTTTTTGGCGCCCTTTAAGAATTGGTCCGGTGCGTTTATGCGGCAGTTTCCGGACACCCTGTATAATAATGTCCAACTGTGCAAAATGCAAATAAATTCTAAGTAGTGGGTATAGAAATGCACAATTCAGGAAGAGTAAGTCCTCGGGGGTTTTTATAACTGTTTATTAGCACCAATATAAAGGGTGTTTTTTTTAAAGAATGATAGAACTTCAAATTGAAAAAAAACCCAAAATATTACATTTGAATCAATTTTTTTTAATTATTCCAGTATACTCTGACAAATCATAATGATCAGACTCACGCCTGAAGAACACTTCCAAATTATCAAAATTTACTTTAAAAATCAGTCGTCGATTCGCGCAACTTATTGAAGACTTTTTATGGTATACATAATTGTCCATCTGAGCAAGCCATCCGTCGAATTGTGAATAGATTTCGTACCACGTACTCTCTAAATGATGCAATAACACCAACACGTCGAAGAAACCATCGACTTATTAGAATCAAAATTTGGTGATTTCAAGAAATGGGTATGTCAATTGGCCTTTAAGGTCGTGCGATTTAACACCTATCGATTATTTCCTGTGGGGTTAAATTAAATCACAGGTTTATTCTGATAAACCAGCAACAATTGACGCCTTGGAGGCCAAAATTGTTCGAGTTATTGGTGATATAGGGCCAGAAGTACTCGAAAACGTGGTCTAGAATTGGACGTCAAGAATGCGCTTCGTCAAGAACAGTCGCGGTTGCCATATGCCTGAAATCGTTTTCAAATGTTAATATCATACATTTATCATTCCAATAAAAAAATGACTAAAAGTTAATATTTTGTGCTTTTTTTCAATTTGAAGTTCTATCATCCTTAAAAAAATATCTTCTACTTCTTCTTTCTTCTTTATGGCACTATAGCCCGACGTCCCAGGATGGATGGCCACCAATTGTAGCGGTCACACGACCTCAGTGGCGAGGCGTTCATATAAGCCGATTCCTCGCGGCTTCCCTTTGCTACTTCTCAACATAACACTGTTTACAGTCCAACTACAGTTAGTAGAAAGAACTGTATTTTACTGTAACATTTTCTCTAGTTAGTATTTTTACACATTTCAAATTATTTTGGATGTTTTTCATACTGTAGTATATACGAGTATGGCTAAATATGTACTATGCTCCACAGTCAACTATAAAGATCCCGCACCTACAGAGTATTCCAAGCACATCAACTTTACATGATATAAGTATCGGCACATAAATATTTGCAACATTCATTTAGTAGTGCAATCACAAACAAAAGAGTAACCAAAGACTAGATTTTTAAACTACAGCACAGGGGATTCCCCTGTCCCTTTTTCAATGGGAATCGTGTGCGGTGTCTAATTGGAATCATTCCACTACGCTGTGCCTGTGCATCCTCACCTGATAAGCCTCGTCTCCATTGTAAACAATTGTGGCGCAACTGTATACGAACATGATGTTTCAGTGCTCCCCAATTGTTTGCGAACAGTTGCTGAACAATAGTGTCACGTCCACACTGTAAACAAATGTTCCTGAGCTGTTGCGAACAGCTCAAATTCGTTTCGAGCTTGTTGCTGAGCTGTTGCAATAATTTTTGTAAGTAATTTATTGATCAGAGAAAAATGTTGTATATCCTCCAGTGTTGATCCACGATGAAATGAAAGTCGTATTTTCTTGTTTCGAACCAATATATTTCGGTCAAAAGACCATCATCAGGGTTCTAATTTTATGAAACAATAAATACAAAACTTAATTATACGGTATCTAATTATAATAAAAAAAAAGTTAAATAATACCTTTTTTATGTTACAAAAGGGTTACATAATTGAAGCAACTATTGTAGGAACAAAGACTGACATTTAGTTTTCATGTCAAGTCGCGAAAATGGCAAAAAATGTAACAGAAAAAAATATTTAGTACTAGTACAATTAGATGTTGGAATTGTTATTTAGACCAAATTTTATTAGATTATAGTAGGTGTTGGAATAATCCTTTTTGTCGCTTTTTTCGTTGCACGCTATGTTTTCGTATTTAATGATCTGATTTACCTCTTGGATTTGCAATTTTGTTTTATTCCGTTCGCTAGCCAAAATTTTCGGTTGCTCGAAATGAAACTGGTGACTTTGTTTAATTGAATGTTTGGCTAGTGCTGACAAATTATTATTAAGGGCCTTTTTTGTGTCGTATTGGTGTTGCTTAATACGGCTGCCAAGCTTCTGTACGGTTTCGCCTATGTAAGTTGCATCACAATCAGAGCAGTCTATCTTGTAGACAACACCAGATCGATCCTCAGTTGGAATTGTTGATTTCAGGTTCGTATACATTGCTTGGTTTTTCGTATGTGGTCGCATAGCTAGATCGAGCTGCGGAACAAAGTATTTACAAGTTCGTGAGATCGATTCGCTCAGCTTAGGTACATAAGTCAACGACGAAAACGTTTTATCCGTGTTTGATTGATGAGCTTTAGAGTTTTCATCAGTTGATAAGAACGCATAGCTAGTTTGGTTTACATTTCGATGTTGTCTTACTTCACCAATCAGCTTTTGTATGGTAGCATGTGGATAATTATTCTTTGACAGAATATTTTTAATCCTAGTAAGATTGTTACTCCAAAACTGCTTATGGCTGACTTTGAAAACTTTACGGATGAAAGATTTCGCAACGTTGAATTTCATTTTAGCCGGGTGGTTTGAATAATAATTTAGCAGCCTATTCGAAGCAATGGGTTTGTGGTACCAGTTTGTAATTATACGGCAATTGGTGGTACGATGTAACGTTAGATCTAAATAGTCTAATTTGCCGTCTTGCTCGCATTCGTATGTGAAATTAATGTTTTGATCATATTCATGCAGTGCATTGAGGACTTGTTCAATTTTATCTGCAGGGACCGCAGTAATATGATCATCGACATACGACTTCCAGAATAAAGGAACGAAATCCAACTTTAGTAGCGCTTCACCAACAAGATCATCAAGCACACGTTCAACCAATATCGGAGCTAGACTCGATCCCATAAATAATTTCATTGAATACAACTTTTCATTGTAACTGAAATAGTTGCAATCAATGAGGCAGAATCTCAGCAGGTTTAAAAATACTTTCTTTGGGATTTTGGTGTGCTTGCTGACGAACCGATCGAAATCTCTCTCTATTAGACGTAAGGCTAGGTCTGTTGATATGTTTGTAAAACAGTTCGTAACGTCGAAAGATACAAGCTTATAATTTGCCGGTATGGTTCGTTTAATTACTTGTTTTACAAATTGCGCTGAGTTCTTTAGCGCAAAATTAGAATGAAAAGCTTTCCTAAGGATATTTGCTAGGAACTTTGATGTTTTATATGCCACAGAGTCAACGGTTGAAACAATAGGTCTTAATGTGCGATCTGGTTTGTGTATTTTTAGTTGTCCGAAATGTAAACCAAACTAGCTATGCGTTCTTATCAACTGATGAAAACTCTAAAGCTCATCAATCAAACACGGATAAAACGTTTTCGTCGTTGACTTATGTACCTAAGCTGAGCGAATCGATCTCACGAACTTGTAAATACTTTGTTCCGCAGCTCGATCTAGCTATGCGACCACATACGAAAAACTAAGCAATGTATACGAACCTGAAATCAACAATTCCAACTGAGGATCGATCTGGTGTTGTCTACAAGATAGACTGCTCTGATTGTGATGCAACTTACATAGGCGAAACCGTACAGAAGCTTGGCAGCCGTATTAAGCAACACCAATACGACACAAAAAAGGCCCTTAATAATAATTTGTCAGCACTAGCCAAACATTCAATTAAACAAAGTCACCAGTTTAATTTCGAGCAACCGAAAATTTTGGCTAGCGAACGGAATAAAACAAAATTGCGAATCCAAGAGGTAAATCAGATCATTAAATACGAAAACATAGCGTGCAACGAAAAAAGCGACAAAAAGGATTATTCCAACACCTACTATAATCTAATAAAATTTGGACTAAATAACAATTCCAACATCTAATTGTACTAGTACTAAATATTTTTTTCTGTTACATTTTTTGCCATTTTCGCGACTTGACATGAAAACTAAATGTCAGTCTTTGTTCCTACAATAGTTGCTTCAATTATGTAACCCTTTTGTAACATGAAAAAAGTATTATTTAACTTTTTTTTTATTATAATTAGATACCGTATAATTAAGTTTTGTATTTATTGTTTCATAAAATTAGAACCCTGATGATGGTCTTTTGACCGAAATATATTGGTTCGAAACAAGAAAATACGACTTTCATTTCATCGTGGATCAACACTGGAGGATATACAACATTTTTCTCTGATTGAGTAAAACGATCCCGCCAATACAACCATTAAAATCCAATATATGCATCCATCACTCCTATAAAAATGGACAACTTAGCATCGAATACACGCCTAATTCACAACGCCCAAGGAGCATCCAACATCGTCAAACTGGCTAAACAAACATCACGCCTAGTGTTCCTGTTAAAATGTCGACGCTGGAACATTTTTCCGAATTTTGTCACGAACAAAACGAAAAGGCTTCATGTTAAAACGAATTGCAAAAAAGCAACATCATATGTAACAACGGCTGTACAAAATCTACACAATCAACTTTAACGAGCCGAAATCGCTGACTGCAACTATGTCATCAAACACCTGAAAACTAAATGTCCACCTGATAGCACCTCTTCTACAATATACAAACAACAACAGCAAGTGAGTAACCAACGTCTCTATAATAAGTTTTTAAATCTACAAATCGAACAAAAGCCGCTCGAAAACATCCATGTAGATGAAACTTTCATAAAAAACGTATCAGATGTTGACATTCCCAGAGAAATGCTCGTTCTTTTGAGTCTGGGACCGAAATTCCCACTTCCAATTAAACGAGTTCCAACGCTTGAGATTGTTTCGGATATTGAGTTCATCATATCGAAATTTGCCGACGAGCATATTCGGAAACAGATGCGCTCACACCTCACGTATCAAGTTACACACTACATCAAAACGAAGAGAAAATTCAATCGTATTGAAAATTTTCTCTTAAAAGCGGTGAGAATAACAACAAAGTTTCTCAAAGACCATCCTGAAATATACATTTCCAACAGTGATAAAGGCAATATCACCATCATTGCCAACAAGTCAGAATATGAAAGCAAAATGAATTTGTTATTGAATGATACAAATAATTTTGTGGAATTATATGCAGACCCGACAGATTATCTACAAAGGAAAAACAACCGCCTGATTTCCACCTTACATAATAAATGTCATCAGTTTATTAATGAGAAACAAGCGAAAAATCTCAAAACCTACGTAGCAATCCCTCCACGTATTTTCGGACAACTAAAAATACACAAACCAGATCGCACATTAAGACCTATTGTTTCAACCGTTGACTCTGTGGCATATAAAACATCAAAGTTCCTAGCAAATATCCTTAGGAAAGCGTTTCATTCTAATTTTGCGCTAAAGAACTCAGCGCAATTTGTAAAACAAGTAATTAAACGAACCATACCGGCAAATTATAAGCTTGTATCTTTCGACGTTACGAACTGTTTTACAAACATATCAACAGACCTAGCCTTACGTCTAATAGAGAGAGATTTCGATCGGTTCGTCAGCAAGCACACCAAAATCCCAAAGAAAGTATTTTTAAACCTGCTGAGATTCTGCCTCATTGATTGCAACTATTTCAGTTACAATGAAAAGTTGTATTCAATGAAATCGGGATTATTTATGGGATCGAGTCTAGCTCCGATATTGGTTGAACGTGTGCTTGATGATCTTGTTGGTGAGGCGCTACTAAAGTTGGATTTCGTTTTGATCATATTCATGCAGTCGTATGTCGATGATCATATTACTGCGGTCCCTGCAGATAAAATTGAACAAGTCCTCAATGCACTGCATGAATATGATCAAAACATTAATTTCACATACGAATGCGAGCAAGACGGCAAATTAGACTATTTAGATCTAACGTTACATCGTACCACCAATTGCCGTATAATTACAAACTGGTACCACAAACCCATTGCTTCGAATAGGCTGCTAAATTATTATTCAAACCACCCGGCTAAAATGAAATTCAACGTTGCGAAATCTTTCATCCGTAAAGTTTTCAAAGTCAGCCATAAGCAGTTTTGGAGTAACAATCTTACTAGGATTAAAAATATTCTGTCAAAGAATAATTATCCACATGCTACCATACAAAAGCTGATTGGTGAAGTAAGACAACATCGAAATGTAAACCAAACTAGCTATGCGTTCTTATCAACTGATGAAAACTCTAAAGCTCATCAATCAAACACGGATAAAACGTTTTCGTCGTTGACTTATGTACCTAAGCTGAGCGAATCGATCTCACGAACTTGTAAATACTTTGTTCCGCAGCTCGATCTAGCTATGCGACCACATACGAAAAACCAAGCAATGTATACGAACCTGAAATCAACAATTCCAACTGAGGATCGATCTGGTGTTGTCTACAAGATAGACTGCTCTGATTGTGATGCAACTTACATAGGCGAAACCGTACAGAAGCTTGGCAGCCGTATTAAGCAACACCAATACGACACAAAAAAGGCCCTTAATAATAATTTGTCAGCACTAGCCAAACATTCAATTAAACAAAGTCACCAGTTTAATTTCGAGCAACCGAAAATTTTGGCTAGCGAACGGAATAAAACAAAATTGCAAATCCAAGAGGTAAATCAGATCATTAAATACGAAAACATAGCGTGCAACGAAAAAAGCGACAAAAAGGATTATTCCAACACCTACTATAATCTAATAAAATTTGGACTAAATAACAATTCCAACATCTAATTGTACTAGTACTAAATATTTTTTTCTGTTACATTTTTTGCCATTTTCGCGACTTGACATGAAAACTAAATGTCAGTCTTTGTTCCTACAATAGTTGCTTCAATTATGTAACCCTTTTGTAACATAAAAAAGGTATTATTTAACTTTTTTTTTTTTTTATTATAATTAGATACCGTATAATTAAGTTTTGTATTTATTGTTTCATAAAATTAGAACCCTGATGATGGTCTTTTGACCGAAATATATTGGTTCGAAACAAGAAAATACGACTTTCATTTCATCGTGGATCAACACTGGAGGATATACAACATTTTTCTCTGATTGAGTAAAACGATCCCGGCAAGACAACCATTAAAATCCTAATTTATTGATGTTCGATGTTTTCCATTCAAATGGAAAACACGGGGAACATTACACGAGTTGGGACAACTTTCGTAAGAAATGAGGAGTTCAAGTGGTGGCATTTAGTTTTATTTTTCTTTATTTAATATAAAATATTTTTAGGATTTTTTAGAGCAAACCAAATAAGTTAAAGGTATTAAAGTTCAAAGTTCTGTTAATATTCGCCTGCGTACGACTCCGCACATATAGTATTTGCGAGCAACTTTACATGCTACTTGTATAGTTCTGAATAACAGAAAAAAGTAAGGTAAATTTCGAAAGGACGACACAATGCTCAGGTGATTACTACTACTATTGTTCTTTAATCCCTTGTGGAACATAGCGTATCGAATTTGTTTACTCAAGGGAGAAAGTATAGATTGTTGAAAGACTATATGTTTTTCAGTTGTGGTAAAACGGTGGACCCTTGTTGTAGCTTTTTAAATAAAAACATAAAAATTCCTTTTTTTATATGAGTCCATTTATTTTTTATAATTTCGACAAACAAATACATAAAATTTAATTGCAACAGTGACCCCTTGATCTCCCCCTCCGCTTTATGGATCGACAGCACCAACTTTGGCAACAAAGAATTGCTGGGACACTGGTGGTGTACCGGAATCACGATTACAGCTTCTTTAACGGGTTTCTCACGACTCGATTTCTCTTAATTTCGACTTCTTTAACCACCTTCATTCCGCCCAAACTTTTCCGTCCGGGCGGGTTGTACCGTGTATGTCGAAATACTAGTGCCTTCAATGTCTTTCGAACACTCGGAAAAAGCAACGCTGGCTGTTAAAGCGCTAACATTAAAACTCGCGAAGTTTCATTACGCACCGAAAAGATTCTTCTCACACCTTTGATCCGGACAAGCCACAGTCACATTTGGCGAGCTACTAGTAAAGTTGCATTCGAGAAATCACCATAGGCGACGACACGTAATAAACAACGAAAACAGTGTCATGTAAATGGGTGACTATGCGTTGTTACGACGTCGTCACCGAAAGTGTGATGCAACTAGACGCGCAACTAGTCACCCTATATACAGGAGTTAGTTGCAAACGTGAAATTACTACGGTGACGACGTCGTAAACAATCAACAAACTGTTGTGCAATTTGACTAGTAGCTAGTCAACAGACACATTTCCTAGATACTAGTGGAATAGGACATGTTCAATTCGACTAGCACCCAGCCAGCGAGTGAATATACGCTAAAATTATTTTTCGGTGGATTTCGAATTAACTGCTCAACCGATCGACACGAAATTCAGTGTGAATGTGTAAAATGGTAGGGTATTTGCTACGAATGCCTTCGAGATTACGAAATGGTAACAGGGTGTCCGAGACGAGGTGCGAAAGTCGATTATTTTATTTGTCATCGGAAAAGGGTGTATCGGCACGTATATCGACATGAAATTCAGTGTAAAATATGTAGAATGGTAGGCTATTTGCTACAAACACTTTTAAGATTACGAAATATCAACAGGGTGTCCTAAAAAAGGTGCAAAAGCTGATTATAATCGGGAATAAATTTTGTTTGAATGTGTAGAATGGTAGGGTATTTGCTACGAATGCTTTCGAGATTACGAAATGGTAACAGGGTGTCCGAGACGAGGTGCGAAAGTTGATTATTCTATTTGTCATGGGAAAAGGGTGTATCGGCACGTATATCGACATGAAATTCAGTGTAAATATGTAGAATGGTAGGATATTTGCTACATATACCTTTGAGATTTGGAATTGGAACAGGGTGTCCTAAACGAGGTGCAAAAGTAGATTATTTTATTTGTAATCGGAAAAGGGTGTATATCGACATGAAATTCAGTGTAAATATGTCGAATGGTAGGTTATTTGCTACAAATACCTTTGAGATTGGGAAATGCTAACAGGGTGTCCTAAACGAGGTGCAAAAGTAGATAATAATCGGCAATAAATTTAGTATGAATGTGTAGAATGGTAGGATATTTGCTACGAATACCTTTGTAGTCGGGAAATGTTATCAGGGTCTCTCAAACAAGGTGCAAAAGTGGTTGTCATAATCAGCATACCCAACAAACAATAGCTAACAACACAATACAAAAATTCGAAAAACCTGCGGTTACAGAAAACATTCACAAAAAGTGACTGTTTGCTGTGCATTTTCGTCGAAGGGTCGCTACCACTATTTTTTCTATAGTCTGTATCTGCGACTAGTGTCATTTTAGCATTTCAAATAGAAAAGGCAGAGCCAGGCTACTTTTAGTGTTTTGGAATCAGTAGAGGGCCAGGTGTCTAAAAACTGTTTTTGGTAAAAAAAAAACATGTTTATCATATTTATTTATAATTGTGACTGGCATATAAAGAAGAAGAAGACGTATAAAAAGAGATGGAATACATTGCATATTAATTACTCGTTTCCTATTTAAAACAACCACAGTGCCAGAGGATGTGAAAAAGACTTGCTCTATCTTTTCTATTTGAAATGCTAAAATGAGACTAGTCGCAGATACAGACTGTAGCAAAAATAGGGGTAGCGACCCTTCGACGAAAATGCACAGCAAACAGTCACCTTTTGTGAATGTTTTCTGTAACCGCAGGTTTTTCGAATTTTTGTATTGTGTTGTTAGCTATTGTTTGTTGGGTATGCTGATTATGACAACCACTTTTGCACCTCGTTTGAGAGACCCTGATAACATTTCCCGACTACAAAGGTATTCGTAGCAAATATCCTACCATTCTAAACATTCATACTAAATTTATTGCCGATTATTATCTACTTTTGCACCTCGTTTAGGACACCCTGTTAGCATTTCCCAATCTCAAAGGTATTTGTAGCAAATAACCTACCTCCTAACCTCTGTTCCGATTCCCAATCTCAAAGGTATATGTAGCAAATATCCTACCATTCTACATATTTACACTGAATTTCATGTCGATATACGAGCCGGTGCACCTTTTTCCGATGACAAATAAAATTATCTACTTTTGTACCTCCTTTGGGACACCCTGATAACATTTCCTTACTTCAAAGGTATTCGTAGCAAATACCCTATCATTTTACATATTCACACTAAATTTATTGCCGATTATAATCAGCTTTTGCACCTTTGTTAGGACACCCTGTTGATATTTCGTAAGCTCAAAGGTGTTTGTAGCAAATAGCCTACCATTCTGCAAATTTACACTGAATTTCATGTCGATATACGAGCCGATACACCCTTTTCCGATGACAAATAGAATAATCGACTTTCGCACCTCGTCTCGGACACCCTGTTACCATTTCGTAATCACGAAGGCATTCGTAGCAAATACCCTACCATTCTACACATTCAAACAAAATTTATTCCCGATTATAATCAGCTTTTGCACCTTTTTTAGGACACCCTGTTGATATTTCGTAATCTCAAAGGTGTTTGTAGCAAATAGCCTACCATTCTACAAATTTACACTGAATTTCATGTCGATATACACCCTTTTCCGATGACAAATAAAATGATCTACTTTTGCACCTCCTTTGGGACACCCTCTTAACATTTTCCTTCTTCAAAGGTATTCGTAGCAAATACCCTACCATTATACACATTCCCACTGAATTTCGTGTGGATCCGTTGAGCCGTTAATTCGAAATCCACCGAGAAATAATTGTAGTGTATATTCACTTCCCAGTAGAATAATTGAACATGTCCTATTCCACTATTAAATATATTTTACTACTTACTAGTAAAATTGCATAACACTTTTTTGATTGTTTACGACGTCGCGTCGTCACCGTGGTAATTTCGCGCATACAACTAATTCCTAGGTAGATAGGGTGACTATTCACGCGTCTAGTTGCACACACTCTCGGTAACGAACGTCGTAACAACGCGTAGTCACCCATTTATATGACACTGTTTCGTTGTTGACGTCGTCGTCACCGTGGAGATTTCTTGTATGCATGCACTAGTAGCTAGTACTAGCACGGTCTGACTGTAGCTACACTGTTAACTTAAGTTTTCGACAAAAAAGTTTCACGGCACTAAACGCGTAGTTTCTAAAATCAAAAATATTGGTTCCTAATCGATAATTACAAAAACACACGGAAAAATATAACTGTCAAATAATAATTAAATAATTGACTTTGTTGTGCGGCAGTTTATAAACAGTATTCGAACATGTTGCGCAACTGTTCGCGAACATTATAGATTCTTGCTCCACAACTGTTCAGAAAAAGTTCAGTAAAATGTTGCGCAACTGTTCCCAGACAGTATTTTGAACTTTTTTAGAACAGTTCATCAACAAATGATTACAATGGAGACGAGGCTTTAGATACACATTTCCATAACAGTTCGTCGGGGTATGTAATGTATACTAAGAAAGATGCCCCGAATGGCTCACCATTGTCGGTGCTATGGATTGCCGCTTTCATTGAAAAGGTAGGCCGGAAAATTCTGGCTTATGAACTGATGTTAATGAATGAAATAAATAAATAAATATTGGCGGTTATAGAGGAATGCCTGCGCATATAAAAAGATGATTCATATGCGAAAGACGATACCCAAGTAACAATTCGTATGCTTTAAAGAAGCACTTCATCCTGTAACAATCATATAGTAACTCAAAATCAGTTTATCGTGTGACATCGCTTATAGAAGTATTTTGATCCGATAAAATTTCCTTAAAACACTTTTCGGAAGGCTTAAAAAGTTCTGGCTAATTACGGATTCCGCACAATAGGGGGGAAAATTGACACTAGCGCCAAATACTGTTTTTTTTTACTAGTGGAACCGGCTGACGATGACAGTGGAACGAATGTATGACAGAACCACAGACAAAGGAAATAGAGGACAGAGTCATAGACCAAAAATGTGGGACCATTTTCTATCTCTCTCATTCATTCAGCCAATATACTGGGATGACAGCCGTACTAAACGAGACTAACAATACATATGGTAGGCCACCTGGCTTGCGATTGATACCAAACCTATTCCTTTCCGACCCATATTTAAAAATGACTGGCTAAGTTCACACTCACAATTTTAAAGCTGCTATAATTAAATAATTAGAGAAGAACAAACGATATTAATAGGCGAACTTCACACAGCCGTCAAAAATGTTCGGTTGCGAACATCGTCAACGACGATAGGGTAAGAATCGGCTGTGTGAAGTTAGCCAGTCATTTTTTGAAGTTAGGTCCTTTTGCTCGGTGAACCGTTTGTTCTACAGCGGCTACGTTTGTTCTTGATTGTTCCTTGATCGTCCCTTCCGTCGCATGATTAACTATGAGGATGCCGTCAAATGGCTTAAGGATAACAATGTGACAAAAGACGATGGAACATTCTATGAATTCGGAAAAGTGACTCGACACTTTAAAATTAAATTTGCCAGAGTTCGTGATGGGCGTTAAAGTCGCCAAGTAGGATCCTATGCTGTCCTGTGAGGAGTGGACCAATATCGAACTTATAGCCGGATTTAATGGCAATAGCTTGCATTTCCGCCGTGCCATCTTTGAAACGAAGATCTAATACACTGTATTGCACGGTTCTGTGTATTTGGAATGCGAGCCCTCCTCCTGGATTAGGACCCTGCCTGCCGACTCTATCGCGCCTCAAAAGTATGTAATCGCCGCGGATGTTAAATTCGGGAGTTGAAGGTTGGAGCTTTGTCTCCTGAAATGCCGGTATCAGAATTCTGCGCGTACTCATGAAACGGACTACCTCGTCGATCTTCGGACGGATGCCGTTGCAGTTAAACTGCAATATGGTGAGTGGGGTGTACACTGCTGCAGGGGTGCAGGTGTTAAACTTGAGCGATTATGTCTTGTTGTATTGTTGACTACGGGTGGCGGTGGTGGAGGATTGTTTTGAGAGCTGGGGCCAGGAATGGCCGGAGACGGTGGTGGACCATTAGCTTGTGAGCTAGGGCCTGGGGTGGCTAGGCCGACCCGCGTGCAGACACCCTGGAGCAACAAAGGACAACTTGTCATAATTTCTTATTTTTCTTAGGCCTGAGCAGTAGAAATGACACCATTCTCTGCATAAATGCTCCCAATTTGACGAAAAAACACATAGAACAGATCCACACACATACACATCACTCCTGCATCGAACCTTCATGGCTCTTGCCATGCAGGGGTCTTTTGGACCGCCCCGAAGAGGCTTGAATAATCCGTATGGCAGCAAGCTGCCATCGGGAATGGTCGCCAATAGGACCACCCTGTCTAGAGATGGTATAAACTAGCGAGCTCCATGCCAGATGAGCTATCTTTTTCATTACGTTGAAAACCAAAATAGAGTATTAAAATAAAATATATTATATCATTATATTATTTAAAATTTATTATAAAATATTTTTTCATTTAAAGTGACATACGGAAAAATAAAATTTACATACATAGGTGGAAATCATTACTATTATATATATTATTTAATCTGATTATTTTACTGTCGTTTTCGATGACACGATCCAAGGTAGAGCTGTCTGTAGAAATATGCTGAGACATTACCGCCAGAATGGGCGATGTGCCTACACTGCAGGCAGAGCGACGCGACGCCATGAAGCGGTATAAATAATGGCAATTAAATAACTAATGAATAATACGTATTATTTTTTAATTATGGGAATGTTAGTTAATTTCTGAAATATAAGAAAATTAATTAGTTGTATTGTTGACTACGGGTGGCGGTGGTGGAGGATTGTTTTGAGAGCTGGGGCCAGGAATGGCCGGAGACGGTGGTGGACCATTAGCTTGTGAGCTAGGGCCTGGGGTGGCTAGGCCGACCCGCGTGCAGACACCCTGGAGCAACAAAGGACAACTTGTCATAATTTCTTATTTTTCTTAGGCCTGAGCAGTAGAAATGACACCATTCTCTGCATCAGGTACACCTCAAGGACCTGGCATTCCCGAAGATACGTCGGTTGCATACACAGCAGGTGTAGATTTCGGGACCTGGGTTGGTCTCGATGCTGGCGCGGATTAGGGGAATTGAGAGCAACCGCGCTGAGATGAAATGCTCCCAATTTGACGAAAAAACACATAGAACAGATCCACACACATACACATCACTCCTGCATCGAACCTTCATGGCTCTTGCCATGCAGGGGTCTTTTGGACCGCCCCGAAGAGACTTGAATAATCCGTATGGCAGCAAGCTGCCATCGGGAATGGTCGCCAATAGGACCACCCTGTCTAGAGATGGTATAAACTAGCGAACTCCATGCCAGATGAGCTATCTTTTTCATTACATTGAAAACCAAAATAGAGTATTAAAATAAAATATATTATATCATTACATTATTTAAAATTTATTATAAAATATTTTTTCATTTAAAGTGACAACGGAAAAATAAAATTTACATACCTAGGTGGAAATCATTACTATTATATATATTATTTAATCTGATTATTTTACTGTCGTTTTCGATGACACGATCCAAGATAGAGCTGTCTGTAGAAATATGCTGAGACATTACCGCCAGAATGGGCAATGTGCCTACACTGCAGGCAGAGCGACGCGACGCCATGAAGCGGTATAAATAATGGCAATTAAATAACTAATGAATAATACGTATTATTTTTTAATTATGGGAATGTTAGTTAATTTCTGAAATATAAGAAAATTAATTAGTTGTATTGTTGACTACGGGTGGCAGTGGTGGAGGATTGTTTTGAGAGCTGGGGCCAGGAATGGCCGGAGACGGTGGTGGACCATTAGCTTGTGAGCTAGGGCCTGGGGTGGCTAGGCCGACCCGCGTGCAGACACCCTGGAGCAACAAAGGACAACTTTGTAATGGACCACAGGGACGGAGCTGGCCGTGAAGGTCAAAAACGAAAAAAAGCTCCTGCAATGAGGACGGCGGCGGCACGAGCTTGCTGCTACGCTCAGACTCGGAGGGGGCGTGGGTTTTTGCCGCCTCATTGTCCCTGTCCACACATATTAATCGGGATTCTCGTGCCTACAAAAACTTCACACACACGCGGAAGGAAAAAATGTAAACTATCAGAAAAGGGAACCCTGGCATCAGCCAGTTCAGTCGCCACTTTTGGCGCTCCGAGGCCAAGATGGCGGTAGGCCTGGGCCGTCTTCACCCACGAACTTCATATTCCCGACCACGAGGCGCGCGGGCCGAACAAAAATTTATGCGCCTCCCTTAACGAAATTCGGGATGGGGTAAATCACCTCATCCCACTAGCCCACTTGGGACGGGCGGCGGGGAAACTGCTTAAATCAATTGGGGGACATTATTAGGTCTTTTTTCTTCAAAAATCCAAACTAGAGACACT
Organism: Microchrysa polita; assembly: GCA_949715475.1. Lineage (NCBI taxonomy): Eukaryota > Metazoa > Arthropoda > Insecta > Diptera > Stratiomyidae > Microchrysa > Microchrysa polita. The sequence goes on along the minus strand of OX454417.1, from coordinate 43,866,361 downwards.
CCACAGACCATAAAGGCCACAAGCTGGTTTTAAATTTGTTGTTTTTTTTTCAGCCATCCATCCGAAAAAGTATCGCTCACGCTCAAACAAAACCTCCAAATCACGCCATATCGGGGACTTCAGTTCACTTTTCACCAAATAACTTCTTCAAAAAAACTATCGCGAAAGCAGCACGTGGTGAGATCCAAAAGGAGACGCGCGCGATGTTGCTCCTATGGCGGCTAAAATCAGACTACTCGAATCGGTTAAAAGAAACCGCTCAGGCACCGGCCCGTTCTTACATCAGCCGGTTCCCTTCCCGCCAAAATTGGCGTAGCCAATTAAATTTGCGGGCCGGAAAACAGCTGATGTCGACACATAAATATCCGTTCTCGATCTGAGCGGCATTTTTCAAATTTCAATGATTTGAAAAATAAATTCAAATCACTAAAATTTCAAAAATGTCACAAAAACCGAGAAAGGACATTTATGTGTCCGAACTGGCCGTTACAGGGCAGCTTCTCCTAAGAGGCCTGCCAAGTAGAAGAAGCTGGGGAAACTATCGACGAATGTCCTTGGCGTGATACACTCCAACGGTCTTACCTTGAAGGTCTGACAACAGATAGCGGCTGTTGCCCACTTTCTTTACAACACGGCTCTTGATGAACTTGAGGTCAAGCTTGGAGCTGTAGTGTGCCGCAGCGTTACTTTGTGAAAAGCTTCTGCGAAACACTTCATCTCCAGGCTTGAACTCAACCACACGGGAACGCGTGTTGTACCGGGCAGAATTCTTTGCGTGAGCCGCTTGCAAATTAACTTGCACCTGCTGCCGTAAAATTGCGAGCTTATCGCATGGGTCGATGGTGGTCGTTGGGTCCGCTAACAGTTTTAGCTTCCGCAAAAGTTCGTATGTCTTGCCGTTGGTAACCATGGTGTGCCCAAAGGCAACAAAAATATGGGGAGGTGTTAATGGCACTGTGGTGTGCCGAGCGTAATGCGCAGTTAATGGCAGAAAGTCTCTCGTCCCAATTCCGCTGGTCTGGATTGATATAGGCCCGTACGGCAGCCACAATGGACCGATTTAATCGCTCCGACGCATTTGCCTGAGGCGAATAGAGCGCCGTGTAAAGGTGATTGACACCATATCTATCCAGCAGGGAATTGAAGACGTGAGACTTAAACTGCACGCCATTATCTGTTACTATGGTTTCGGGGACACCAAAAACATGGAATATCCTTGTCTCGAGCCAACTGGTCAGAATCTGGGCTTTAAACTTTTTGATAGGCTCTACGAAAGAGAATTTGGACAGGTGATCTACTAGAATTATTGCGCCGACATTGCCAGATCGGGACCTAGGAAAGGGGCCTAACAGATCCATGTACAAACGTTGGAATACACGATCGGAAATGAATTGACCTTCGATGGGGGGCCTAAGGCACTGGTTTGGAGCTTTGGTGGATTTACACATTTCGCAAGAGGACACATACTCCTTCACCTGTTGCGCCATCTTCGGCCAGAAAAATAGCGCACGAAGACGTTTTAAGGTTTTGGTAACACCACCATGCGCGCTCAAAGGGTGATCGTGTGCTCTTACCAGTAAATCCAACCGCAGCTCCTCTGGAACCCAGAGTTTCCAGGACGATTGTTCTTGCAATTCATCTCCGGTCGCGAATTCCGTTCGTTTGTACACATATCCGTCTGCTACCTTCAGGTCAGGAAGTGTACTTTGATGTACGGCAATATGATCAATAAGATCGAGGTAGTTTGTAGATCTGAAATACGGGGAGTCCACATCCACTTCCACAGAGTCATCAAACGGGGCGTTAAAAGCCAGAGATTCTGCACAGTAAACCCGAGACAAGGTATCAGGAACCACATTCAGGCTTCCCTTGCGATGGACAATGGCGAATTTAAAGCCTTGAAGCTTTAACGCCCATCGAGCTAAACGACCGCTTAAATCGGATTGGCTCATCAACCATTTCAGCGAAGCATGATCGGTCACTATCGTGAACTCCTGGCCCTCCACGTATGCGCGGAATTTTTTAATAGCGTGAACCGCCGCTAGACACTCTTGCTCCGTGACCGTGTAGTTTCTCTGGGCGGAGTTAAGCTTCTTTGACATATACGCTATGGGCACCTCTGCACCGTCATCGGTAGTTTGTGTGAGCACAGCCCCAATGCCGTCCTGGCTCGCGTCGCAATGAATTGCGAACGGACGCGAAAAGTCCGGGCTGTGCAACACTGGTGCTTTTGTCAAGCTTTCCTTCAAAGCATGAAATGCCAAAGAAGCTTCCTCCGTCCAGGAGAAACGATTCTTGCGGAGCATATCTGTCAGCGGGGCTGATACGGCAGCGTAGTTAGCTACAAAACGCCTGTACCAGCCGCACATGCCTAAAAATCTACGCAGCTGTCGGACAGTCTTTGGTTTCGGGAAGTCTGTAATTGCCTGGATTTTGTCGGAGTCAGTCCCGATGGTTCCGTGACCAATTATATGGCCGAGATAAGAGACTTTTTCCATGCAAAACCTGCTCTTCTCTACGTTAAGGGTTAGCCCTGCCTTTCTCATGCAGAAGGCAACTTCTTCAAGAAGCCTGAGGTGTTCGGTGAAGGTGGAAGTAATCACCAACAGATCATCCAGGTAGACAAACACCTGGTGTCGTAAGTGCGCTGGGATGACGTGGTCCATTAACCGTTGCATCGTTTGTGGTGCGTTACAAAGCCCAAAAGGCATAGTAACAAACTGATACAACGGTCTCCCAGGGACAGTGAAGGCTGTCTTATCCTTTGACACGGCATCAAGGGGAATCTGCCAAAATGCATCTTTCAAGTCTAGACTTGTTATAAACTTGGCCTTTGGAAGACGGCTCAGGATTCCCTCAATAAGTGGCAAAGGATAAGCATCCTTCAAAGTCACGGCGTTAACCTTTCGTGCATCCAGGCACAAACGTACCTTATTGGGTTTGACTACCAGGGTGACCGGTGATGACCAAGCGCTTTGGGATTCCTCAATAACACCCAATGCAAGCATCCGATCAATTTCTGCATGGAGCAGCTTTTCGACGGCGGGAGAGATGGAGTAGTATCTCTGCTTAATTGGCCTACTGGCTCCGACGTCGATGGCGTGTGAGATAAGATTCGTACGCCCTAAGCCCTCCGCCGAAAAAGACGGAAATCTTGCAATGACTGCATTGAGGCTAGCTTGTTGTGACGTAGTCAAGGGGTGTTTATTGACTCCACGGTCAAGATGTTGTATTGACAGGGCTGATAACTGGAAAGGGTCATTGAAGAGTGCAGGAGCAAGATTAAACTTGCGCACAAAGTCGATGCCAAGGTAAAGATTCTGGCTGAGGGTGGGCATGATGAGAAACTCAAGAGTTTCAGTGCGTTCCCTAAATGTGACCGAAGTCGAAAGTTTACCAACTGCAGAATGTCGAGTGCCATCAGCAGTTGTCACCCCCAGCCGGAATCTCTTCCACGGGTGGTTTGGAACCGCCAGGACTTGCTTCGCAAAATCCGAGGCAATTACACTGCATGACGCTCCCGTATCAATTAGGCCACTCACTGAAGTACCAAGCATGGAAACTTCAGCGTATGGTCTAACATCATCACGGGGGCGGTTTAAAAGAATAGAAGAGCATCGTCGACGATTGGCCAAAACGTTACGCCAGAAGTTACGGAGACGTAAAGTAGAATGTTTTGGACGATGCGGTTTTATTTCGTCGGCACTAAAAATACGACGACGAGCTAACTCGTATTCTTTTACACGCTCATGCAGTGGTTTAAGACTGTAATGGGTTGGAGCTGCGTTCGACTCAGGGGTGGAACGCCAATAGTTCACGGTAGTCGCCGCACTAGGCTGAGTGGACGATGAGCCACTCGGATTTAAATGCGTAGATGATAACAAATGGGCAGAATCCATGATTACCAACTTGGACATATCAGGTGAAACAATAGGGGATTGGGTGGACATATCAGGTGAGGTTATGCCGGATTGCCTCGATGTGCCTAAATTGCTCTGTTCTGGGCAGTGGTCTTCGGCATTTTGAAATAGTTTCATGTTTAATTGGCCTTCTTTGAAAGCAAGGTGACTTGCACTTCCGGAGGAGATCTCGGGTTTTGTTGAGGTCTCCGACGATCTAAGTTTTTTGAATTAGCGCAATGAGTGCAACGCGGTTTATATATGCCGGAAGCACCGCAGCCAAAACAGAACACTGTAGGCTCAGCTTTGCAATCCGCATATGTATGCCCTGGCTTACGACAGTTCCAGCAAACGAAAACAGGTTTAACTTCTTCTAATGTCGGATTCGATTCCTCCTCCTGTTCCGAAGCATCATCAGTGTCTAGCTCCGAAACTCTACGGCGAGGAGGTTGACTCGTATCCCTCGAATTGCCAAACTCAGTTGCTCTTTTCTCAGCCTTTTCCTGTTGACGTACTCTTGCACGCAACTCTTTGAGCGAATAAATGTCAAATTGAGCTAGATGTTGATTCAAATACGGTCGCAAATTCCTTCTCACGATACGAGTCAACTCCCCGTCAGAGAGTTTGTATGACATCTTATCGTGAATCTTTCGGATACTTTCGACAAAAGCGGCATAAGATTCACCAGGCCTCTGACGGCGACTGCGCATTTCGTCAAGCAGATCATCATCATCTTTGAATTCCTGAATTCCTCCTTTAGCTCTCTTTTTAAGGTGTTCCAAGTGTATTGATTCCCATAGTCATCAACGAATCGACGGAACCAGGAAATCGTAGTTTTATCGAACAGTAAATGTGCACCCAGGCGCAACTGCTCATAATCGCCTCCAAGAGTTCGTTCGGTGTAGAGCTCTACCTGCCGTATGAACCCTGTTACACATTCTCCATCAAATCGAAGACCCCAATCGGATATTGTTCGAAAAGTCTTCCCAGTTGTAATTATAATAGGTGTCTGGTTTCGCTGATTCGTTGATTCGGCTGGGGAATCAGACACCGGAGGACGTTGAGGACTAGCAGAGACGGAGGTACTGGGAGCTAACTGCTGACGTATAGCCTGATCAATGTATGTCTTGAGGGTATCTAAAAGACCCTGATAAGGATCCGGAACAGACTGAGGAACCGGATTGGTGACAGGAAGCTGAAAACCTCCAATCGTTTGCTGAATGGTCTCAGATTGTTCCCCTGTAGATGGAAGAGCTTGCGCTCCAGCGACCTCATTAGATTCAGTAATTGTTTGCGGACGTGTTACGGAAGGGCGGACTCCTTGATTCATAGGCGTTAGCGATGTAAAATCTAGGAGCTCATACTTTTCAGATGGTGTATTCGGCGGAGTCGGAGAGTCATCAATTCTCGCTTGACTACGCGTCTGAACCCCCTGTTTAGGAACGGCCCCTCGGCCACGCCCTCGAATTGACGGTGGGGTATTTTGTACTGGCATTTTCAAATCACACTTATATATTGGCCCAATGACTTAAAATGTATTAATAGATATAATATCCGTACCCAAGTATATACCTATGCAAATAAAACTATGAAAATGAAACTCAATTTTTGTTTCTTATTATATTTTTTTTTTTTTAGATAAATATTTACAATAAATTTTATTATAACTTAGTAGTGAATTAAGGTAAACTAGCATGCACATAGAAATATATAGTAAATTTAGCTAAACGAATACTTTTTACAATAAGATAATAAATTAAATAACCACACAATTAGATATTAGTCTAACCTACAACTACTTAACAAATGTTATAACAAATGCCAAACAAATTAGCTGAGCATGCAAATAAGGCAAATAATTTAATGTGTACTTACCTTAAGTAAATCATAAATACGTACTTACTTTTTACACTATATAAACCAAATCACTGCCGCAAAAAAACTTTATACTTTTCGACTAAATAAACGCGAAAATAGTGATCGTTGAAACTAATGCATGCAGTTGCACAATCAGTTTTTTTTTTTTTTGTTAACTTTTTGTGCAAAATGTTTGGTACAGGCGCAAATTTCCGAATCGCCCAAAAAATATTTTAAGTACCAGGATGCAATAATATAAACGAGTATTGCATGTATACTCAGAAATGCATCAGCTGATTGGCAGTAACAACATAGAAAAATAGGCAACTATGTATAAATATAGAGCAAATGCTAATCGAGCAATTTTGAAGTAGTCCTAACTTAATTTCAGCTCACATCAATGGATCAGAAAATCATATATGTATCCTTGATAAAGAGTAAAGATTATATACATAACTACCAAAAAGATGAACAGACGGAAAAAAAAATGTGTATAAACAGACAGATGGGAATGCTATTGCATATTTACATACCTTATTTTTATTTTATTTTTTTATAATTTATTTGAAGAATCTACCTGCATTAAACGTGTAAAATTCGTATATAGCCAAATGATCTTGCACAATTATATCCCTTATTATATACTATTGTCTTATGGGATAGGATCGGACTATTACGTATAAGCATGTACCATCAAAATTCAATTCTGCTGCAGCCGATTTCCCAAAACACAAAATCGTATCAGCCTGCAAATAGTTTGGTACAATGCTATCGATCTATGTACATAGAATTTCAAATTCAGTGTCAAATTATGTACTATATTTCACAAGTGCAATAACTGATAAGCCAACGCATAGGAGTAAGACAAGGCGCTTATCAGCATGCAGCTAGAAGAACTAGAGTTATATACATAATTCAAAATTTTCAAGTTCAAAATTATGTATTCAATAGCAACTTGATGACGAAATCAATACAAAAGGTACAAAACGAGAGAGTCTGAAATCGATGATGTTCCCCTTAACCTGTCCCAAGTGGACGTTCGCTTATCATAGAGCGCTATGTAAATGAGATGTTAAGAAAAAAAATGACGTAGCAACTGAACAAGCTGAGTACCAGGAGGATGAAATGTAAGCAAATCAAAGTATGTAATGTAAATGTGTATTTGCACTTTCTATCCATGAAATTCTACAGCTGTTTCCAGCGAATCATGCTTTGACGAGTGAATGCGCACAGTGCACAAGTCTCGTAATTCAAAATCATGATCCCCTGGTAACTGCGTGGAATTTCAAGGATAGAAAATGAAATGTTGAAGGATGTTAAGGACGATCCTTTCACATAAAGGTACTAATGGTACTTCAAGGAAACCAGGATTGATATCTGGAGCAACTCCTAGAGTCAATAAGGTCACTAGTTTGCTTGAAGCCATCTAGTACGGCAAAAGCCAATAGAAACAACAACAACAAAAGGATCGCCCTGTCTGACCAGAATCTAAAGAAAAAGGGAAGCTACGTTACGGGATGGGAAGAAGGAATGTCGTAAAGGATAGGAAGTGCACAGCTACCGAGGGAAGTTACGTAAAGTATAGGTAGAAAGAACAGAGTCTTCAAGGGGGTAGCGTGCGTCGGAATCACCTTTCAGTAACCTCTGTAATGAAACAGCAGAAAAATCAAGTTCAGTCCTTTTCCGGACTAAAGGGTGGCTCCATTTGTTGGGCGCCAAATATGTAATGGACCACAGGGACGGAGCTGACCGTGAAGGTCAAAAACGAAAAAAAGCTCCTGCAATGAGGACGGCGGCGGCACGAGCTTGCTGCTACGCTCAGACTCGGAGGGGGCGTGGGTTTTTGCCGCCTCATTGTCCCTGTCCACACATATTAATCGGGATTCTCGTGCCTACAAAAACTTCACACACACGCGGAAGGAAAAAATGTAAACTATCAGAAAAGGGAACCCTGGCATCAGCCAGTTCAGTCGCCACTTTTGGCGCTCCGAGGCCAAGATGGCGGTAGGCCTGGGCCGTCTTCACCCACGAACTTCATATTCCCGACCACGAGGCGCGCGGGCCGAACAAAAATTTATGCGCCTCCCTTAACGAAATTCGGGATGGGGTAAATCACCTCATCCCACTAGCCCACTTGGGACGGGCGGCGGGGAAACTGCTTAAATCAATTGGGGGACATTATTAGGTCTTTTTTCTTCAAAAATCCAAACTAGAGACACTCCACAGACCATAAAGGCCACAAGAAACTTAGCTGGTTTTAAAATTGTTGTTTTTTTTTTCAGCCATCCATCCGAAAAAGTATCGCTCACGCTCAAACAAAACCTCCAAATCACGCCATATCGGGGACTTCAGTTCACTTTTCACCAAATAACTTCTTCAAAAAAACTATCGCGAAAGCAGCACGTGGTGAGATCCAAAAGGAGACGCGCGCGATGTTGCTCCTATGGCGGCTAAAATCAGACTCCTCGAATCGGTTAAAAGAAACCGCTCAGGCACCGGCCCGTTCTTACATCAGCCGGTTCCCTTCCCGCCAAAATTGGCGTAGCCAATTAAATTTGCGGGCCGGAAAACAGCTGATGTCGACACATAAATATCCGTTCTCGATCTGAGCGGCATTTTTCAAATTTCAATGATTTGAAAAATAAATTCAAATCACTAAAATTTCAAAAATGTCACAAAAACCGAGAATCGACATTTATGTGTCCGAACTGGCCGTTACAACTTGTCATAATTTCTTATTTTTCTTAGGCCTGAGCAGTAGAAATGACACCATTCTCTGCATCAGGTACACCTCAAGGACCTGGCATTCCCGAAGATACGTCGGTTGCATACACAGCAGGTGTAGATTTCGGGACCTGGGTTGGTCTCGATGCCGGCGCGGATTAGGGGAATTGAGAGCAACCGCGCTGAGATGAAATGCTCCCAATTTGACGAAAAAACACATAGAACAGATCCACACACATACACATCACTCCTGCATCGAACCTTCATGGCTCTTGCCATGCAGGGGTCTTTTGGACCGCCCCGAAGAGACTTGAATAATCCGTATGGCAGCAAGCTGCCATCGGGAATGGTCGCCAATAGGACCACCCTGTCTAGAGATGGTATAAACTAGCGAACTCCATGCCAGATGAGCTATCTTTTTCATTACATTGAAAACCAAAATAGAGTATTAAAATAAAATATATTATATCATTACATTATTTAAAATTTATTATAAAATATTTTTTCATTTAAAGTGACAACGGAAAAATAAAATTTACATACATAGGTGGAAATCATTACTATTATATATTATATTATTTAATCTGATTATTTTACTGTCGTTTTCGATGACACGATCCAAGATAGAGCTGTCTGTAGAAATATGCTGAGACATTACCGCCAGAATGGGCAATGTGCCTACACTGCAGGCAGAGCGACGCGACGCCATGAAGCGGTATAAATAATGGCAATTAAATAACTAATGAATAATACGTATTAATTTTTAATTATGGGAATGTTAGTTAATTTCTGAAATATAAGAAAATTAATTAGTTGTATTGTTGACTACGGGTGGCGGTGGTGGAGGATTGTTTTGAGAGCTGGGGCCAGGAATGGCCGGAGACGGTGGTGGACCATTAGCTTGTGAGCTAGGGCCTGGGGTGGCTAGGCCGACCCGCGTGCAGACACCCTGGAGCAACAAAGGACAACTTGTCATAATTTCTTATTTTTCTTAGGCCTGAGCAGTAGAAATGACACCATTCTCTGCATCAGGTACACCTCAAGGACCTGGCATTCCCGAAGATACGTCGGTTGCATACACAGCAGGTGTAGATTTCGGGACCTGGGTTGGTCTCGATGCCGGCGCGGATTAGGGGAATTGAGAGCAACCGCGCTGAGATGAAATGCTCCCAATTTGACGAAAAAACACATAGAACAGATCCACACACATACACATCACTCCTGCATCGAACCTTCATGGCTCTTGCCATGCAGGGGTCTTTTGGACCGCCCCGAAGAGACTTGAATAATCCGTATGGCAGCAAGCTGCCATCGGGAATGGTCGCCAATAGGACCACCCTGTCTAGAGATGGTATAAACTAGCGAACTCCATGCCAGATGAGGTATCTTTTTCATTACATTGAAAACCAAAATAGAGTATTAAAATAAAATATATTATATCATTACATTATTTAAAATTTATTATAAAATATTTTTTCATTTAAAGTGACAACGGAAAAATAAAATTTACATACATAGGTGGAAATCATTACTATTATATATATTATTTAATCTGATTATTTTACTGTCGTTTTCGATGACACGATCCAAGATAGAGCTGTCTGTAGAAATATGCTGAGACATTACCGCCAGAATGGGCAATGTGCCTACACTGCAGGCAGAGCGACGCGACGCCATGAAGCGGTATAAATAATGGCAATTAAATAACTAATGAATAATACGTATTATTTTTTAATTATGGGAATGTTAGTTAATTTCTGAAATATAAGAAAATGAATTAGTTGTATTGTTGACTACGGGTGGCGATGGTGGAGGATTGTTTTGAGAGCTGGGGCCAGGAATGGCCGGAGACGGTGGTGGACCATTAGCTTGTGAGCTAGGGCCTGGGGTGGCTAGGCCGACCCGCGTGCAGACACCCTGGAGCAACAAAGGACAACTTGTCATAATTTCTTATTTTTCTTAGGCCTGAGCAGCAGAAATGACACCATTCTCTGCATCAGGTACACCTCAAGGACCTGGCATTCCCGAAGATACGTCGGTTGCATACACAGCAGATTTCGGGACCTGGGTTGGTCTCGATGCCGGCGCGGATTAGGGGAATTGAGAGCAACCGCGCTGAGATGAAATGCTCCCAATTTGACGAAAAAACACATAGAACAGATCCACACACATACACATCACTCCTGCATCGAACCTTCATTGCTCCTGCCATGCAGGGGTCTTTGGGACCGCACCGAAGAGGCTTGAATAACCCGTATGGCAGCAAGCTGCCATCGGGAATGGTCGCCAATAGGACCACCCTGTCTAGAGATGGTATAAACTAGCGAACTCCAGTGTTCTTACGGCAACTGCCTCTACGGGGCGGACCACACCCGTTTTGTTTTGCAAAACGGCCAAAAGCTGCCAATATGCCTTCCTGGCAAGAGCCCCGGCAGGAGCCCTGAAGGTTCGATGCAGGAAGGTTGTGTTTGTCTGTGTATATGTGTGGGTACGATATATGTGTTTTTTCGTCATATTGGGAGCATTACATCTCGGCGCGGCTGCTCTCAATTTTACTAATTCGCGCCGGTGTTGAAACAAATCCAGGCCCAGAGGTATGGATTTGTAGTGGCTGCAACCAACGTATCGGTTCGAATGCCAGATCAGTTCAGTGTAATTGCTGTAGGGAATGGGTTCACTTTAGGTGTTCAGGGTTACGAAGACAAGGTCAACACTCCTTAGCATATGTTGCGCCAGGTTGTATAAATTCAGGGCAACCCAGGGCTGCTCCCAGCCCACCTTCCCCACCACTGCCCCCTACACCGCCAAACAATATGATAAGGAATGCCAGACCCAGTCTTACGCCTGGCCCTCCTCCTCCAGCAGTTTTCACTGCACTATCTATATTACAGTTTAACTGTAATGGCATTCACCGAAAAATCGCTAAGATCACACACTTCTTGAGTTCCAACAGAATTCTCATCGCCGCCATCCAAGAGACGTTGCTTCACGCAAACTCGTCTCTAAGCGTCCATAGCGAATATGTTATACTGCGGAAAGATCGACCGGCCGCCACGGATGATTCTCACCCTGGAGGTGGACTTGCCTTCCTAATACACAAGTCCGTACATTACTGTGTATTAGATGTAGTTGCTGACGGTACGGCGGAAATTCAAGCCATCTCAGTTCCATCAGGGAGTACTAATATCGAAATTTTTAATATATATGTACCACCTCACTCTAGTTGCCCTTCTGGCTATCGTTTCGATATTGGTCCTCTCCTTTCCGGAGAGCACAGGGTCATCCTTGGCGACTTTAATGCGCACCATGAGCTCTGGCATTCGGACCTCAACAACAATGCCAGGGGTATAACTATCGCCGAATCACTTGACGCCTCAGAATTCTGTTCACTTAATGAAGACTCGCCGACTAGAGTCGTGGGCATTTGCAGTAGTTCCCCTGACATAACTATTGTCAGTGCCAGCCTAATTGCTGCTTCCCGATGGGAAGTACGTACCACCCTTAAATCAGATCACCTCCCAATCATTATAAAGATTGACAAACCAGCGAACATGACTAAGTCAGAGAAGCGAACGTTTGTCAATCACAAGAAAGCTGATTGGGATGGTTTCAAAGCTTACTCGTCGGCGAAGTCCACCGAGCTAACATCACCTATCACCATTCATGAGGCCGAGAAAAATATTAGGAACGTCATTACCACAGCCGCGGCACGTTTTATTCCGGCAGGACGTATCCCGAAAGTTCGGCCTAACTTTCCCACTAGTGCCGCCAGATTAGCCGATGAACGTGATCAGATCAGAAGCGCTCACCCTGATGATCCCAGAATTCAGGAGCTTAACTCCGAAATTGACCGACAAGTTAAAGACTATAGGAGGGCGAAATGGAATCAGCACCTCGATGAATGTAACCTCAATGAAGGTGTCAGCAAATTATGGTCTACCGTCCGCGCCCTTTCCAATCCTCGGAAAGAAAAGGGCAACAACGCCATTAAATTTGGCAACACTAAAACCTGCGATCCTCTTCAGTGTGCTAGTCTGTTCAATAAACAATTTATTGAACATCCCAAGTCTGACGGCCTCAAGCGCAAAATTAGAAGACGGATTCGCAGCCGGAATGTTGACACCATACCATCTTTTACAGCGGACCAGGTTAAAAAAGTCATCGAGAATGCTAAAAACTCCAAGGCCCTCGGACCAGATGGCATTTCGATGACCATGTTGAAACATCTCGACCTTCCAGCCATTGAGTATCTCACGGCCGCCTTTAACTTGTCGATGTCCACGCTTGCCATCCCTGAAATCTGGAAAACAGGTCGAATTGTTCCCTGTCTCAAGCCAGGGAAGAGCGCAAATCTCGGGGAATCCTACCGCCCCATTACGATACTTTCTCCTGTCGCAAAGACACTGGAGGCCCTTATTCACCCCACTCTTGTTGCACATGCGAAGCTAGAACTTCACCAGCATGGCTTTAGGAAGATGCATAGTACCACCACTGCCCTCGATGCGATCACTACACGCATTCGTGATGGGCTAAATTAACGCAGTCGTTGTCACAGAACTATTCTGGTGGCAATAGACCTATCAAGTGCATTCGATAAGGTCAATCATTCAATGCTCCTAGCAAACCTGTTGAATATGCATCTTACTGCACAAGAGATCCGTTGGATTGCCAATTATCTAGCTGGTCGGCACTCCTTCACCGAGTTTCGAGGCAAACGTTCTAAGCTTAGGAAAATCAAATTAGGTGTTCCACAGGGAGGGGTACTCTCCCCCACTCTGTTCAACATCTACATGTCCGGCCTTCCCACACCACCTGAAGGAATCGAGGTGATTTCCTATGCTGACGATTGCACCGTACTCGCCACAGGGAATGATAAGGATGAAATGCGCCTCCGAATTAATCGCTATCTAGGACGATTACAGGCATTTTTCCAAAGCCGAAACCTCACCATCTCTGCGTCCAAATCTTCTGCGACTTTTCTAACCACTTGGTGGGAGGACATCAGATGGGAGATATACGTATTGGCAACAATTCTGTTCCTACTGTTAAAAACCCCAAAATTCTCGGGCTTCACCTAAAGAACATGATGACGTCTGCGAATCATGCAGCTTCAGTATGTGAAAAAATGCGCAGTAGGAACAACATCCTGAAAGCTCTAGCTGGTAGCACCTGGGGCAAAGAGAAAGAAACCATGCTAGCTACTTATAAAGCGGTGGGTCGAGCGGCCGCTGATTATGCAGCCCCAGTTTGGACACATAGTCTATGTGACACAAAGTGGTCCAAAGTTCAGGTCTGCCAAAATGCCGCTCTACGCATCGCGACAGGTTGCCTTCTGATGTCTGCCCAGGATCACTTACATCAGGAGACAAAATTGATGCCAATACGTGATCACAATCTCCTACTCTCTAAACAGTATCTTGTTGGTTGCTACCGTGAGGATCATCCCAATAATCATCTCATGGACCGAATTCCTCCACCACGACATGTCAGGCGTGGTTTACGAGACCTTGAGAGAGAGGTTCAGGGATACAAACGGGACCCTTACGATGAAGTTACATACCGAGCCGCCATTGCAGCGATCCACACTGAAGAAGTGAATCGGTCTATCGCGAGTTTAGGTGCGAATAGAGTCCTCTCAGAGAGCCCACCACCAATTTCGACTGAGGAGATTAGGCTCCCGAGAGCCACCAGAGTAACACTAGCTCAACTTCGGTCGGGCTTTTGTTCACGCCTTAATTCGTACCTTTCTCGCATAAACCCGGACATCCAAAACATCTGTCCAAACTGCAATGGTACTCCTCATGATGTGGGCCATTTGTTTCAATGCCCCGCTGCGCATACTGATCTCACCCCTATATCACTGTGGGAAAACCCTATCGCAGCAGCTATGTTTTTGTCCTTAGACCTCACGGACACAAACATTGACGAACCATAAATCGTACCCACATAGATGCACAGAGGTTACACACCTTTCTGCACCGCTACAAGAAGAAGAAGAACTCCATGCCAGATGAGCTATCTTTTTCATTACGTTGAAAACCAAAATAGAGTATTAAAATAAAATATATTATATCATTATATTATTTAAAATTTATTATAAAATATTTTTTCATTTAAAGTGGCAACGGAAAAATAAAATTTACATACATAGGTGGAAATCATTACTATTATATATATTATTTAATCTGATTATTTTACTGTCGTTTTCGATGACACGATCCAAGATAGAGCTGTCTGTAGAAATATGCTGAGACATTACCGCCAGAATGGGCGATGTGCCTATACTGCAGGCAGAGCGACGCGACGCCATGAAGCGGTATAAATAATGGCAATTAAATAACTAATTAATAATACGTATTATTTTTTAATTATGGGGATGTTAGTTAATTTCTGAAATATAAGAAAATTATTTAATTTCATAGAATATGTAGTATAGTGATTTTAGCTCTAGACCCAAACATCCAAAAAAGAGCAGACTTTTGATGCCAATCTGTTCAATGGCCTGACCGCATTACGCAGTAAAAATTTACTTTTCTTCGCGCGTCACATCTGGGGAGGGAGTGGCAAAGAGGTAAAATTATGGTTTTTATCCAAAATGTTGTTAACTAATAATATTTACAGCAAAATGTTCTGAGGACAGTTTGTATGGGAGATACCTTTTATTTTAATCCAATCCAAGTAATATTTGGTGGAGGGTATAATGGGGCTTAGCCTTAACGTTTACTTTTCCGCCTGCTGTGATTCGGCGATAAGTCCCACAGGCATGTCTTTTTGAGAAATGTGAAGAGGGGGAATATGGGTACTCTTTGCCGGAGCAGTCTGACACTTCGTGTGGGACAGCTTTGTATTGATAGGAATAGTTATCCTAATTACCATGGATCAAATTAAATTGTTTCAGGAGCTAGAATGCCAAATGTAACTATAAAAAAATCGAAATTACCCCGGATACTTTTGGGTCTAGTATATAATCTTTCGAGAGAAGGTATACCGTATATAACATTAGAAAGGGAATTTCGTGTTGCTTAAATTGTCTTCAGAACATTTTGCTGTAAATATTATAGTTAACATGATATGGGACAAAAACCATAATTTTGTCACCCCCTCCCTCCCAAATGTGACGCGCGAAAAAGTGTAAATTTTTGCTGCGTAATGCGGTCAGGCCATAGAACAATTTGCATCAAAAGTTTGCTTTTTTTGGATGGCTGGGTTTCATCATTCAGCGAAAATTACTATACTAATGTGCAATATTCTGTGAAATTAATTTTCTGCAGTTTCTATACGTGTGTCTATGCTACAGTTTAACTGCAGTGGCACGATTTCAGTATCTGCGGCGCCAAATTTTGATGATGCCATTCATTAATAATGTGTAAAGCGGAAATGTCCTCCTTTTCTTATCAAACTACATAACGGACTTCATAGAAAAGTCAAACTTGGACATTGAATATCTGGAGAACCGTTACGATTTCGCGAAAAAGGATTGCAGATTCGGTCGTTTCAGGCCAATATTAATGAAACGGCATCATCAAAATTTGGCGCCGCAGATACTGGAATCTCCCCCAAGAAACAAACGCGCATCTTAGCGTCGAAGATTTTCCTTCGATGTATTAACTTACGGAAGGACATAGAAGGCACCACGAATGATTCTCGTCCTTCCTCCCCATTCAAACGACGCGAAAACGGCTCGCAAGCTCGAAAAATACAAATGCATTGGCTTAGGTCACGACGCGCGAGAAGCGTGCCGCTGTCGAAACACGCCTCGCGAGGTGTGAATTTGGGGCTTGTGGTTGTTGAAATAATATATCGTAGTATGCGCCTAATAATAGATCGCAGTATGCGTCTGAAATACTAAATACATGTGATTATTTTTTGTTTTTTCTTTATTGTACCAACTACCGTGAATATAAGACGTGTTATAACGTGTTACCGAAAATTACGCTAGTCTTTTAATTTCCCAACAGGTTATGGGCCCAGAAACGGTTAAAAAGAAGTGAAGTACTTCTTCGCGCTATAACTATTAAAAAATATATTAAAAAAACGTATGTCGTAGCCGCGAGATCGTGAGTCGATTCGTGCAGAAAAAGTGCGTTTGTCGCCGATTGAACGAGTGCGTTTGTCGCGTTAACAATATTTTGTTTTTTCGTTCGGGTTTTCTGCAAGGACAATTGAACAATGTCGGGCAAAAATGAATTGCAACACATTACAAAATTGTCGGGCTCGGAAAATTATCACACATGGCAATTTGCCATGTCAAATATTCTTGCGTTTCATAATTTATCGTCTTGTATCGCCGATCCGTTAGTTGAAACGGATACCGAAAAATTGTCCAAGGCCAAATGTCGTATCGTAATGGCGGTTCATGAATCGATTTTTGTTCATATCGAGAATGCGCCGGATGCATCTTCTATGTGGAAAATTCTAAAGGATTTATATGACGACAATGGACTATCGCGAAGGATTGGTTTACTTCGGCAGTTAATTGGAGTTCGATTAGAAAATTGCGACTCAATGGCCGATTATATTGAGCAAATAGTTGGTACCTCGAATAAGTTGACGGCGGCTGGATTTTCAATGGGCGACGAGATGCTTGGTGCAATAATGTTAGCCGGTCTGACGGATGATTGGATGATGATTCATCATGGGATTGGAAAGCAGTGGCATCAATACGACGGTCGATAAAGTCAAGGCTAAGCTGCTTGATGGTAACTATGAAAAAACCAAGCCGAAACCCGAAAGCGCTTTTTTTGGTGGTGCTAAAGGGAGGCAAAATCCAGTGAAAGGCTCCCATCCTGGTGGAAACAAAAATTTTTCTCCGAAATGCTATACATGTGGCAAGCGAGGCCATTTAATGAAGAATTGCAAAGCATCAAAGCAAGATTCTATGTCAAAACAAAAGAAAGCGAATGCGTTTTCCGCTTCTTGTGGGCATGGTTCCATAGAGAGTTCCAGCGAATGGTATGTTGACAGCGGTGCTTCACGTCACATGACATCGAATGATAAGTTGTTATCTGATATAAAAAAGTCGCTGATCACGGAAATCACGGCAGCGAACAACAGTAAAATGGCTGTTACGGCGTGCGGTACAGCGAAATTGTTTGTCAATGACGAGTACATAGAAATCAAAAATGTACTTCTAGTACCGGAACTAAAAACCAATTTGTTATCAGTGTCGCAGATGATTGCAAATGGGATTACTGTGATTTTTAATAAGGAGGGATGCAGTGTTTATTCGAGTAGTAACGAATTGTTAGTTAATGTGAAATCAGCTAACGGAACCTACAAAATCGACAATCAGGACTTAGCATGTATGCGTGCTGAAGCTGTCGATGAGTTGCTTATATGGCATCGTCGTTTGGGCCATATCAACTATGCAGATTTGTGTCGCATGAAAAATGGCGTTGTCGATGGAATCTCTTTTAAAGAGAACAAAAATGGAATCCGTTGCTGCGAAATCTGCCTGAAAGGTAAGCAAACTCGTGCTTCTTTCAAACACACAGGTACTCGGTCAAAACATATTTTGGATTTAATTCATTCTGATCTATGCGGACCGATGGAGAATGTATCAATTGGCGGAGCCAAGTATTTTTTAACGTTCATTGACGATTTTTCAAGAAAAGTATTCGTTTATTTCTTGAAATCAAAGTCCGAGGTCTTAGAAACATTCAAAGAGTTCAAGCAATTTGTGGAAAACCAAACTGAACGTCGCATCAAAATTATTCGGACGGACAACGGAACGGAATATACTGGATATGAGTTCGAACGTTTTTGTAAGCAAAATGGAATTGTGCATCAAAAAACGAATATTTATACGCCTGAACAGAATGGTGTGTCAGAGCGTATGATTCGTACTTTAGTCGAACGAGCCAAATGCATGATCTTTGATGCAGATTTAGATGTATCGTATTGGGCCGAAGCAGTTCACACAGCAGCCTACATAGTCAATCGTTCAATTTGTTCGTCATTAGTCAATAATACTCCTGAAGGAATCTGGAGGGGTAGAAAGGTTGATTTGGGCGAAATGCGAATTTTCGGCTCCCCAGTGATGGTACACGTACCAAAACAACGACGTCGAAAATGGGATTCGAAATCTGTCAAGATGCGGTTTGTTGGATATGGCGAAGGCGTTAAAGGGTATCGATGTATGGAAGAGTCGACAAGAAAGATTGTTTACAGCCGCGATGTCATTTTTATGGAGCAAACGTTGATTGATTCACTGCCAGTTGAAATGGACGACGATGTGGATTCAGTGGGGGAATGTCCCGAAATAACGATTCCTGATCCAATAGAAGAGCAGACTGAGGGTAGTGCAAACGATGACGATGGATTTAGTACGCCGCCAGCTGAATCAACTTTGAATGATGAATGTGGACCACCACACAGATCGAGCCGTATACCAAAGCCAATTGATTTTGATCGTCTTGGCTATGTAACATATACAGCAGTGACTAATGAACGAAATGATGATCCGGTTACAGTAGAAGAAGCTTTGTCGAGCGAAAACAAATTGAACTGGAAAGCAGCTATGGAAAATGAGTTTCGGTCACTTAAAGAAAATAATACGTGGGAACTGGTCGAATTGCCGCATGGTAGAAAAGCCATTCGTAATAAGTGGGTTTTTAAGACAAAGTTCGACGGCGATGTTGTGCGTCATAAAGCACGATTAGTAGCTAAAGGATGCTCTCAAAAATATGGCATCGACTATACAGAAACATATTCGCCAGTTGTGCGGTATACATCGATTCGTTTTCTGATAGCCTTGGCCGCGAAGTTAAAACTAAAAATTGATCAAATGGATGCAATCACGGCTTTTTTACAAGGTGATTTGCATGAAGAAATATATATGTTACAACCGGATGGTTACGACGACGGCAGTAAACTTGTATGCAAGTTAAACAAATCTATGTATGGTTTGAAGCAAAGTAGTCGTCAATGGAACATGAAACTTTTCAAAAAGCCCAATTTGAAAAACTAAATTCAAAATTTTTTAATATGGATTGGGCTCCAGTTATATCGAATAGTAATCTTATTGAAAGTTATACAATTTTTAATTCAATTTTAAATAAATCTATTCGCAAGTACGTTCCTTTAAAAAAGAACAAAATAAAAGCAAAAAATCCTTGGGCTACCAAAGAATTGTTCAAACTTAAGAGAGCAAAAAATAAGGCCCATAAATTATACAAGAAGTCATCCTGTCTTGCCAATAAAGAAAATTTCTTTAGATTGAGAAGAGAGTATGAATTAATGAATAAAAATCTTTACAAACAGTATATTGCGAGAGCTGAAAATAATATAAAGAATGACAGTAAGACATTTTGGAATTTTATAAACAGCAAGCGTAAGAATACGGGAATCCCAAAAAATTTAGAATTCAATGGCAATTTTTACAAAGATGTTCAATCGGTTTGTGACGGATTTGCTAGATTTTTCAGTTCAGTTTACAAAGTGCCAGACTCCGTTTCATCAGAAATGAATGCTAACATCAATGGAAGTCAGAGTGCATTGATCCCTCGGATAGCTCAGGAGGACCTTACGAGTGCTCTTGAGATTTCTGAGGATGACCTATTGAATGCTATGCGTGATCTTGATGTTAGTATTCAGGCCGGACCTGATGGCATTCCTAATATATTTTTGAAGAATTGCATGCAATCGTTATGTCGTCCTTTAGCCTTTATTTTTAATTTGTCCTTGACTTCAGGTGTTTTTCTTGATGAATGGAAAGTTTCATACATAACGCCTGTTCACAAAAAGGGTCCGAAGCATCTTATTGATAACTATAGACCCATAGCTAAAATATCTGCAATACCGAAGTTGTTTGAAATGCTTATTAAAAATAAAATAGATGTTTTAATTAGCCGTTTGATATCGCCATGTCAACATGGATTCCTGAAAGGAAAATCAACTTCAACAAATTCGGTATCATTTACTAAATTTGTTGCTGATGGTATTGAGCAGGGAATGCAGGTTGATGTGGTATATACCGATTTTTCGAAGGCTTTTGATAGAGTAGATCATAATATTTTACTTAAAAAACTAGAACATTTAGGAATACAGTCAATTTTTCTAAGCTGGGTGAGATCCTATTTAACGGATAGGACTCAGTTGGTGAAGTTAAATGGCTGTACATCTCGCTCTGTTATAAAGTGTTCATCAGGGGTTCCGCAAGGAAGCCATTTAGGACCACTTTTCTTTTTAGTTTTCATAAACGATATCATCCAAAATTTTAAATTCGTTCGTGTATGGCAGTATGCCGATGATATGAAAATCGCTATGAAAATACGCAACATTGATGATTGCCTTAAGTTGCAATCCGATTTAGAAAAGCTGCAATTTTGGTGCCGCGATAATAATTTAAATTTAAATGTTAGTAAATGTAAAGTACTTAGCATATATAAATTGAAAACTCCGGTCTTCTTTGAGTACTCCTTAACAGGTAGTGTTCTTGAAAGGGTTGCCGAAATATCAGATCTTGGTGTAATTTTCGACCATGAGCTTTCATTTCGACAACACATTGATTACATTATTTCAAAAGCGAATAGTATGTTAGGATTTGTTAAACGTAATGCGCGCGAATTTAATGATGCTTTTACTTTAAAAATATTGTATGCAGCTTTCGTTCGTTCGCACCTGGAGTATTGTTCTATTGTGTGGAATCCGTTCTATAAGGTGCATATCGAGCGTATAGAAAGAATTCAACACAATTTTACACGGTTTGCCATTTATCAAATTGGCTGGCGTTTCAAGCCAGATTATAAAACTCGCTGTTCCTTATTGGGTTTACAAGCCTTAGATTATAGAAGAACATTTTTAAACGCTATGTTTATAAGAGACCTGTTTTGCTCTCATATTGTTTGTGAAGATATATTAAATAACTTTCAAGTCAGAAATATTCCTCACAATTTGCGGCGGAACAACCTTCTTGTTCAGCCTTATCATAGAGTAAACTATGGGCTTAATGAACCAATTACAAGGTCAATTATTCTTTATAATAGTTTGAAGGACTTAGTTAATTTTAATTGTACTAATAAACTAATGTTTAAAAGAAGTTATTTTGATAAATTTCCTTATTAATATATTTTGTTTTCAGTTTTTTTTTACGATCTGCTAGAGTTTACACTCGATTGATTGATTAGTCACTTACGTACGGATAGTAAGTAAAGTGATGCCGAGAAGCCTAGTCCCGGGACAAAAGTTTCTGTGAGGCAAAAACTCGAGCATATATTGAAGTCGTTTGGATTACAAAAATCAAAGATCGATCCATGTGTGTACTTTACAATCGACAAACAACTCATCGTCGCGATCTACGTTGATGACATCCTTATTTTTTGGAAGGATGCAAAGATTCGTGACCGACTTAAGCTGATGTTGTCCGAGGCGTTTAGCATGAAAGATATGGGAACGGCGAAGTTTTGCATTGGTCTGAACATATCATATGACGAATCTGGAGATATTTACTTGGATCAATCGAAATATATTCAGGACATTTTGGAACGATTTGGAATGAGTGGTTGCAAGCCAGCGAAAACACCAAGCGATCCCAATCAAAAACTATCTGTCGACATATGTGGTAACGATGGTGAAGGTATGGAAAGCTATCCATATCAAGAGGCAGTTGGAAGCTTACTGTATTTAGCGCAGGGAACGCGACCTGACATCGCGTTTGCGGTCAATGACGTGAGCCGTTTCAACAAGAAGTTCGGGAAAGCGCATTGCACGGCTGTTAAGCGAATATTCAGGTATTTGAAATCGACAATAAATTTCAAACTTTGTTTCTCTGGTAGTGGCGAATTGATCGGTTACTCTGACGCTGATTGGGCGTCCGATATAGACAAGCGTCGATCTTGCACCGGATACGTTTTTACCATGGGTGGCGGTGCGATTTCCTGGAACAGCAAGCGTCAAAATACCGTCGCGTTATCGAGTACAGAGGCTGAGTACATGGCCTTATCATCAGCTACTCAAGAAGCTATGTGGCTTAAACAATTTGGAGGAGAACTCAATGCAATGGGTGATCAAGCTATTGATATTGCGTGTGACAACCAAAGCGCAATGAGTCTAGCAGAAACGGATGCATTCCGAGCGAGATCAAAACACATCGATGTACGTCATCACTATGTACGCGACCGATTAGCAAATGGAATTATTACGTTGCGCTATGTACCGACTGAAACAATGGTGGCTGATAGTCTGACGAAGGCTGTGCCAGGCAACAAACATGATTTTTGCAGCAAATGGATGGGATTGCGAAACATTAAAAATTGAAATGAAATTTGCTTAAACTTATTGTGACATTGATTATGTTGAAATTTTGTAGAATTAACGTAAAAATTTGAATTTTGATGATGAATTGATACTAATGTAAACAAATGTAAAATATTATTTTGGCCATTTCAATAATTTAATGAGTGGGGGTGTTGAAATAATATATCGTAGTATGCGCCTAATAATAGATCGCAGTATGCGTCTGAAATACTAAATACATGTGATTATTTTTTGTTTTTTCTTTATTGTACCAACTACCGTGAATATAAGACGTGTTATAACGTGTTACCGAAAATTACGCTAGTCTTTTAATTTCCCAACAGTGGTGCAAGAGACGTGGAAACACTTGTCACGAGTCGTGTTTTGACAACTGCACGGCACTCGCTCGTCGTGAGCTTCACATATAAATCAGTACATTGCATTTGTATGTATCAAGCTTGAGAGGTTTGAATGAAACCCACAGGTTTGCACAGGTTCGTTCATTACGTTATATTAGAGTTATTTTCTGACGGTATACTAGCGCCTCATTACTATTCACTGGTTCTAAATCCCCGTCACGCTTAAAAGCAATATGTACGTCTGTGTTATATCCTTCGCTTCACTTACGGCTTGCACCGTACCCATAAAACGTGGATACAGACAACCTCACGAATATGATATCTATCCAACAACCAGCACACAAACCGCTCCAAACCGAAGCCACCGTGTGGCGTTGTACCCTACGTACGTTGCTCAGTGTGCCAATAGTACGGTTTCATATAGATTCCTTCATGTTCGTATCCCTTCAACAACTCGTCCTAATCATAAATCCTCATAGATCCACACTTTCGGTAAGTTCCTTATTCTCGGGACACTTTGACATGTCGAACGATTTGATACCGGCCGGGAAGCGACACATGAGCGACACAACATAATCGGTTCGTTGTGTCTGTCACTTTGCGTTCGGGAGCTTCGGGAATGTCCTGAAAAGAAAAAATTATAGGTTTCGATTCTAAATTGAATTTTAAAGTGCCGACTCACTTCTCCGAATTCATGGAATGTTCCATCGTCTTTTGTCACATTGTTATCCTTCAGCCATTTGATGGCATCTTCATAGTTCATGCGACGGAATGGACGTTTGGGTGGTTGGAATTTTGGATCGTGCACAATGGAACCGTAAGGCGAATTGAGCACGACCACATCCCACACCAAGCCCTCAAGGCGTTCCAACAAATCGTCAACAACCTCAACGTGAGTGTATTCGGCCCAATGACGAAGTGTTTGACTCTGCACGGCACGATAACTTTGAGCGACGCAAAACACGTCGCCGAGCGCTGGCAAGCAAGTTTCCAAATACAGTTGAAAGGCATCCTCTCTGTAAGAATATTGATTGCTAGGTTATTACTATTATCTCTTTACCAACGAGATTTTAACTTACCTGTGCCACTCGCAGCCACCAGCTTCACCAACCCAACCAGTATAAACAAACAGACATTTTGTTTGCTTATATTGTAGTTCTGTCATACATTCGTTCCACTGTCATCGTCAGCCGGTTCCACAATAGTCCAACTAGTAAAAAAACAGTATTTGGCGCTAGTGTCAATTTTCCCCCCTATTGTGCGGAATCCGTAATTAGCCCAAAATGGCGATCGACTCGACACTGACGTGTGACGAGACTCTCATGTCAATGCCGGCCGCATCAAACGTGATGATGCCACCATCTCAAATCCAGCCGCCGCCAAACGCGATAGTGCCCTCACTTCAACTGCAACCGTCTGACTCAGCGATCCCATACCCGCCGCTATCTGCATCAAACGCTATGATGCCACCCAGCTGTTCACATCAAACGGTCACGCCAAACGTAGTGATATTATCGAAGCCAAATCTCACATCACCACAGCCGAATTTAATGGCCGATACGATGATCCAGAACGGGCTCCAAACGTCGTCGTTTCACAATACAGCACAAATTCCACCTGCACCTACAACAGCGCGCGTTAGTGGTCGTATCCTAACAGTGCGTGAAGTAAGCGAGATGCTGCCCGAATTCGACCCGACATCCGAGACATCGCTCACGTCAGGACAGTTAGTTAATCGAATTAAAATGCTAAAAAGTACATTCGCCTGGGAAGACGACCTAATTCTGTTGGCCACACCATGCAAATTAAAGAGTACCGCAAAACTTTGGTATGACAGCCATCCAACCGCACACTCATCATGGCGATCACTCGCAAGTGATCTCGAGAGAAGCTTCCCCGACTCTATGGATGAAAGTACAGCACTTACGAAACTGATTGCATCCACCAGACACCAAGCGGAATCCATTGAAGCGTTCTTCCACCTCATGTGCGCTATAGCTCGGCGGAGCAATGTGAGTGAAAGAGTGACGACAAAATACATTAGAAAAAATCTGCGACATACAGCACTGCAGAATTCGATTGCTTGTATGGATTTTACCACTACTACAGAACTCCTCGTAGCTATACGGCGATTCTTCACAAACAGCCAAATTTCTCAGCAAGAGCGCCACGACAACAATGCAAGAAGACCGCAGGAGAATTCCGCTCGTACCAGTAGTAACGATCCGTGTGCTGGCACACAGAATAACGGCAATCGTGCTAAACCGCGGAGAAAACCTCTTTGCTACAATTGCTGGGGTACCGGACACATAACGATCAACTGCACACAGCCTCAAAGAAAGGAACGTTGTGCAAATTGTAATCGTACGACTCACACGACCTCTCATTGGGTGAGGTTATAAAACACAACGTTCGCGTAACGTTTCGCGTTTTCCGAAACGTTTCCTATTGTGTTCTGTAAACGCATAGATCCGGATCAGACTTGGTGTTCCCATCGCCATCTCTCGGAAAGCGACAAATGTGACAATTGACACATCACAGCTGATACGTTTTGCTCGAAAATTAAAATTTCCAGTTTTAAACGAGATGCAGATACATTTTATTTTGATTATAAATAGTTTAATAAATAAATGAGGGCGGAAATGCACGGTTCGACGGCAGATTGTAAATTTCTGCCAATCAATCAAGCTATGCCTCGCAAGGGGGCGCTTAGAGGATCTGTTTGTAGGGAGAAGTTTCTGATCCGTAACGGCCGGTTGATTTGAAACGTTGCGCGAAACGTTGCGCAACGTTTTGTTTTATAACCTCACCCATTGTCCTGAGAAAACAAAGCAGGCGAATGTTCGCAGAATATCCATAACAACGAGTCCGAGCCCAAGTGTGTGCCACAAACGGATAATGGTAAATAATAGCCATGTGGACTGAATACCGCACGAGATCTGTGTAACATGATCGAGGGCGACAAAATTGTTTTGAAAGGATTCGCCGGAGGGACAACTGAAAGTAGCCAACACGTCGTCGCCAGAATCACCATAGATGAATGCAGCCAGACAGCTAAATTGGTAGTTGTACTCGATAATCTGATTCCGTCGCCCGTATTACTAGGTCGAGATATTTTATGTGGTGCCGATAATCAGCTAATCATAACATCTCATGCCGAAGAAGGAGAAGACCGATTCGAGTAATATGCACATCGGATGCGAAGTCGACGATACCGATCGCGAAGAATTGCACCGTATACTTCGCGAATATTCCGAATGTTTCGCGGATAATATTTCGGAATTAGGTCGATGTCGAAATTCACTCATGAAAATTGAGGTGAACTCGAATAGAATCATAATGTTACACAATGACACTGTTAATCCTGAAAGAATCCTTTTCTTTAAAATGAAACACAAGAGTTGGGCGCCTATCGCCCATTTATTTTCGCCTATATGTACACTTGTTAAAATTCACACGTCCGCCAGTGACCGAGTACCAAATTAGAATGATGACGCCCGCCTGCACCTACTCATCTTCGCCTTCCATGTCACCCATCGTGTCGCCCTTCGCCTGTCCGCCAACTACCAGTGGGAACTAGTGACGGCGCATCGTGCCCCGCGTATTTGCTAACATTCGGCCTTCCTGAAAAATTCAATGTCCTCATTAGAATGCTTCATATTTACAATAGCGCCTATAAGTAATCGCCTCGCCTATTCGCCATTCAACTAACGCCTTTCTCAATCGCCTAGAACACCAATAATTCACCACCTCATTCCTACGAACCCGCCTAGTAGTAACACCTTTTCACATTGTCATCGATTACGCCTTCAGTCGCCTATAATCGCCCCTCCTAATAGATCCTCGAGATCCCTTCGCGAAATTTCCTCATTGTCTTCGTCACTTTCACTCCCTTCAACGCCTTGATTTACGCTCACATATCGCCGCAATGAATCAACCGCCACTATCGCCTGAAAACGTTTGTACCCCCTTACGCCTTTAATAGACTCGATTCGATACCTATCATTATTAAACCTACGACTAACACGATATGGTCCATCAAATTTATTCGCCAATTTTCTATTAACGCCCTTGTCCGCCACATTTGTAGATGCATGCCGCCATAACACCAAATCGCCTATTTTATATTCGGTTGCAACCTTTCGCCTTTTGTCATATCTCGCCTTCATCTGCTGTGCAGTTTTGTTTATGTGGTCATACGCCCTCTTTCGCCTTACGCCCAGTTGTTCTACCCTGTCGCCATCAGTTCGCCTTTCGTTAACTGATTGCTGTTCATATTCGCGCATCTCTCTGGCTATGTGCCCAAGATCGTCAGCATCGTCACACTGAGACCCAGTTGCAGCAACACCAGAACTAGTCATGTGCCCAGAATTGAATGAATCGTCACTCACCAATT
Organism: Microchrysa polita; assembly: GCA_949715475.1. Lineage (NCBI taxonomy): Eukaryota > Metazoa > Arthropoda > Insecta > Diptera > Stratiomyidae > Microchrysa > Microchrysa polita. The sequence continues at coordinate 43,838,891 of OX454417.1, read as the reverse complement.
CAGTTGCATCGACACTAGTATCCCCAATATTCGCCAAACGCCTTAATGCAGTACTGTCTTTACGCCTATCGCCTATCGCCTTTTTATTAGAGTGATCACTTTTCGCCTGTTCGATATGACATTCCGCCTCGCCTGGACCATTTCGCCTCGCCTCTTCACCCGCCTCGCCTGGATCATCTCGCCACGCCTCTTCACCCGCCTGTTCATCCGATCCACCCGAATTTTCCACCAAATCTACAAAAGCGCCCGCCTTATGAGAAAACATCAATTCAAACGGAGAGAATTGAGTTGACGCATTCACCGTATGATTCATTCCCCATAAAACTTCGGGTAAACACCTGTCCCATCTACTCTCATCCACTGCACTAGCTGTTATCGCCTCAATGATGGTACGATTTTGTCTTGCCACCTATCCATTCGCCCTTGGGGTAGCAATAGAGTTAAGTGAATGTCTAATCGCCTTTTCCGCCAAAAACTCCTGAAAGAACTTACTTGTAAACGCCAGTCCTCGATCACTTACAATGTGTCGGGGATATCCAAACTCAGAGAAAATTTCTCTAAGTCGATCAACAGTTTCATTCGATCTCAATGACTTAGTGGGTTTCGCCCATACAAACTTCGTGAATCCATCCACTACCATAAGTAAATAGGAATACCCTGTTGTTGTTCTCATAAACGGACCCACATGATCCACATGAATTGTATCCATTGGGATAGGTCGCCTTCGTATTGGATGTAAACCGCCTTCGCCTTTGCCATAATTTCCCTTTGCGAACGCACACCTCATACATGACTTTACATATTTTGTCACAAAACGCCTCATTTTAGGGAACCAAAAACACTCACCAATTAACGCCAAACACCTTTCAACCCCAGGATGCCCTACTTCGTCATGATGCTTCCTCGCCACATTAAATCTCGCCATTTTAGGAACATACAATCTGTCGCCATTGGTTGTAATTCTATACAAACGCCCATCTTTTAGTCGAAAACTCTTACGAGTGTCTAAGTTTGCTGTTCTAGTCTTTAACGCGGTCACAAGCTCCTGAGTACCTGGATCTTGCAACTGAACTGTTAAAAACCAATCCACGTCGCCCATTCCAACAATCATAACAGGATTCCTACTCAATGCATCAACATGTCTCATTTTATCGCCTGGCCTATACTCAATAGTCATGTCATACTCCTGGATCGCCAGCCACCATCTCGCCACACGAGGCACCAAATCTCGTTTGAGCAATGTAGACCTTACCGCCGAACAGTCAGTGATCACCTTAAAATGTATGCCCGCCAAATAAACCCGGAAGTGTTTAATTGATTCTACGACCGCCATTGTCTCCAACTCATAGCTATGGTAATTTTGCTCAGGAACCGTCGTGGTTCTGCTGAAATATGATACCGGTTTCATTTCACCAGACCGTTGCTTCTGGAATAAGATCCCGCCTAACCCAAATTTACTAGCATCTGTATGCAACTCTGTCTCCAGTTCCGCCTCATAAATCGCCAATATCGGACGTTCCGCCAATAGTCCCTTCAACGTATTAAACGCTTTCTGCTGATCATCGCCCCAATGCCAATCAACGCCTTTCCTTGTTAAATCACTCATAGGTTTCGCCAAAATTGAGAATTGCCGAATGAATTTTCTAAAATAACTCGCCAATCCCAAAAACTGTCGAACGCCATGTACATCCACCGGAACCGGAAAGTTTTGGACCGCCTCGATTTTCCTTGACCCTGGTCGTACACCATTCTCATCTATCTCATAACCTAAGTAATCAATTTGCTTCTTCAAAAACGAACATTTACTCAATTTCAATTTAAGTCCCGCCTTCTCAACGCCAACACCTTATCTAATAGTTCTAGTCCAAAATTTATCGTCTGATGGAATCAGCAGATCATCCATGTACGCCAGCACGTCTCTATGCCTTAATTCGCCCAACATTGTATTAATCATTCTTTGCCGGTTTATCAGAAGAGTAATCCGCCCGCCCTAATAACTTTCCTTTCTTCCAACTTACAACACCTTTCGATAAATTGTAAATTAACAAGTTGTTCAAGCCTTCACATATAAAAACTCCTGGTGGAATTGCCACTATTTCTTTTCCAAAGTTAATCATCTTAGCCGCCATTTCTACAGTCTCTCCCACACGCCCGCCTACAATAGAAAGACCCGCCAACACTGATTGTCCAGCTGGTATAGAAATATTTTCACCTAAAAACACTTGTACCCGCCTGTCTTTAATGTCTTCGATTCGGCATTGAGATGACAACATCACCTGATCCGCCTTTACTAAATGCACCTGTTTTTCTTTAACTATAAGTGCAACACCTGGAGAATTTATACCCGCCTGACCCAAAATCAAATCTATCTCGCCCAAATCGTACTGGGAGACTTCCGCCTCAACATCTAGTAGAATACTGTCTACAGACACCCGAAACTTCACCACGCCCATTGACATACTAACCCCACCGGCGAACCCTTGTAAGATTACTGGCTTGTCATGTTTTATGATACTGCATCTCCTACTCAATTCAAGGCATGCAATATTACATACGCTTCCTGTGTCAATATAAATGTTAATTTTATACCCATCCACCAAAGAGCCATATTTCATAAAATTTTTCTCAAAGTGTGAATTAACAATGCTCACCTGACGCCTTTCGCCTTGATCCTGTCTTGTCGCCTGCGAGTATCTCCTTAACAGCGGACAGTTGGAAATCTCATGTCCAGTTTGTCCGCATCGAATACACCTGTCTCTTCGTGGATACGGACAATTACGGCTCATGTGGCCTTCGTAGCGCTGACAATTGTAGCACCTGAACACTGTCGTTGATTGACTCTCATCACGCCGAATCGGTTGTACTGGAGTAACCGACTCCTGCCGCCTGGTTCTTGATCCATCATGGGTCGCTGATCCGCCTGTCGCCATTCGCCTTCCCTCCGCCATTGTCGCCCTTCCCCTCTCCGTCGCAAACGTCTCCATACTCGCCAGGAATCTGTTGTACAAGTCTTCTGGCGAATAGCATTTTGCCGCGTGAGCGTTCGCCTTTAGCTCGTCCGGCAGCCCCTTAATGATGCAGGAGACTGCATTCTCGCCTTTCACCCCACATCGCTCGCACAACTCTAGTTTCGCCCGATAGTACTGAGTAATCGTCTCACCTGGGTTTTTATTTCGCCTTACCAACTCTTCCAAACTCGTAGCAAAATCACGCCTAATCGGAAACGCCGTCTTTAGTGCGGTTCGCCACTCGTCCCACGTTAAATCATAATTATCGAGGCGATTAAACCATTTTTTTGCCGCGCCCGCCAATTTCTGTTGCATGATGATGCTCCGTTCTTCGCCCGACCAACAATGTACCCTCGCCAACTGATCAATTTTAATGATCCATCGTTCAACATTGTTTTCTGGATCGTCCGGATCAAAACGATCTATGATGTCACCACTCGCCATATATCGCGTCTTAATATCCGCCACTCTCCCCGCCACGCCAACATTCGTCGAACCACCCGCCACATCTCCGCGAAGCAACTCTGATTGCTTTTTAATAACGTCCCGGATTTTCGCCTCCAAACCGCCCTCCATCAACTCCTTCAACAGTGTGTCCACACTCGCACTCGCCCTAGTTCTCACCGCCTCAGACGCCAAACCACCCGACTCGACACCCGCCAAAGCACCACCGCCACTCACCCTGTCTACGATATCTCTTACCACGCCACTCACAATATCACCCGCCATTTCTAAATCCTCGCCCGACACGTCCATTCTCACAACATCCTCATTGTCCGCCATACTCCACTATTTTCTTTTAACACAAACGCCCGATTAAATATTTCACCAATCCACCCGAAAAAGATCTTTCTCGTCGCTACACAGTATTTTTTTTTTTTTTTTTTGTTCACAACGCCACTCGCCAGACACACTAACAACACCAAAATGAACAGGATCGTTCACGTCGCCACTAAACTGTACTTGTTCACAACGCCACTCGCCAGACACACTAACAACACCAAAATGAACAGGATCGTTCACGTCGCCACTAAACTGTACTTGTTCACAACGCCACTCGCCAGACACACTAACAACACCAAAATGAACAGGATCGTTCACGTCGCCACTAAACTGTACTTGTTCACAACGCCAAGATTGTTCCGCCCGTCGACCGAAATTCATAAAGAAAAACACCAAAAACATCCGCGTTAGGTCTATCCCACTTCTGATTTGTTACACAATGACACTGTTAATCCTGAAAGAATCCTTTTCTTTAAAATGAAACACAAGAGTTGGGCGCCTATCGCCCATTTATTTTCGCCTATATGTACACTTGTTAAAATTCACACGTCCGCCAGTGACCGAGTACCAAATTAGAATGATGACGCCCGCCTGCACCTACTCATCTTCGCCTTCCATGTCACCCATCGTGTCGCCCTTCGCCTGTCCGCCAACTACCAGTGGGAACTAGTGACGGCGCATCGTGCCCCGCGTATTTGCTAACAATAAATCAAAAACCATACAAGATCCCATTCCCAAAACGAGTAACTGTGAGCGGAATCGTCAATGATTTGCTTCAGGAAGGAATCATTCGACCCAGCGATTCCGAATTCTCGTCACCAATCGTTTTGGTTAAGAAATCGAACGGCGAAGATAGGTTATGCGTCAACTATCGTTCGCTGAATTCAATAACGGTCAAACAGCCGTATCCGATGCCATCCGTCGACGAACAGCTCGCAATGATACTTTGGACCTAATGTCCGGCTGCTATCAAATCCCCATGGAGGAAGAGTCGAAAAAGTATACCGCCTTCGTAACACACGATGGGGTGTTTAACGTGATGCCATTTGGGTTGGCCAACGCACCCGCAGTGTTTCACAAGGCCATCGCACCAATAATTCGAAGAATGAAACCAGGTGAAGCTATACCATACGTCGACGAGGTTATCATACCCAGCCGAACAATCCGCGAAGGTCTTCAACGACTCCGTTCCTTTGTTGCTCTGTTGAAGGAAGCGGGGCTAACTCTACGTTTGTCTAAATGCAATTTTCTAGCACGGGAAACAACATTTTTGGGACACCGGATAGCTGGAGATTTGTTGAAGCCGGGTTTGGAAAAGACACTAGCCATCGAAAAGTTTCCAACTCCGACTAACGTGACCGAGGTAAGACGTTTCCTCGGATTAACAGGATTCTTTCGTAAGTTCATCCGTGACTACGCAATCGTCGCCCGACCTCTACCGCAATGCTGAAGACGACAGGAAATCCAACATTCTCTTGGAAGGGGGTGCATGAAGCCGCATTCGAAAACCTAAAACGAGCTTTAACCAACGAACCAGTCCTAACCATGTACGATCCGAACAAGAGCCACGAACTCCACACGGACGCTAGTTCTAAGGGGCTCGCAGAAGTACTCATGCAGGAAACCGAAGGTGGGTATGGAAGCCAATTGTTTTTCTTCAGCCGCCAATGCAACGAGGGGGAGAAGAACTACCACAGCTTTGAACTCGAAGTTCTCGCAATAGTCGAAGCGCTTGACCGATTCCGACTCTACCTATTGGGGAAGAAATTTCGAATTATCACAGACTGCGCCGCTGTTAGCACGATGAGGATGTCGAATCCGATGATACCAAGAGTGGCTAGATGGCTCCTAAGATTGCAAGAATACGACTATGAGATCACACACCGTCCGGGAAGCGCAATGCCACACGTTGATGCGCTTAGCCGCTCACCTGTCGAAGAACCGAGTGAGCCAGTCAACGTAGCCGATAACATGTTGCGTTTCGAAGTCGAATCATCAGGGGAGCCCTCTCATAACGAATTTTCTGCATCCGCCGACAAGGTCGAACTTAGGGAACTGTTTCAGGCCAATCCCGTCGCAAACAACATGACGCTGCTAATCGAAGCCGAAACCGGAGAATGGGTCTCCGCGATGCAAGCCAGTGATGCGGAAATCAGAGGAATCATCGGCGTTATTCAAGGAGAAAAATCTTCCCCGCAACAGAAACAGTTGAAAAAGGAATATACAATCAGGGAAAGACGACTATTTAGGATAGTTGACGGCCAGGAGAAATTTGTGGTACCGCGAGCAATACGATGGAGAATCGTCAAGTTATATCACGATGACATGGGGCACTTCAGCGTCGAGAAGACTATAAATCGGATCCGACAGCCATTCTGGTTTGCGAGAATGCTCAACCACGTTAAAGCGTACATTACATCATGTTTGCAGTGCTGTTATAACAAAATGGTTACCGGGAAACCCGAAGGTCAACTACACTGCTATGACGTCGACCCTGTACCGTTCCGAACCTTGCACTTGGATCATCTTGGACCATTCCCGCGAAGTACGAAGGGAAATACGCACATTATCGCCGCCTCGGATCCATTCAGCAAATACGTTATCCTCAAAGCGGCTCGGACAACAAAAACTCGACCCGTTCTTGAAATGTTCTTTCTTTGGATTACCATGTCGTCTCATTACAGATCGAGGTACTGCCTACACGTCAGCTGAATTCGAAACGTACTGTTATAGTCAAGATATTCGATGGAATAAAGCTCGTGTCTTTCACCAACAATTCGCCTTTTATTATCGCCAATAGAAAATTACACGCCAGAATAGAAAAAACTAAGAGACACATCCGTCACGCACGATGTCTTTCGATCAACTCTCCCGGGTGTCTCGCCATACACACCAACACACTCTCGCCAGTGCCGCCACACGTACTCCTACGTGAATCGCCCTTCATCTAGGGTTGCCGCCGTCCGCCTCGCAACGAGTCCGAGTGTAACATCCGGCCATCCTGCGACGATTAATGACCTCATTAATTACATCATTATTAATAAAATTGCCTAATCATAGTATCGCCAATGGAAACGCCTTCCAATTGCCTTGAGACACGCCACAAATCGCCAATGCCCTACTACCTAACTTTCTAACAAGTCTATTAAGTCCGACCGATCAACTTCTTCACCATATTCATCATCGCCACTCATATCGATATCACTAACGCCATGATATTTCCTAAGTGAGTCAACCGCCATAAGTGCCTCATATCGCTTGTAACCTCTTACGCCCTTAATCGCCTCGATCACATACCGATCATTTTTCAACGCCCTCACCACTCGATACGGTCCATCATACTTGTTAGCTAATTTTCGCCCTACGCCCACACCCGCATTGTTTGTCGCAGCACTACGCCATAATACAAGTTCGCCTGGTTTATATCTAATCGCCTTCTTTCGCCTTTGGTCGTATCTCAATTTCATTCGCCCAGCCGCCCTAATAATATTCTCACTCGCCTTTGCGCGGTTCAGTAATAGCCTCTTCGCATGACATGGAACAGTCGAGTCGTCACCCTTCCGTTTCCTTGTCGCGACACCCTTAGTACACGCCTCGCCTTGACTAAGATCAGCTCGGAGAGCTTCCGCCACGCCTGTTAGGTCATCAACAACCTCGCCTTGTGAGTTTTCATTGTGAAGATTCGTCTCCCCCGAATTTCCTTCACCGCCTGAAACTCGCGCCTCGCTAGCTAGCTCGCCATTCGCCAAATTTGCTATTACACCACAACTTCCATGGGAGAACAACAATTGTGCCGGAGAGAACCTAGTACTTGCGTTTATAGTATTGTTCAGGCCACATATAATCTCGGGCAACGCCTCATCCCATCGGGCCTCCGCCTCCGCACTAGTCGCCAACGTCTCTATAATCGTTCTATTGGACCTTTCCACCTGTCCATTCGCCCTTGGTGTTGCTATTGCATTCGCCACATGCCGAACACCCTTTTCCGCCATAAAGTCTTTAAACACTCGACTTGTGAACGCCAAACCCTGATCACTTATGATCCGCCTTGGGTATCCATATTCCGAAAATATTTCTCTAAGTCTCGCTACCGCCTCAGTAGACCTTAGAGTTTTCGTTGCTCTCGCCAGCACGAACTTGATAAACCCATCGATCAACACCAACAGATACGAGTTACCCTTCGCATTTTTTACAAAAGGTCCCAAATGATCCACATGTACTGTGTCAAATGGTATCGCCCGCCTTTCTATAGGATGTAAATATCCTTCGCCTCGCCCATAATCACCTTTGGCGAATGAACACCTTAAACACGCCCTTACATACTTCAAAATGAACCGCCTCATTTTGGGAAACCAGTACGTCTCTTGAACTAACTTCAGGCATCTCTCGTACCCCGGATGACCTACCTCATCGTGATGCTTGTGTATGAGGTTAAAACGCGCCATTGAAGGAACATACAGTCTATCGCCAGACAATGTCTTTCTATACAATCGCCCGCCTTTAATAATATACACTCGGCCGCAAAACTATCGACTCAACCTGAAAGCGCGTGTATTTGTACGTGTTTTTTGGAAAGTATGATAGTTATCCATAAAAGTCGTATGTCGTTTAAAAGTTTGAAACTTAAGCTAACTGTTAGTACCCTTTTTATCAATATTTGCCTCGCACTTTTTAAATTATTGCCACTTGTAACAAAAAACCCAGAAAAATTGAAATTTCAGCTAAAGGCCAGGTCAGGTAAACTACCCCTATAAAAGCGGCCGTAATCGGTTTCTCATTATCAGTTGCATCAGGAAAGTTAGGTGAAGTAATTTCAATCACTGTTTGGTCATCAATGGATACGACGCCAGATCAGGCGGCACAAGTTGTAGCCCTATTATCGGAAAATCATAGTCAGCGAACCGTCGCTCGCCGTCTTGGAATTAGTCAGTCTGCTGTCTCGAGAGTTAGCAGGAGATTTTGAGAGACTGGTAGCTTTAATTCGAGACCAAGAACGGGTCGCCCTCGATCCACTTCAGAGAGAGACGACCGTTTCATTGTTACAAGTATGTTACGAAATCGGTTCCTCACGGGTGTTGCTGCGCAGCGGAACCTGAGGCGTGTTCGCGGAATAGCTGTTCGTGTCTGCACAGTAAGGAGACGATTAAGGGAAGCGAATATCAAACCAAGACGGCCTGCCAGGGGCCCCAAATTGACTGCATGACACCGACAAGCGCGCCTCTTATTTGCTCCAGATCATCTTACTTGGAACTATACGGAATGGAGCTCAGTATTGTTCACTGACGAGTCGAGAATGTGTCTATTTGGCAGTGACAGAAGATGTCGAGTCTACAGGTGTCCAACTGAGCGATTTGCGCAGTGCTGTTTCACTGAAATGGTGGCATACGGCGGTGGTTCCTGTATGATGTGGGCTGGCATTTCCTTGGAGGGAAAAACGGATCTCGCATTCGTGCCCACAGGAGGCCGAAGAGGAGGGCTGACAACTGAGCGATACGTTACCGATATTCTCCGTGTCCACATTGTGTCCTATGCAGCATTTATTGGCGAGAACTTCACTTTGATGCACGACAATGCCCGGTGTCATGCATCGCGCCTCACTCGACAGTTCTTGAATGAAGCCAATATGTCGTCACTTAACTGGCCTGCACGCAGTCCCGACATTAATCCCATTGAACACTTATGGTGTAATGAACCACTCCCTGAAGGGGAGTAGGCCGACTATCGACACCTGCGAAGGACTAGCTCCCGCCGAGAGGTTTCCACTAGGGTAAGCTGACCATATCATGAAGGGACCAATGCTGTACACACGATTTTGAGACCAAAACTTACACCATTCGTAATGACGAATATCGTTCTGAATTATATCCAGAACATCGTGGCTTGGTTGTTGCTCATCAAGGAATAAAAGCAATGCAACAATGTCGAGGTACCACTTTTATGGTAAAGTAAGTATCATTTTCCTGTGTTAATTAATAAAGGGTTTCCCAAAGAGAGCGCTTCGTAACGTACACAGAATAGGCTTTGTATGGAATAACATTTTTGGCTAAGGGCCTTCACAGCTTTGGTGGTACATGCACTAATTTTTAATCATTATTATGCATATCTTACAAATTTTTTCTGAGATAGCCTGGAATTTAGGGCTTTGGAGCAAAGCGGAGCGACCTTAAATTTCGGAGCGAAAGAGCGGACGGTTTTTTTGCAGTCTGGAGCGGAGCGACTTTTGCTTTGAAACTTGCTCCGCTCCGATGACTTTAATCATAAAAATGTATAGAAATTTGTTAATTGCTATGCTATAGTTCCGGGATGGGTTTCCAAATGAAAACATAGAAAATTCTTTGTAAAAAATAGAAAATCCAGGAAAAAAAAAAGAATTTTTTCGACGAAATTTTGCATTTTATGGCACGATTTGATGATTTTGGACGATTTAAAGGCGAAGAATTCGTTGAGAGACGTGGAAAATTTCGGATTATTGTGAAATTCATTGCAATAAAAAGAGGTTTTGCGTTCTTCATTATTAAGAATTTCAAGATCATCCATGACTAACGCACGTATATTTTTTAACGTAAAAAGCAGGACAAATCCACCAAAAATCTTCGTTTGGCCGGACAATGCTAGTGAAAAAGCAGGACAGAAAGAAGGACAACCAGAAACACAAATGCCTCTGTAATATTTGTGTACCTTTCGCATTTGTCAGATTTTTTTGCAAACTCAATGGCTGCACACAATGGCTGAATTCAGCGAATGAAAAATGTAGCAGAAAAGCTCTCTTCCAATTAGATTCCCATTTAGCATGAGGGCTCTTCGGCGGAGAAAGAGGTAGGTGACTGGCAATTCTTGTAGCATTTCCAGTGTTTTTCCAGTAAATTTCATTCGCTGAATGCAGTCAATCTTTCTGAATGGAAGCAGGGGTGATGACTTGAGTCTCCTATGCTATACTAACAAAAGAACTACTCATATTTTCCTTGTTAAAGTAGGTACTAACATCGTCAGTTCACGTGAAATCCATGCAAATACTGTCAAAATTTTGATGATCGCGAAATCGAAATCGCTTGGTGGTACGCACTTCACATGAAAGCCTCCACACCGGTTTTTGACATTTCGCCAGCGAAAATAATGCAGTTGCGCTTTATTTCACAATGAAAAGATGTCATCGATTGTCGATGAAATCAATCAGAACGCGAGTGAACATTTATCTTACATTGAGTGAATAAAAAGCAAGTCTCCACGGCACCGTTTTCACGGGAGAGATATATGCACATTTTTCGCTCGGTGAACTCAGTACATACCTCACTCGCGTTCTGATTGATGGCCGATGACATCTTTTCACTGTGAAATAAAGTGCAACTGCATTACAATATTAATTTAGTTAGATCCTTATAGACCACAACACTCGCAATGAAATAAGCGAAAAAGTTCGAATTAAAAACACTAATTTTTCACTTATTTCAAAATTTTATTTGTATGCATTTCGGCTCCAACTATGGGTAGCCATCATCAGCACATACTGGATAACAATTGTCATCAAGACCCCAAAAACTTCGTTTAAAATTTAGTGATTAAATACTAAACCCCCATTCTGCAACTGCATTATTTTCGCTGGCGAAATCTCAAAAACCGGTGTGGAGATTTTCATGTGAAGTGAGTACTACCAAGCGAATTCGATTTCACGATAATCATAATGTTGACAGTATTTGCATGGATTTCACGTGAACTGACGATGTTAGTACCTACTCTTAGCGCGAATTGAATTCACATGCCGCTTGAATTTGGTCAACACTGAGCACGGGATGCACTCTCAAGGAGTATTAACATTAGGCACGTTTTATTGTGTTTATCCCGTGCAGGTTTGGGTAGAACTTCATATAAAAAAAAGACACTTACCCAGGTAAAGTAAGTTCACGCGTGCAACTACCCTACACGGGATAGAGCTCAAATGTATAGATGGCGGACGCATAGGGGAAATTTGATGGAATTTGTTTTTTTTTTCAAACCAAATGTGACAGTTTTTCTCATCACGAAAAAATATATTGCAAAGAAATAATCATCTTTTGTGATAAAATCCACCACATCTAAAAAATAAGCCGACGAAGGTGAGTCAAAGATGCGCAAAAACTGTCAAATGTCAGCTAATGATAGGCATAATCTGTCGGGGGTGTTGTCGCCTCGTGAAAAGTGTGTCCTTATGCGAGTTGAAGTTTTTACTAAGATTCTAATAGGAAAGATGTCCGGCTTACCATTGTGCGATAATTCAAGAATGCTGTACATTTTGCTGTACGCTTCTCAATGCTGTACGATAGGTCTAAATGCTGTACTGTACAGCGAAATGCTGTACGTATGGTCAGCTTACACTAGGGGATCGGTCGTGGGGAAATTAAATATTTTTCTTACGGCCTCATCACATTTATTTAGTTGATATTTTTCGCAGGCATCGCGGAAAATTTATAAAACAACTACCGCCAATAGGGCGAAGACACCCCTTGCCACTGTTCTTCAGAGTCCTGATTTCGGACGCCCCTTTTCCATCCTCTGTGACGCCTGTCACACAGGCGTTGGTGCTGTCTTGGTGCAAACCACGAGCGAGGGATTAGAACTTCCGGTGGCATATATGTCAAAAAAAATTGAACCATGCTCAGCGCAACTATTCAGTGTCGGAACAAGAATGTTTGGCTGCCGTTTTGGCGGTAAAGAAGTTCAGGGCTTACATTGAGGGGCATGAATTCGAAATTATTACGGATCATGCTTCCTTGAAATGGCTCATGTCACAGCGCGATCTTAATGGCAGACTTGCCAGATGGGCCCTGAAGCTTCAAGGATTCTCCTTCGCTATCAAACATCGCAAAGGCAGCCAGCATGTTGTCCCTGACACTTTGTCGCGAATGCACTCGTCCGAAGCCATCGAATCGCTGGAGGTTCCTGACTCAACGATGGATGTAGATCTGACATCGGAACATTTCAAATCTGACGCGTATCGTGCGCTTATGGAAAAGATTGAGAACAATCAGACCGTGCTCCCCGACTTAAGGGTTATAGATGGGTTTATATACAGGCGTTCGGAGTACGCGACCGGCAACGAAAGCCAAGAAGAAAGTTCGTGGAAACTATGGGTACCAGAGGAACTTACCCGGAGTTTGATCGTTCGCTCACATGATCATCCGTTATGTGCTCATGGAGGCATAGGAAAAACACTTAAGCGATTGCGCAATTTTTACTTTTGGCCAAAAATGGCACAATCGGTGAAAGACTATGTATCGGGTTGTGGCACATGTAAAGAAACGAAAGCTCCAAACCAAGTTCTTAGGCCTCCCATGGGAAGCTTGTCGTTGCCAGATCGTATTTTCCAGCGCCTATATGTAGACTTTTTAGGACCATATCCACGAACCAAATCGGGAAACATGGGGGCGATAGTGGTTATAGACCACCTGTCTAAATTCTGCTTTGTAGAGCCAGTTAGGAAGCTGTCCGCAGTAAATCTCATAAGCTTCCTAGAACAGAGGATATTTCACATATTCGGAGTCCCAGAAACCCTGTTTTCAGATAACGGACCACAATTTAAGGCAGCACTATTCACGGACTTTCTCCAATCGTACGGGGTGAAGCATATGTTCACTGCCGTATACTCACCCCAGGCCAACGCATCCGAACGTGTAAACAGGTCAATAGTGGCGGCAATTAGGTCGTATGTGGGTCCAGACCAGTCCGATTGGGACGTAAAAATGTCCTTCATCAACAGTGCCTTACGCTCATCCCACCATACAACCGCCGGGGCATCACCTTACTTCGTGGTATTCGGCCAAACCATGATATCTCATGGATCGTCGTATCCCCTGCTCAGATCGTTATCCTTGCTCAACGACCCTGTAACCTGCACTGCTGCGGACAAGAAAAATTTAGTACGCAATGAAGTCCGAAAGCGAATAAAAGTAGCGTTTGACACTAACGCCAAACGGTACGACCTGAGAGCAAAACCAGTCGAGTACCAACATGGGCGTAGCCAGGATTTCGGTCAGGGGGGGGCAAGCCCAAAATTTTTTCAACATCATGATTTTCTTAGGAGTTGAAATTTCCGGTCGCAGAAATATTGTTAGCGAATTTTAGCGTAGCCTGGCTTGTCGTTGGATTTGTGCAGAGGGTCATGGATTCCAGACTCACCGTGAACGAATTCATTTTATGGTGTTTTTCGAACTGACGACCTACGTGACGGACTATGATTTAGCTCATATTGTAAACAAGTATCCATTTATGGGGATAAATAACATTGCTGGGCGTGCTGTTGATCTCAACACCTCAACAAAACAGCAGTTTAGATCTTGGAAATTGGATGTCACTCACACATCTGCGGCCGTAGTTTATTGGTGGACTGCCACGCATGTTATTTCTTTTTTTTTTATAATTTTAGAGTAAAATTTTTAAAATGGAGATGAAAATGATTTTCTCCTGCATTCTGCGATTACATTCAACTGGCCTCCAAGCCTTTTAGAGCGTAGTTTGTCTCAAAATTTCCGTACATGTGAATGGAAATATATAGTTATTACAACATTATATTTATACACTCCGAAATGATATGCAATGTAACGTTGACTCGAAATTGCCTATAAACGGTTGAGTTAACGCACTTCACAATGGTACTGAGAAGAAAAGGAAGAACTTGAAAGACACTGAAATATGAGACCCGTTCTTTACAAGGTCCTTAACCCTGGAAGGTTATGCTTATTTTTAGTACGGAAAGGTGCTTCGTCGATTCGACGACGCTCTACTTGACGCCTCATACAAATCACCCTTTCTCAAAATATTTATAAAATATGACAGATTTTCAATCGTTAGTTTATTTAGAATGGAAAAACATCGATTTTGAGTAATTTTGTAAGGGAATTGATTTACAAATCAATTTTTCTTAATTCAATGTTATTTGGCCTGAAATATAAAACACTAAATTTAAAATTGAGATAAATAAATGTGCTCGAATCATAAAACACATATTCTAAACGTACTAGGAAATAGGGTTGAATGAGAAGCTCATGTATATACATTTTGGGGTCCCAGCACGTATTTTTTTCACTTCACCTATTGCGGATTTTACAGTGGATTGTAGAATTATTTACAGTAAATTTTGGAATATCTTCTCCCTGAGTTCCCTTGATTAATTCTAATTCTATATACAATGTCTAATTTTGACATTGAGTACCTTGGAGCCGATTTTTATGAGTTCGACGCAATTTTCCTAAAATGACAATTTTGAGCCATTTTCCTGTCCTAGTTTTGTCCTAGTAAATATTTTTTCCATAATTTTTTAAAAAATAGGCCTCACATTTCAAAAATAAACATATTTGTTACTAGCTAGTTGTATGGACACAGTCTTATCGTCGAATCGACAACCAGCCATAAGAAATACTGGAGTTCTAAAAGTTACACAAAATTCATCCTTCGTCGTTTCGACGACGCCAATTTCCAAAAATACAACTTACCCTGCTTACTTCGTCTAGCCGCAATGTATCTGGCAAGTACATAGGCACGGTAAGTGCTGTACGAAAACTCCGCTCCAATTAATGAGAATTATCACGAAATATGGAATAAATTTGATGACGCGTTCGACGAAGCATGACCTTCTACGGCTGTATACCATTTGTCACCCTTTCAGATGAAAATAAGTTGAATTCCACTAACTTCCCGAAGGGACCTAATGGTTGAAATTGTGTACTCCAGCTCAGAAGCCATGAAATGAAACAGGAAATATGGAGTCCACCCAGTCACAGTAGCACACTCACAAGTGAAATGTGTATGCGCCTCCTGACTGCAAACTGTCCCGATCATGGCTTCTCTGGCAGCACTTGGAGCGGTAGAAAAGCAACTGCGCCAGCAGCAGAAAATTTTTGAAAATGTTGTATAGTGCAGCGATTTTTTTACTACATCGATAAGGATTTTTTTACCATCTTCATTGACCAGGGAGGGGCGGTCGCCCCCCCTGCCCCCCCCCTGGCTACGCCCATGAGTACCAACCCGGTGACATAGTGTACCGGCGTAATTTCCGCCAGAGTAAATTTAAGGAGCATTATAATGCCAAATTGGATCGAAAATTCCAGCCTGCGAGGGTAGAAAAACGGGTTGGGAAATCGTGTTATTTACTCACGGATTTATCAGGCAAAGAGGTGGGCACTTTTCATGCGAAAGATATTC
This sequence comes from Microchrysa polita, assembly GCA_949715475.1. NCBI lineage: Eukaryota > Metazoa > Arthropoda > Insecta > Diptera > Stratiomyidae > Microchrysa > Microchrysa polita. Next base: position 43,822,929 of record OX454417.1, on the reverse strand, counting down.
GCAGATAATCCTCAGCAGTTTTTACTTCCTTTCGCGTTATAAAATCAGCTGCCCTGTTGTAATGTACACGGTTGTCGTTTAGTGTGACGTCCAAGTGACAAGGCTTCACGGTTTAACCACCGCCGTCTAGATATTAAGGCCGCAATGTAGAATTTTAGACGTCAAGTTAGCAGTTAACATTGTCGTCATCATCCCAAGTAGTGACGTCATGGTGGCCATATGGCATTTAGCCAGTGGCTTGTTACTTTTTTTTTTATCTGCGCGGTTGTACGATGGCAGCACCGCCGTCGAAACGTTTTACGTACTTACTCGTTTTTTTCCTACAATATCCGTACTATCTATTCGCGATCACAAATGAACTTATTGGTATCCCTAAATTGGGAAATCTTTCACTCTATGACACATTTTCCATGCACTACATTTTGAGTATAAAAACTTCTGCACACTGTCAATAACCCACATAACCTGCAACTATCTTTTTAATTAATTGTTTGCCGTTCAAACAACACATTTTCTAAACGAAACTCGCGAAAAAAGTACACTCGCCCGTCTGCTTACCATGATCTGTCAAATGTGTGCCATTTTGCAATTAAGTACGTTTTTTTGGTTATCGCGTGTAGGTTTGGGTAACGAAACTCCATATAAAAAAATGACAGCTAACCCACCTGTCATTTTTTTTATATGAAGTTTTGTTACCCAACCCTACACGCGATAACCAAAAAAACGTACTTAATGTTTAGTCTCACTGCCTTGTTCTTGCTGTTGATGACGTGCTTATGTTTGTTTCTGTTTTTTTTTTTGCAGCCGTCAATAAATTGAATACGGATCCATGGCGTCATTATACAGCTGAGTTGCGGCCTTGATGTATCTAGATGGCGTTGGTTTAACACGCCATTCTTGACAGCGGCTGCGTTCGGTCTGGGACATTATTGTTATGCCAATTCCCAGGCCAAAATAGCCGCTGTAAATACGAATGTGTCAGTTCGGTCGTGGTGGTCTGACGTGTTGTGTCACCACCACGATTTCGGCCATTTGTACACCAGACTCGAAAGAGTTCACTTCGGCAATCCGTGATTACTTCAGTCGAACTTTTCAATAAGGGGTTCGTCTACAAAATTGTGCACGCGGTTGACGAAGAGAATTTGCCTACAAGCTTCGAGCCATCCCATACATCGGTGAGGTTAGGTACAGAATCTTTCCCCCAGTCTTCGGGGATTACCTCGGTGAAGGCCCGCCCAAAATCTGCGCGCCTGACCGGAACCATACGTCCGCAAAGATTCGGACGGGATTCATAGTAGGACCGAAGTAAAGGGGTTCGTCTACAAAATTGTACACGCGGTTGACGAAGAGAATTGGCCTACAAGCTTCAAGCCATCCCATACATCGGTGAGGTTAGGTACAGAATCTTTCCCCCAGTCTTCGGGGATTACCTCGGTGAAGGCCCGCCCAAAATCTGCGCGCCTGACCGGAACCATACGTCCGCAACCATACGTCCGCAAAGATTCGGACGGGATTCATAGTAGGACCGAAGTAAAGGGGTTCGTCTACAAAATTGTACACGCGGTTGACGAAGAGAATTGGCCTACAAGCTTCAAGCCATCCCATACATCGGTGAGGTTAGGTACAGAATCTTTCCCCCAGTCTTCGGGGATTACCTCGGTGAAGGCCCGCCCAAAATCTGCGCGCCTGACCGGAACCATACGTCCGCAACCGTACGTCCGCAAAGATTCGGACGGGACTCATAGTAGGATGAAAGCAAAGGGGTTCGGCTACAAAATTCTGCGCGTCCGCTATTAATCGCGGAAGTATCGACAAGCAGTTCAACAACCGGAGCCGTTCACCAAAGTCAGGTTATGTAATTGGAGTAGTTAAATATGTAGTAAAGAAAAAAATCGTCCTTTTGTTATGTGTAATTTGATTTAAACTAGTCAGAATATCCAATCCGTTTACAATAATTCCAACTAATAATAATATTGTAATCTTAAATGCATGTCTATGTCGTACTTGTCCCGTAGCGGCCGTTCGGATAAGTAGGTCTAGAACAAAAAGAGAAATAAAAGAAAAATTTAAACGAAATAGTCCTTATGCAGAAAATTTTAATTGAAAAAAAAAAGAAAAAAAAGGGAACAAATTGTTGATACGGATTATATATGATAATCGAAATAGTACCATAATTGTAATAATATGTTTGTGATATGAGAAAAGATTTATAACTATTACATGTATCAGAAGAAAAAAAAACAAAAAAAATACTTCTTTGTTTTCGTGCACGCAATGGAAACTGTTAATATGCAGTAGATAAGTGTTGGCAGGGGTGTCTTCGCCCTATTGGCGGTAGTTGTATTATAAATTTTCCGCGATGCCTGCGAAAAATATCAACTAAATAAATGTGATGAGGCCGTAAGAAAAATATTTAATTTCCCCACGACCGATCCCCTAGTGGAAACCTCTCGGCGGGAGCTAGTCCTTCGCAGGTGTCGATAGTCGGCCTACTCCCCTTCAGGGAGTTGTTCATTACAATGGGACGAACTCAACAGAAGAGTCCGAGCCAGAAATCCAGTCCCTTCGTCCACTGAAGAATTGAAGGCAGCCCTATTAGAGGAGTGGACCGGTATTCCTCAAGATACCATCAGCAACTTGATCAGATCAAGGCAGAATCGACTGGAAGCTGTCATTAGAGCAAGAGGAGGCAATACCAAATACTAAAATAATAAATGCTTAACTTATTTTCTAACAGTTTTTGTTTTATTTGCAAAAAACCTAACCAAAAACCATTTTCATATTTGCTCATTTTCGCTACGATTTCGATCAAAGAGCATCAATTTTAAAAGTGCTCACCAAATATTGGTTAAAATGGTACCAACGTAATGACATACGATTTTTATGGATAACTGCTATACTTTTCGAAAAACACGTACAAATTCACGCGCTTTTAGGTTGAGTCGATAGTTTTGCGGCCGAGTGTAGTTCGCCTTCAATTCTTGGATTGGTAACGCCTCATTCAACGCCTGAATTATCCCCTGCACCTTGGGATCCTGCAACTGTACAGTCAAGAACCAATCATGTTGCCCTATCTCCACAACTCTGATTTGTACGACTCAATTTTCAGTCTCGCCTTGTTCTGGATTACGGCTCAGAGCATCAACATGCTGCATCCTGTCGCCTGGACGATATTCTACCTCAAAATCGTACTCCTGTAACGCCAACCACCAACGAGCAATACGAGGAACCAAATCTTTCTTGAGCATTGTTCCCCTAACCGCCACACAATCAGTCACTACTTTAAAGTGAATCCCTACCAAATATACCCTGAAACGCCTTATCGACTCTACCACCGCCAGTGTCTCGAGTTCGTAACTATGATAGACTTGCTCTTGAATAGATGTAACACGACTAAAATACTCTACGGGTCGCCACCCCTCCGATGCATTGCGCCGCTGCAACAGTATACCGCCTAATCCCCATTTACTTGCATCCGTATGTAGCTCCGTTTCGGCTTTACTATCATATATCGCCAGTAGTGGTCTTGTCACCAAATTACTTTTCAACAACTCAAACGCCTTCTATTGTTCTGCGCCCCAGTTCCAAGTACGCCCTTTCTTTGTAAGTTCTGTTATTGGCCTAGCAAACGAGGAGAAATTCTTAATAAATTTCCTAAAATACGAAACTAACCCTATGAACTGCCGCACGCCATGTACATCCCGTGGAGCTATATAGTCTGCCACCGCCTTTATTTTACGACCACTTGGTCTCACGCCATTCGCCGAAATTTCATGCCCCAAATACTCTACTGTCTCCATTAAAAATGAACATTTCTCCATATTTAGTTTTAGCCCTGCTTACTCTATTAAATTTAGCACCACCTCTAATAGTTCCACGCCCTCATCCACACTCGCCGACGGAATCAATAAATCGTCCATATAGGCTAACACCTGCCCATATTTCAACACGCCCAACATTTTGTTAATTATTCGCTGAAAAACCGCCGGGGCATTCGCCAACCCAAAAGGTACTCTCGTATACTCATAATGGCCATCAGGAGTAATGAACGCCGTTTTACTCACTGATGCCTCATGCTTCGGAACCTGATGATAACCCTGCGCCAAATCAAGGGTTGTATAGTACGCCTTATTCGCCAATTTGTCCAACTGATCAGAAATTAGAGGTAAAGGATACCTATCTTTCACCGTGATTGTGTTTAACGCCCTATAGTCCACACACATCCGCCAATCGCCTGTTTTCTTTTTTATCAACACAATTGGACTCGCATACGCTGAACTAGATTCCCTAATAATTCCCGCCTCCAACATTGTCTCCACCTTATCTCGGACAATTTGTCTCTCCGCCACTGATAATCAATAAGGACGCCGAAATACAGGCACATCTGTTGTTAACCGAATTTCCATTTCGCCTAATTCAGTCAATCCAACATCACCCTCGAATTGTGCAAAGCATTTCGCTTTTCTTTGCAATACTTGATATATACTCCTCAAAACAAAATAAGGGCCACTAATAATCTTCTGATTATTTTTTTGTGGAAAAAGAAAATCATAGTTTTGTTGGTCTAATTTAATAAAACAATATGTTTTTCATTAAATCTAATGAATTTTATTGAATTTTGACCAAAAGTTACACTTTTTTTTAGCATTTTTTCGGATTGCTTACTTTTTGCGGTCATGTAATCGTAACAATAACAGTTAATTTGTATGTCTAATCTGTAAAAAAATTGATTCTTTGTTTTTTTTAGTATCGAGTATGGCCTCCACTTTTTGATATGCAGTCTCGAAGCCTGGACGGAACGCTTTCAATAAGCCGATCGACGCTTTCTATTGATATCTCGTTCCAATACATTTTTAGCAATTGCTGATTGTGTATGTCCTTTTAAGTGGTCCGCATCCGGCGTTTTAATTGATCCCAAGGATGTTCTATCGGATTTAGGTCCGGACTGTTGGCAGGCCACTCCATGACCTCAATATTGACCTCCTCGAAAACAGACATTGTCGCCCGGGCAGTATGTGGTCGTGCATTATCCTGCATGAGGATAAAACCATCCAACGCCTGTTGTGAAAAAGGGATGATATGTGGCCTAACAATCCTTTCAATATAACTTTCGGACGTAATTGTCTCGTTATTTAGGATAACAAGGTTAGTTTTGCCTTGCAAGCTAATTCCGGCCCAGACCACCACACTGGGACCGCCTTGCCCATCAATTTTATTAATGCAAGGATCCAAAAATGCTTCTCTGGTTCTCCGCCAGACTCTTATGCGTCGGTCGTCACTAAAAATGTTTACTTTGCACTCATCCGAGAAGAGCACCTTGCGCCATTGTTGCATGTCCTATTGGATATGTCGACGAGCAAATCTTAAACGATTCGTACGATGCGTCCTGCCCTGTTCTGTTCTGGTAACACGTTTCCTTGACCACTGTTAGTGTTCGTGCAAACGATTTCTGATTGTTTGAGGGCTAACAATGGTCCCAGTCGTCCTTAATAGCCTACTTTGTAGTCCACGAGCACTAATGGTACGATCCCGTCGCGCACAAAGTCTCACATATCGGTTTTCTGCGGGGGTGGTTATTCGAACTCGGCCTGAACCATGACGACGGGAGACATTTCCTGTCTCCTGGTAACGGTTCCAAAGATTTTAAATGGCTCTTCGCGGATACCCTGATTGCAGGGCCACAGAACGTAGCGAACGACCTTCCTCCGACATTTCTAAGGCTCTGGACGAAGCATTTAAATTTAAATGGCGCCGAATTGTTGGTATTTTGTATTTCACAGGTTCTCCTTATTTTTAGAAGTGCAACAACTAATGTTGCATTTAAAGAACTTGGCGAAAACTAATTCTTAATCAAAATGAGAAATAAACAAAACTACCAAATGTATGACTCGTGACCCCAAAAGTACTGTTTGAGACAGTTCCGTTAAAGCTAATTTTAACGAATGATACTGTGATAACTCACATCACATTCAGGTACAGAATGGCATTTTTGAAAATAATTATCACATTAAAAATTCGCCAAAAGACGTTGTTAAAGTCAACGGACATAAGTGGCCCTTATTTTGTTTTGAGGAGTATAGTTTTTCTCGATCTCCCGCCGAAATGTTCCCTACATTTGTAGGTTTTACTTGAACGTTGCTATCTAACATTCGAATTTGCACTTGATTCTTTACAGTCGCCGGATTTATATCGCCGTCTGAATAGCTTTCCGCCCTAGCTATCAGTCGTCCCTTGGCCCAACTCAACGTTTCATCACTCAAATTGCTGACTAAAATCTCGTTAGACTGTCCGCCAATTAAAACCCCTCCTGGTATCGCCACGCAGACTTGTTGTTCTCGGTACAATTTTGCCGCCATATGCACTCGTTCGCCTGTTGTGGACCCAACCACTTCCACCGTTGCACGCCCCGTAGATTCGCCTGGACACTCAAAATCTTCGGACAATACCACTTGCCGCCGTACACATTCTGCTTCTAACGTCAATTCTTTGAAGACGTCCGCCACGTCGTCTTCACGCCCTAAAATTACACGGTTACCTTTTATTACGGTCACCACGCCTGGACTACTAATCGCCGAATATCCCAATAACAGCTCAATTTCCCCCCATATTGCTGTTTGCCACCAGCGCCTTGATGTTCAATTTCATTTCTTTTAATACAAGTCGACACTCTACTTCGCCTAGTGCTCTGACTACGCCCCCGCCAAATCCACATAAAATTGTTCCTTCGCCTGAACTTAGAAGTCGCAACCCTATCCGCCTGACAGCATGCTCAGCCATAACACTTTTTTCACTACCCGTATCTAGATATACCCTGACTGACTTGCCATTTATCTCGCCGATCATTTTATAATTTTGTATATTAATTAAATTGAGAACACTCACCTGTCGCCGTGGACATCCCTTTGAGACATGTCCCCCCTCGCCGCATCGCCAGCACCGGTCCATTCTCGCCTTTGGACAGTTTCTACTGAGGTGTGTGCCCTGCTTCTGGCAATTGTAACACCTTATTGTCCAAGCAGCGCCCACTGGTCGACTCTCGCCTTGCCGATTTGTACTCGCCGATTTTTCACCGCCACGATATAACTCCACGCCCGCCAGGAATCGCTCGTAGAGCTGCTCGGGCGTTTTGCACCCTGCCGCCTGTGCATTTGCCCGCAGCTCCTCCGGCAAGCCACGAATGATACAGGACACCGCGTCCTCGCCCTGTATCTTCACCCGGCTGCACAAGCCTAGCTTCGCATGGTAATATGCTGTCATGCCCTCGCCAGGTTGCTTCCGCCGCGCAACCATCTCCTCGAGCATGACTGCATACTCATGCCGCCTTGGAAATGCCGCCCGCAACTTCACTTTACATTCGTTCCACGACAAGTGGTAATCGTCTAGACGATGATACCACTGTCTCGGCATCCCCGCCAACTTCGCCTGCATGATCGTCGCCCGTTCATAGTCGGACCAACCATGCACATCGCCATGCTGGTCGAGTTTTTCTAGCCACCCGTTCACGTTTTGATCGACATCGACAGGATCAAACACTTCCACAATCTCCTGTCCGATGCGCAACGCCTGCCCATCACTCGCCTTGGGATCACAACTCTCAGAACGCGACGCCGATCGCTCCTCCTCGTGCTCCACTACTTCGCCAAACACTAGTGCCGCCTGTTGCTGCACCGCCCGTCTAATTTGCTTCGCCAGACCCGCCTCCAAAATATCTTGCACCACTTTCGCGATAAAGATACTGGAATCGCCGTCCGTTCTCTTAGGCACTGCACCCTGTGCCATCGCAGCACCACTCTCCACACCAGCACACGACGCACCCGGCAGCACGTTGATTTCCTCCGCCACACACTCATCGACCTCCATGTCACCTTGAGGACTCGCCATTTCAAACACCAAAAACTATTGTAAATCAAAAAATCGCGAAACAACCACACCACCGTGCTTAACAAAATCGCCCGTCGCCAAGTCACTCAAACGCACCACACCGCCGTGTAAAACAAAATTGTCCGTCGCCAAATTGTACAAGATCAAAACATGCACACACCGCCGTGCAAAAATTTGTAAAACGCCAAGTCACTCAAAACACACACCGCGGCGCCGCACAAAAATTCGCAAAAATTTTCAGTCGCCAAACCGAACAAGAAAAAACACGCACCGCCGCCGTGCAAAAGTCTTTTTAACTCGCCAATTTCTCACTAACTCGCCACGCGGATTCTCTTTATCCCACTTCTGAATTGTTATAGTCAAGATATTCGATGGAATAAAACTCGCGTCTTTCACCAACAATTCGCCTTTTATTATCGCCAATAGAAAATTACATGACGGAAAATGATGGAGCTTATAGATTCCTTTGGTCTGAAGCTATTGAATGGAACCTCGAAAAGCGACAGGAATGGTGAATGTACATATATTGGGTACAATGGTCACACCGTGATCGATTTATGCCTGGCCGGAGGGGACTGGTTGCCCCTCATTACGGACTTCATGGTGGAACAAAAACAGTACTCCGATCATCTCCCAATCATCACGACGATTGGGTTAGATTGCATCGGCAGTACGATAAGTAGACCAATGAACCTTTTGCCCAAAATTGTGTGGAACGAAAGCTACAAAGCACAATATCAAGCGAAACTTAACAGATATCTCCAGCGAACTCCAGATATCAATATGCATCATATTACGGAAGCAATCAAAAATTGTGCACAAGTACCGAGTAAACGACAGTCTAAACAATACAAAAACAAATGGTTTGATACTGAATGCGACAATGAAAGAAAACGGTCTTTTGCGTGGCTACAACTGTTCAGAGAACAAAACGATTCCTTCACAAGAAATATGTACGTGCGAGTAAACCAGAAATTTAAATCGTTATGCAGGGAAAAGAAGCGCGAATATTTCAAAAAACAGGCTGAACTATTAGGAAGTTGTGCAAGTTCGAGAGACTTCTGGAAAATATCGAAAGAAATCAACGGAGTGGATGCTTATTCGATTGGCAATGGTATACATGTGGAACAACTGGAGACCTACTTTAGTCAAATGCTTCAGAGCCATAGCACCGAGAATAGGATACAATTTGCTAGACCCAGTTGGAGCCATCCGGGACTCGACGCGACTATATCCAAGGATGAAGTAATTGCTGCGATTGCGATGTGCAAAGACCGAAAAGCGCCAGGAAGCGATAGAGTCCCCGTCGAATACTATAAATATGCTTCTGAAAATCTTGTCGATATCCTTTGTAATGAGTTTAACAGGATCTTTGACACCAGTGATGTTCCTGTTGAGTTCAGAGAATCGATTATTTTTCCAATGTTTAAAAAGGGCGACGTGAACGAACCATCATGCTACAGAGGAATTTCATTTCTAAATGCGTCTGGCAAAATTTTCTCATCTATCCTGCAGAGGAGATTCACCGAATGGTTGAACGAAACGCAACGGATAACTGAAAGTCAAGCTGGATTTCGAAAGGGTTACTCTACCCATGATCACATCTTCGTACTATACAACTGTGCGCGATTGTTTTTGAACCAGGGACGAAAATTATATATATTCTTTGTCGATTTTAGGGCTGCCTTCGATACAGTTGACCGTCTATCATTATTTTTCAAGCGATACAACAATGGCATGAGCAAAAAGTTTGGAAAAGTATTGGAGAAACTCTACGAAGATACACAAGCAATGGTCTGGAATGGAACACAACTTTCAAAATCATTTACAACGACGGTAGGCGTCCGCCAAGGATGCAAACTTAGTCCGGATATTTTTGCTATTTTTGTAAATGATATCTTGGACGATATGCCAGGAGGTGCAGAAGCTTTTGGAACGATGGTAAAAGGCCTGTTATATGCGGATGACATGGTCTTCTTCGCGGAGTCACCCAAAGAGCTCCAGGAAATGATCGACCATCTGGAGGAGTACTGCACAACTTGGAAACTCCAAGTAAACCTCGACAAATCAAAAATCATGATTTTTAAGAAGCGTTTCCGGTTAGCTCGGGAAGAAACGTGGTCGTATGCAGGAAATCAAATAGAAGTTGTCACAGAGTACAAGTACCTCGGCATTTGGTTTACAAGCAATTTGTCAATGGAGCGGCATCTTACTGAAAAGTTAAAAGAAGCTAAATGGGCCATAAACTCGGTATGGAAAAACTGCTTTAACAACGCTGATATATCCCACACGGCTAAGTTCAATATTTATGAAGCGGTCGTCAGATCGATTATGCTATACGGGGCACAAGTGTGGGGAGGAAGAAGTTACGACGAGGTCGAGCGCATACAGAGATACTATTTAAAGCGCGTTTTTTATCTTCCAATGACGACTCCAAACTATATGCTACAACAAGAAACGGGTCTAACACCAGTGTTCATGGAAACACTTAAAACACACATAAGCTATTTAATGAAAGTTGCAGCTATGAGCGACGATAGACTTCCAAGAAGAGTGCTTTTATACTCTATTGAGACAGAAACTCTTTGCTACGGAGATCTCATGGCACTAGCAGAAAAGAACCGAACGCAATTCGCTTGGAATGGGACAGCAGATACTAATTGCATGTTATACAAATTGCGCAGTGACGTAAGACACGCATCGATCGAAGCAGCTGCAGAAAGGGCTAGCACAACACAACATCGAGAAATCTATGTGCAACTCCATCACAGTCTTGAAGCGAATCCGTATTTCCGAAATGACTTTCCGGCAGATAAAATTTCGTTAATATTCAGAGCCAGAGGAGAGTTACTTCCCCTTAATTATATACCTCATAGAGAAAACCTACCCATACTATGCAGTATCTGCAATCTAAGGGCAAGAGAGGATACCAGGCACTTTATAGGTATATGCCCAATTTTCAAGGAAATCAGAAGGCTTTGCTTTGGAAAGGACACGCTAACCGATGTGGAACTGAATGCGCAGCTAAATGGAAGCGACTGGAATAATCTATATAAATATTGTAAAATTGCGATAAACTACAGAAGACGTATAATAAACGAAAGCATGTAAATTTAAACCTGAACTTAATCAATTAAAGAGAACTAAAATTTTAATTTTGAAATGAGTAATTGACTTTGCATTTTTTTTTTGTTTTAATATAAAATTGTATTAACGTAAACAGATAATAATTTTATAAAAGAAAATGTCAGCAAAATCAGGCAGACGGCATTGCCATTGCCTTACAATTGTTTTAATACTATTTCACTATGTATGAATGAATGAAAACTGAATTCCAATAAAACACTTATCTATCTATCTATCTATCTATCTAGAAAATTACACGCCAGAATAGAAAAAACTAAGAGACACATCCGTCACGGACGATGTCTTTCGATCAACTCTCCCGGGTGTCTCGCCATACACACCAACACACTCTCGCCAGTGCCGCCACACGTACTCCTACGTGAATCGCCCTTCATCTAGGGTTGCCGCCGTCCGCCTCGCAACGAGTCCGAGTGTAACAGTACTGTAAAAACAATCAGATCGCTCATACAAAAACCGCTGTCCGCACACCGAAAGCGAATGGTCAAGTGGAAAGGGTGAACAAGAACATTCTTAGTTTCTTACGAACATCGACAACCGATCGGCGAGGCTGGGATAAATTATTTAAACCCCTTCAATGGAGAATAAACTCAATGAAGAGTTCAACGACGAGGTACAGCCCTAATGAAATAGTTTTCGATTTCCCCCTTAGGGATATGATCCACACCATTTAGTTTTGGCCCTAATTGATGACGAATCACCGCAGCCCGAGGGTGAGACAAAAACGAGAAGCAGCCGCACTGAATATCCTCGCAGAACGTAACCGTTGGAAGACTAGGTATGACGAACGACATCGGAAACCGCGAACGTATGCAGCGGGAGATTTAGTCTTAATCGAAAATGCAATGGGTTCTACGGGTGAAACAAGGAAGCTCGAACCAAGGTACCGAGGACCATATCGGACCAAGAAGGCGCTCAGGCTCGACCGATACATGATAGAAGGTTTGCCGAAGGAAGGCCGCTCTAATAGAGGATTTACGTCGGTCTTGAAACCCTTGTGCGTGCCAGACCCAGAAATCGACGAAGCCGATGAAGACGAAGATGAGGAGGACGACGATGAACTCGGGACGCGTTCAAATTCAGGATTGGCCGAGCTGTGAGAGCACACACACACACACAAACAACATAGCGAGTACATTTAAGCGACAGAGACCCGCTACAGTCAGTCAATATCCGTCCGCGTAACATATTGTATCGAACGAATAATAAACGATTGAATTTGTTGGCATACCGGCGTTTTTTTCATTCCGCGTCCACTCCGTTCGACAAATCAACCGCGTCGTTCTCGACACCGATGAAATAAAAAAACAAAAAAAAACTCGAATGCATTACCCTTTGGAGATCACTGTTCATTCTAATAGCTACAATAGTATACGTATCGAAGACCATCACTATTCCTTTGACTGACTTGTTGAGAATCTACCAGTGATTTTCTGTAAATTTTTTTTATTTGGCATGAAAAAGATGTAGATGCACACACACGTCGAATCAATGGGTTTTATAGGATTAAATCGGCCTGTGGGTTATTCAGTTTTAGCTGAACTTGCGTTAATTAATACTCTTTCTTTCATACAACATCTGTAATAATTAAAACGCAATCGGATTGGCAATTATTTATAGTTTTCTTTATTATTTAAATTTTTTACATGGAATTTAGCAATGAAATATATAATCCCAAAGCTTATCACCTGATTATTTTGCTCTCCAAGATTTCAACCACTCCTTCACCTGACAAAGAGCTGCTTTGCAGTCATCGGGAGTATCTCCTTTAAGGACAAACACCTTGTCTATATCATAAGAATCTTTAGCTTCTTCCAATATAGTTTGAAATATTTCGCATTCTATGTTCGACTGTAATTTGATTGGGTTATAATTTCGGGCAGTCAACCGATCGTGTAAGGTTGTGTTGTTGCAAGTAACAACAAAAATTGCGCTGAACCACCTTTCAGGGAAGAAATCACAGCTATGATACTCCACAACATTTCCACCATTTGATAAAGCTGTTTCTAAATAATCGAGGAGCTGTAATGTACATTACATTTAGTACGGTAATTATTGTTGATTTACATACATACAGTGAGTCACAGTCAAAATGAGCCAATCAAAACTATTCGAAATGGATGTAGACATTGAAATTGTTTAATTTCAAGGAAGGAAGGATTTAATGGGTGAGTAGCTCAGAAAAGACTTGAAATTATTGCGAACAATCTGATTTGCACACTCACATGATTTGCACATTAAAATATATATGATCAGTGTTGCCAACTGGAAATTTCGAAAACGGCTAAATTTAGCCGGAAAACCGGCTATATTTTTTTCAAAAACGGCTAAAAATACGGCTAAATAAATTTCAGCCAGAAAAACGGCTAAATCATACAAAACAATCACATTACGAAAAAAATATAGTAAAAAATTGATTTTAATAGTTTTATTTCTTTTCTAGAGTACTACCCGTAAACTAGGCTTTAGGAGGTTTTCACACTTGTACTTAATTTGGCCAGATTACGTAATCTGCGGTGTGGTGAATTTAAAAATATATGGAATTTGACAGCTCAAATTAAGTAATTTGCACAGATTACGTAATCTGGCCGTAAGTGTAAATCCTCCTTAGGCAGATTTCTTAGTTTGACTATGTATATGCTCCAATGTTCGGAGTTAGATAGCTCAACTAGTCAAAATTGTTGTACACAGGTACAATTTCTTGGTAAAGTCCATAACCACATTAGGTTTGAAATTGTGGAAAATAAAATTCGTAAAAGGAACGTCCAATGCGTAACTATGGGCAAGGGAAACCGCATTTATGTATGGATATCTTACCATCATCGCACTTGAACAATCTTATATTTTGATTAAAATTTAACCATTTTAGGCCCAAGACACATATCCAAATCATCATGACAATAATCCATCATGATGATGAAATTTCGAAATTGGAGTGACACATATGCTTTCGTCATTAGAATTCGTCATTTACTTTTGACGTTTGTGTAAATGGTGAAAATGTCCCTCACAATTGCGATATTTTGATGAATATTCAGTTTCAATTTGAGGACACACTTTTCTTAAAGAATTTGAATGGAAATGTGTAAAGATTGATAACAAATTTAATATTTTTGTAAACACTCTTATTCTTCAATTTTACAACTGATGGCGTCCCCACTATTATTGAGCAAATGATGGTCCAAATGTGTAATTTGGAACTCGTGCTAATGATGATAAATTTGCGTCATTCGAAAATATGTGTTTAAGCTTGTTATTCATTTTCGACTTTAAGCCCTCCAAATTTTATTTGATTTCCATAGTTACGAAATTTATGTTCCATTGTCTCATTGTTGATGTTCCGCAATTACGAATTTGATGCTTCAAAGATATGAAGTTGATGTTCCAAAATTATGAGCTTGGCCGGAAAATGGTATAGATTTTTGATAAATTTGTTGCTACAAACCCAACAACAAAATGTAATGCATATACGAAAATGTGTTTGTGTAGGTTCTATGAGAAAATGTGTTTGTGTAGGTTCTATCAGACGTTGTGCGAGTAGCTTGCCCAGTAAGCTACAAAAATTAGATTTAAGTGAGTATACCCCCTTCTTTAGCACTTAGCTTTTGTGCTGAAGAAGGGATAAGTTGCCCCAAAATATAGGTATACACACTTAAATTTAATTTTTGTAGTTTACTGGGCAAGCTACTTGCACAACGTTAGTGTTGAATACTACAAAGTTCCGGCGATATTATCAATATATCGATTGCCTAGAGGTAAAAGTGACTAAGTGCATTTTTCGCAAAAATCGTTTTATTACGCCAATTGCATTACTTTTATGTCCCGCATCTGTCATTAAAATATTGAGGCGATAAAATAAGTAAATCAGAAGTTATAGAAAATGAAAATTGATTAAGTGCAAAATTTTCAGAAAATGTTCGAGGTAAAAATAACCAAGTGCAGCACTTGGTGATTTTTACCTCAAAAATTATTGTTTTCCTTTAATGACTCCCTAGATCTCAATATAATTAAAGCCTAATAATAGCACAAGATATTTTCATTTTCAAGATACTAATTTAAAAAAAAAGCACCTTTCACGATTGTGAAGTTAAAATTAATAGACATTATAACCAACTCGTATTCGTATTAAAAAACTTACGAAAATACATAATTCTTGATATTTTAGGTTTTATAATTTTTACATCTCAAAACTTTTGTTATGGACAAAAAAAATAAGTACACCTTGTTGCACCATTTTATTCCTGATTTTTACTGCATTTATTATATTGTAATAATATAAAAACTAGGATACAACAATGGCAAGGAACCCGAAAAAGATGATGGCTCCTCCTATGTTCTCTGTCCGGACCGGTATAAACTTTGATAGTAAGTTTGGTCAAAATAATAAGTACGACATCGTTTTTTAACTTTTTTTCACAACAGTTTCCGACTTTTTATCGGGATTTGTGTTTTCTTTCCTTTTTAGTGTGCTAACTAACGTCAAATTAAAAGCAAAAAAATACTTAACTGGCGAAAAGCGCTCATTAGGCTCACAGAAAGGAAGTACCATATAGTAGAAGAAGTACAGTAGAAGTACCATATAGTCCATAATGAGACCCTCAATGATAACTCACAGTCAATATGGCGAAAAAGGTACCCTGACATTGTCGATACTTGTCGGGAAGTATTGGAAATATTTCATTTCTCCGAAAAGTGAATGGAAGACTACAATAAGTAATGTAATTTTGGTGAATAGATTCGAAGTTTCCTTTGTAAAAAATGTGGACGGTGCGATCGGTTATTGAAAGAGATACTCCTCCTTGGTCGAGACCAAACACAGAAAAATCCACAATATTTTGTTTTAGTGATGATATGATATGATAAAGGACCCCTTTCGTAATATTGTTTGTCTCACAGAAAAATAAATTTTATCAACGCTATATTAAAGCACTTTTTTCAACGGAGCCAAATATCATGGTCAATGTTTTTTTTCATTGTTTGGTGTCATTCAAATGCATCTAGTAACCGTTACGGTGAGACATATCCAGTATAAGCAATGTTTGGTTCGCATTATCCTACAGAATCTATATCAGGTTGGTGGTAATTTCCGCAGGATAATATCACACCTCATCAGATGGTGAAGCATTAGCTGCATGAAAATAAAGTATCATTTTTTCTTGATGAAGTCGTTTACCAAACTTGAATTCACTCGAAATTTTGTTGAGAATTAAGTCAAAAAATTGGAAAAAGGTAGGCCACAATAAGGACACAATCATTGGGTTTTCTTAAAGTAACTTGGTATACGGTACCATTCCGCCAGTAACTCAACAAGAACGGATTTTTTCTGGAGAATAATGGACAATATGTCGAGAAATAGTAAAAGAAACGAAATTCTCCACGAATTGGAGCAAGAAGATTGATTTAAAACTAGTTTGAATTGAATTAGTTAAAATGTACTTATTATTTTGTCCAGCCTTTTTTAGTTTTATTTTAAATGGTTAGTGTATATATTATTTAATTCCTCTCCAATTAGGGAACAAAATATCATCAAACGATTTTTATTGACTTTAATAACCGCTGTAGTGTGAAGAAAACATTATTTGGCTGTACTTATTTTTTTGTCCATATGTGTACATGTTGCATTCAACAAAAAAACATTAATAGTGTTTTACTTCTTCAATAGATCATAATTACAATTCTTGTAAGATTATGTTTTTTATTTATTTTTCAAGTTAATTAGTAAACAACACTGCTGAACGTGCTGTTGATCTCAACACCCAAAAAAAAGAGTTAAGATCTTGAAAATGGGATGTCACTAACACATCTGTCCTTAGTCCAATGTCACGCCTGTTATTTTAATTTTTGTTGCTCTCTATTGTTGAATTTAAGACTTTTTATTTTTAGCCAGTTAACTATTTTCCCTTCTTCGTCTGCATTCTGCTTTTTCATTATGGAAGCACGTAATGTTTTTTAATCAGCGAAATTGCCAAACATAATTCCACTTGTTTCGTAAGGCTTTATTGCGTATGCACTTGAGCGATTTGTTGCAAATAAGTATACGCAATGTTTACAACACGAACAGAATTTCTTTATTCACAGAACAAACAGTAAAACAATACATTCAGCCCGAAAGACTACGTCGTAATAATGCGCTGTGACGTTTCTTCCTCTTCTTCTTCGTGCTCGTATCTCGAGGTGAATATGCAACCGTCACCACTCATGGATTGACAGGTGACGGGGCGCTACATGTCGAGGTGAGTCTGCGACCGTGACCATTGATGAATTAACAGTTGACGAGGTCGCTACATCTCTCCCCCCCAAGTGAGGGCGTCGATCGGACGAACGATACCGTGTGATGTTGGGAAGTCTCTCACGATTCAGAAAAACCGGGGGGCTGGGAGTTGGCTGATATGCTTGATCACCGTGGTCAGCCTTGGTAACTGGATGCTGCGTTGTTGCGGGAGCGGGAGGCGTAACAACTGCTATCGAAGGTGATGTTCCTTGTAAGAGTGGACTCTCAGGGGATATTCGAGGCGTGCCTGAAGACGATGAAGTACTTCTGGTGAAATGCTCGACAGGTGGACCAGGCGATCCGAGTGGTGACGCCTCCAAATACGCAGGCTTCAGACGTTCTGTTGAAACGTTTGTGATTTTACCATTCACGTCGATAGCGTAGAGAACATCAGAAATTCGTTTGACCACCTTATGCGGTCCCGTGAACGGCTGCACCAACGCTCTGCGAACAGCATCGACGCGAAGGAACACGTGTGAACAGCTCCGGAGCTCCTTGTTGATGAAGGTGGTTCGCCCACTACGATGGCTGGTTGGTGTTGGTCGAATTTGTGACATCGTTTGACGCATATTTTCCAAGAACGTGTCTGGTTCGATGTTGTCTGTGTTAGGTACTAAAAACTCGCCTGGTATGGCAAGCGTTGTGCCATATACTAATTCAGCACTTGACGTTCCCAGGTCCTCTTTGTAGCTGTTGCGAAGGCCTAAGAGGACCGTAGGTAGCACATCTACCCACTCCAAATTGCGTTCGTGGCACATAATGGCGGCTTTTAATGATCGATGCCAGCGTTCGATTAAACCGTTTGAGGCGGGATGATACGGTGTTGTTCGGTTACGTTCACAACCAATAAACGATGCTAAAGCCATGAAGAATCGCGATTCAAACTGCCTTCCTTGGTCAGTCGTGATCGTACGCGGCGCTCCAAATCGTGCAACCCAGTTATTGTAAAATGCCTTCGCCACGGATTGGGCGGATTGGTCAACCAACGGAATCGCTTCGGGCCATCTGCTGAAGCGGTCAATCATCGTAAGACAATACTTGTATCCCTGCGAGGGTATCAGCGGGCCAATAATGTCAAGGTGAACATGTTCGAATCTAACCGCCGGAACTGGAAAAGGTTGGCGGACATTATGTTGGTGGCGACCAACCTTTGAGCGTTGACACGGGACGCACGAACGCGCCCAGTCGTGGATGTCTTTCCGCATTCCGGGCCAGACGAATTTTCGTGCTATTACCTTGGCTGTGGAACGACCACTGGGGTGTGATGGCTCGTGAAAAGTGTCAAACACTTCTCTTCGAAGAGATGCCGGAACGAAAGGGCGTATTTGATTGCTGTTGGAGACGTCGCAAAAAAGTTCCAAGTTGTTACCAACGTCTATAGATTTCAGATCCAGAGAAGTGGTGTTGGTGGTCAGTAAGTTCTGCAATTCCCCGTCAGCGGCTTGATGACGGACCAGTTGTTCAAGATGAATAAAGGTCGGCATCGCGATGGTATCGACTCGTGACAACGTGTCGGCGACGCAGTTCTGAGTTCCTTGGATGTGACGGATGTCCGTTGTGAACTGCGATATTAAGCTAAGTTGTCGTGACTGACGAGGACTGGCGTTCGCAGCTTTCTGATGGAAGGCGTAAACCAGCGGTTTGTGGTCCGTTTCGATGTGGAAATTTGCGCCTTCAAGGAAGTGCTGGAAATGGCGGATGCTGCTGTAGACTGCCAACAGCTCGCGATCATACGCGCTATATTTGGACTCAGTAGTCGTCAACTTCCTTTGGAAATACGCAAGGGGCGCCCAATTTCCACCCTGTTTCTGCTGAAGCACCGCTCCGATGGCAACATCTGACGCGTCGGTAACCAATGACATCGGAGCTTCAGGTTCGTAGTGAACCAACAGAGTTGCGTCTGCGAGGCTATTTTTACATTTCAAGAAAGCTTGTTCGGTTTCAGGTGTCCATTGAATTTTAACTTTGCTGCCTTTCTTGGCGTTAACCAGATATTTGCTTAAAGGCGCTTGAGTGTTGGCCGCGTCCCGAATAAAGCGTCTGTAAAAATTTACGGTGCCGAGGAACCGACGTAGTTGAGCGACTGTTTTGGGTAGTGGGAAATTTCGGATCGCTTCGACTCGCGACGAAGGTGGTGAGATACCGTCTTTACTGACAATGTGTCCGACATACTCAACGCTAGGAACACCGAATACGCATTTTGACACATTGATGACGACTCCATAACGATTTAGCCTTCCGAAAACCTCTCGTAGATGGTCAAGGTGCTGCTCTTGTGAGTCCGAAGCTATCAGGATGTCGTCCAGATAACAGGTACAATAATCAAGTCCTCTCAGCACCTCGTCCATGAAACGTTGGAAGCTTTGGGCCGCGTTTTTAAGCCCGAACGTCATGACGGTGAATTCATATAGGCCGAAGGGTGTTGTTACGGCCGTTTTAGGAATGTCTTCCTCGGCTACGGGAATTTGGTGGAAGGCTCTCAGGAGGTCGACCTTTGAGAAAATTTTCTTATTCGCGAGATTCATTGTGACGTCAAAGATATGGCGCATCGGATATTTGTCGGGCTGTGTGACTGCATTTAATCTCCGATAATCGCCGCACGGGCGCCAAGTGCCATCCTTTTTGGGGGCTAAGTGAAGTGGACTTGCCCATGGACTGGAGGATGGTCTACAAAGCCCCTTTTCCATAAGGTATTGAATCTCCGCCTTAGCAATTTGTAGTTTTTCTGGTGTTAAGCGGCGTGGGCGATCAGCGACGGGCGGACCTCTCGTGACAATATGATGTTCGACCTGATGTGGGGGACTGTGTTTGGAACTAGTTACGTTTGTGAGTCCCGGGAATTCTCTGAGGAGTTTCAGGTACGGTGTGTTGCTCACGACGGTGTTAGCAGCTTGGGTTTGGCAAGTGTTCAACACACACGAGATCGAATCACCAACGGCAGGGTCCTTTATTCTATTATTCTTAACATCGACGAGAAGTCCATAGTGCGACAAAAAATCAGCTCCCAAAATAGGTCGAGACACGTCCGCCACAACGAATTTCCACCACACTGTCCTTTTAGGTCCTAGCGATACTTTTAGGAGTTTAGTGCCAAATGTGTCGATTGCGCCGCCATTTGCTGCGAACAGTTTATACGGTTGAGGCTTTTTACGAATAACAGGGCCGGTGAACGGGATGATAGAAACGTCGGCGCCAGTATCAACTAGGAAATTCATCCTAGTGTCGCGATCGTATATCTGCAGGCGATTTATTTGCGTGCCACCAGGCTCCTGCCTTCCTGGTGGCTGCTGTCGTTTCCCACTGACTCGAGAAAATCGCAAGGCGGACGGCAACGTTTTGCATTGGTGCCGAACCGTTTGTGGTAGAAGCAGACTACTTTGCCGCCTCCTCGAGCACTATTTTTCGACAGTGAGCTTTGCAGCTTTCGGACCGACGCGCGAAGTTCTGCGATTTCCTGAACTAGTGTGTCTTGCGTTGGCACGATGTCGGCCACAGAATCGTGTGCGAGGGACGCGATACAATTTGGGTCGTGGACGCTCATTATACGATCAGCTATATCGGCCAGAGTATCAAGCGGTGATGACGCTGACGTAGCTAGAATGGCTTGCACGTTCTTCGGCAAACGTTGCAGCCACAAAGTTCTGAGGAACTCCTCTGCAACTCCGCGTCCCGCTTGGCAGCGCATTTCTCGTAAAAGCTGCGAGGGGCGCTTGTCTCCTAATTCGTGTCCGTGAAGAAGATCGTACGTTTTTTCGTACTCGGTTTTGCCGTATGCCGACAACAGACGGGATTTAAGAGTCGCATACTTATCGCTTTCTGGTGGTGTTTCTATTAAATCAGCAACTTGCCCCAAAACTGCAACGTCCAGCTCTGCGATAACTCGGTCATATTGAGAGGCATCGTTAGTTATGCGGTGAGACCGGAACTGAGCCTCCACCCTTGCAAACCACAAGGCGGCGTGTTGTGACCAAAATGGCGGTAGCTTGATGGACGCTACGCTATGAATTTCGTCCGGCGGTAACGTGTTTTGCGCGTCGAGAAATTTGTCGTCGGTAGACATTTTATTCGAACTCGGGGTCACCAATTATTGCGTATGCACTTGAGCGATTTGTTGCAAATAAGTATACGCAATGTTTACAACACGAACAGAATTTCTTTATTCACAGAACAAACAGTAAAACAATACATTCAGCCCGAAAGACTACGTCGTAATAATGCGCTGTGACGTTTCTTCCTCTTCTTCTTCGTGCTCGTATCTCGAGGTGAATATGCAACCGTCACCACTCATGGATTGACAGGTGACGGGGCGCTACATGTCGAGGTGAGTCTGCGACCGTGACCATTGATGAATTAACAGTTGACGAGGTCGCTACAGCTTCTTTGTGCTTGCCTCTTCGAAAATTCTTTTCAAATCATTCATATTAAAACTATTTGGGGGCTTCATTTTTGGTTCAATCACAGAATGCATCAAATCACAATCCATGTACAAATGTCCTGACACCAAAAATTTTAGCTCGATTAATTCTAAATTTGCAAAATCTAAATAGTATACAGTGTTGATCGGTCCATTTGAAATTCACAATGTTATTTTTAAAGAAGGTTTTACAAACTCTATTTTGATTAAAAAAATATTGAGTACGGTATTTCAAATGCATCGATCAACACTGCACTAACCAGCTACTAACCATCCTTTGGGATAGTTAATGGCGAAGATAAGAGTGGTAAGAAAGACTTCTTCGGAGGATGTCGCTAGGGTGAAGCGCCACATAGAGAGAGAGTGCAATTAATAGAGCATTATATTAGCAAAACGTCCAATAAAAAGTAATTATCGGGAAATTTAAAGATCATGCAATTAATACACCGTCTGTATGAAGAGGAGTGTCAAAAAGACAACGTTTCTGCCAGTATAGACACATTTTCTGCACAGAATATAATTTATCCTTCTTCGTTCCTAAAAAGAAGCAGTGCCTAAAATGTCAAAACTCCCTGTAATGAAATTGTGCCTGCTTACAACTCCTATGAAGGTATAAGTGCTGCAAAAAAGAGGGATTTACTGGACCTCTGCAACAAAGGAGTTGTTCTGGAAGAAGTGGTGCAATGGTACAGCAGTATACCGGTTGCAAACGAGAATAGCGAAGATTTTTTTTTTCTATTAATTTTTAATTAAAAATGTTTGTTTACTACTACTGTGTATTGAAAATCTTACAATAATTATAATCATAATCTATTAAAAAATAAAACCCTTTTAGTTGAATACAACATAAATTCGTTAATAAAAGTTCTGGGAAGTAAAAATTATAAAATCTGAAATGTTAAGAAAATTTTCGTGGACCTAAATTTCTAATGCAAAAGATGCCACGTTTGTGAACTTAAAAAAAAATTTTCTAGCACATTCCTCCAATATTTACAGATTTTCCCATTTAACCCTTCTGTCGGCACAAAGGTCTGGCCAGACCTTTTGCACTATAATTCGGTCAAAGAAGTATAGAAGATGAAATTGTAGCGACTTAAAACTTCATGATATCCTAGAATAATATGTTTAGAAGCATTTGACAAAAAATTGAAAAAAAAATCGTTTGAAGTTTTGAGCATGTTTTTGACGAATTTAAATTTATAGTGTTTTCTGATACCCAATAGGTCTGGGTAGACCTATAATTTTCCACTCCATTTTTCTCTCCAGTTTAAAAGTCAAAATATAAAATTCTATTAAATTTCACCTATCTGTGATGTAATAACGTTAATAAAATTCGATTTGTACTTTAAACAGTAAAAAATTCTGGAGTTTTCGTTAAGAAGCCGCGATGTTCGGAAAATGGGAATGCCCAAATTTATCAGATTTTATAACATCACCTAATGAAATGAAATTTGTTTCTAGGAAATTCAAAACGTTTTATCTCCTTTGTAATGGTAAGGACTAAGCATGTGTGACTTGCTAGCGTCATTCTAAATAGATTTGATCGAGAAATTTACGAAAAATTTAGAATGAAATGATTTTCGCGCTTGAATATTCCCTATTTCTTTCTATCCATTTCCCTAAATCTGCAGACTAATATCAGGGTAAAATCTACTAACGAAGCCCTAAATATTTCCCCAAAGTTAATGGAATTTGAAAATACGATAAAACTTTCTATTATAAATACGCCATGAAAATAAACAGGCAAAAACGAAGAAAATGAGGAGAAAACATGTTTGTACTAATACCACCTCGAAATATGTCTGCTTAAAAACGTTCCCAGAATATCTACAAAAATGATTTAAATGCTTATTGTTTAAAAATGCTAGTTTAGAATTAGAATGACTCTACGGATAAAAACTTCACTTTTTCTAAAAAATAAAAAAAAATGCTCAACAGGTCCAGCCAGACCTATTGGGTATAGAATATGCATATTGAAGTAGGTACCGACAGAAGGGTTAAATTTGACCTCACCTACATTCCGAAAGTAGAGTACAAATGTCATTTCTGGATGATTTCATACATAGACTAAATCACTAAATACTTCCAAACAAAAAGTCTTGCGAGGTAAAAATGACTAAGTGCGAAAATTGAAAATTTACCCATCTGTAGAAAGTTTAAAATTCCAATAAAAGTATGGATGTAGTTGTCTTCAGTTCTAAATGGAAATTCAATAGTCTTTTATTTTGAATTTGCTAACCTCGATTTTTAAGACACGAAAATTTGCTTTTTTTGTTCTCCTGAACAATTTGATAAATGTTAGTTGGTCACTTTTACCTCTAAGCCGACGATATATGAATCGCCCTAAAAGGTTTTCACTCTTGTGCTGAATCTGGCATGATTACGTTATCTGTGGTAAAGAATTGACACTTCGAAAAATGGATAAAACTTCAGGTACCCCCATGTTCCAAGAATTGATCAGCAAAGAATTTTATCTAAGAAACTGTCTTCTATTTTGTTTATTATTCAGCATATTGGTGGTTAGGAAATTAGATGCTTAAACTAGGTACTACTATCGTCAGTTTACGTGAAACCCATTACCTAAAATTTATTGAAAAAATGCAAGTCTCCGCGGCAAATTTTTCCCAGGAGACATAAATGCCAGTTTTCCTCTAGGCGGACATAGCAGGTACTTACCCTAAAACACGATAATAAGTGTATGTAGAAATAATTACCCGGCGATTAATTATTTTGTTTGTGCATATTGAAAAATTGATTCTAGTTTAAAAGTAAATTAAAAATTCATAAAATAATTTTAGCCGGAAAACGGCCGAAGAAAATCAATTCCGGCTAAAAATCCGGCCGGCCGGAATTAGAAATTTCTTCCGGCTAAATTTGGCCGGAAAACGGTTAAAGTGGCAACACTGGATATGACGCAAGCAGCGATAATGCAGTCGAATGCATTTTAAAATGCATTGGTCCGCTGCTGCTGAATTATATTTCCAGCAAAATGTGTTGTTAAGATATCCAGTTTCAGAGGAAGGTTTTCTTAGTAAAAAAAAATGCGATAAAAATTCAATAATTTCAGTCCTTTTTCAATTTTAGTTCGAAAAGATATTCGCTAAGTGGCATATAGCAACGTTTTTCTTGGCTATCTGCAAATATTTTCTGAGACGATTCGCGGTAATTTGAAATTTCTTCTGAGATACTTACCCATTAAATTCCCGCTTCCTTGAACTCTTTCGAAAAGTTTCAGTGTGTTTATCGATATGCAATCGAGTTTTGATCATTTGGGTTACTCTAGGAGCACGGAGATGAAGGATACTTTCAATATAGGCGACCAAAAGAGTTTCAGGAGTCGCTTCAGGGGTAGCCTCCGTTTTCACATTTGTGGAAAATACAGTAAATTACTCCCGGGGCTAATTTAACGGAAAATAATAAATTGTGTTGGAGGTTTGGATTTCGAATGTATGGTTAACGGTATGAACGGATGGACGAAGGCACACTTGCCGAAGCTCGAAGTACAGAGCTTTCCGACTACAACGTATCTTCTTCTTCCTTGCCGTTCTTTATACCGCTCCATGGCTTCGCGTTGCTCGACCCGCGGTGTAGGCACATCGTCCGTTTTGGCGATAATATCCCAGCATATTTCTACAGGCAGCTCTATCTTGGATCGTGTCATCGCCGAGACCAATGCGTTGTTGTTGCTTTTTCATTTGACACATCCAGGTGTTCTTCGGTCTGCCTCTGGCCTTGGGTCCATCAAGTGGAACTTCCATTGATATCGCTTTCTTTGCGGGGTTCTCAGGCGGACGCCGTTGAACATGGCAATACCAATCCATTTGTCGGTCTTCGAGCTTTTCGGTGATTGGTTGGTCTATGGACAAGCTGCCTCGGATGTAGCTACTCTTGATGTGGTCCCTTTTAGTTACACCAACTGACATGCGTAACATTTTCATTTCAGTCGCTGTCATTTGTTTCGCGTAACCTTCATACATGGTCCAGCATTCTGATTCATACAAGAGGGCGGGACGTACAACCGTTTTGTACAACTTGCCCTTCAGCTTCAGTGGCATTTTCTTGAACGTGGTACCAGACTTAAGCTGCTCTCCTTTGATGTACATATCTGGTATCGGTGCATCTGGGTCTGAGAATGGGCAGCATAAGAACTCAGTCTTTGTTATGCTTACCCTCAGTCCATGCTCCTCCAGAATGTCACACCATTTTGTAAGTGCAGCTTGCAAGGCAACGATGTTTGGGCTAAACGATGTTTGGGCTACTGAGGACTATATCATCGGCAAAAGAAGAGATATTTCTAGGCCGTCGGATATACGTGTTAATAAGTAGCACATGATGATGTTGAAGAGCAACGGACTCAATACACTGCCCTGGTGTAATCCGACATTCACCGGAAATTCTTCTGATTCACCGGCTGTGCATCTAACCTTAGTCGTAGCTCCATCATACATACATGTCTCATATCATCCTGACGTATGCCTCAGGGACATTAAGTGCTCTCAAGGCCAACCATATCAGATCACGAGGTACTCTATCGAATGCCTTTTCCAAATCGATGAACACAAAGTGCAAGTCCTTTCGTGCTGCTCTATACTTTTCCACCGCAATACGAATGCACTGAATCGCATCGACTGTAGATCGACCTTCAACAAAGCCGCATTGATTGTTATTCAACCGCACAATCTTTCTCAATCGGTTGCAGACAACTCGCTCGTAGATCTTCAGTGTATGAGGTGTTAACTTTATAGCCCTGTAGTTGTTGAGTTTGCGTGAGTCTCCCTTGTTCTTATAGAAAGGAAGAAGAAAACTTTCCCTGAAAACATCAGGCATCGGTTGCCCACCTTTGATTTTGTTGAAGAAAACTGTGAGCCAACTAAGCGCGACATTTTCCATTTTCAACCAAAATTCCGCGGGGATTTTGTCCGGTCCGACTGCCTTTCCGCGTTTCACCTGATGCATTGCCTCCATCACCTCTTCCTCTGAGATATCTTCAATATTTGTGGTATTCGGCTCAACATCTCGAAAAGCTGCTCGAGGAAATTCTCCATTTAGAAGTTCGTCAAAATACTCTCGCATCCTGCTACAAATTGCCGTATCGTCAATCAGCAACATTCCTTGCGAGTCCTCCACGTACTTTGGCGCCTGTATTTCCCGAGCGTTCCTTCTCCTTTGGGCTGCGACCCTAAATATCCTGGCGTCGTGCTAAGGTCTCTCGCGCAAAGACGGTCCTTCGGTCGTAGTCTGAGTTTCTAATTCTTGGTAGAATTTCTCAGCTACCTTCGCCTTTGCTTGAGCTACCAAGCGCTTTACGTTTTTCCGGCATTGCATATAATTTTCGCGAAGTTGAACCCGTTCGGTTTCACTGCTTGACTCACATTTCGTCCATGCCTTAAATGCTTCCTTAGTTTCGGTGTTCCACCACCATGTTTCTTTCTTCGTGTGGAGTGGACCTTTCGAAACTCCAAGTGCCTTTTCCGCCTCACCTACTGACATTTCAGCGAAACTATTCCACATTTGTGTTGGACTGTGCTCGGTGCAGTTTGTGTTGTTTTGAAACCACTCCGTCATTTTATCAATGAATGGAGTTACTACAGGTTCAAAGTTGTCGTTTGTGAGATTGTGCCACTTGATTTTTTCGACAGGCTTGGGAGTTCTTCTATTTTTTGTTCCTCCTACTTTCAAAATAAATTCTGACAGGAGCAAACGATGTTGGCTAACGACAGATTCACCCAAGATCACCTTGCAGTCTTTTACCCACCTTCTCATAAAATCGAAGCAGAGGTGGTAATCGATCTGCGTTTCCTATCGTTTCCTATCTCCGTGTCCACTACTGTAGGTGATCAGGTGTCTCTCGTTTTTCACAAACCTTCACCTTCGTCATTTCTGACCGTTGAAGGGCTACCCTTTCCACCATGGCAATCCTCGTAATCATAATTTGATTCACCCACACGGCTATTTAGATCTCCTCCCAAGAACACCAATTCGGTATCTGGAATGGTCTGGATCAGGGTGTCAACGTCGTTCCAAAAGGCCTCTTTTTCTTCTGGTGGCAGTCCCACTTGGGGAGCGTAGGCAGTTATTACGTTTCACACCCTTCCGCAGATAACCAATTTGATGCTGATCAAGCGATCACTTCTCTTCGCGACACTTATTACGCTGCCAAGCAAAGACGACTCCAGAATAATGCCAACTCCGTTTCTTTGATTTGTGATTCCATAGTAGTACAGTTGGTACTTCTTGGAATTCGTAAGAAACCGGGCTCTGTCGATATGGGTATTTCACCACTTCGTCTCCTGCACGCACATAATGTCTATCCCCCTCCGCTTCATGATATCCTCAATCTCCTCGCTCTTCGACGTCACGGATTCGATTCATGAGAAAAAAAAATCTCTTGAATTGCTACAACAACAACAACGTCACGGAACCTACATTCCAGCTTGCAACCCTCAACCTCTCCACAGTGTAGTTGGACTGCCTTATAGTGCTCGCCCCCGGAAACCGTCGAGCTCTGGCGCGAACTAAGTTCGCCCCGGGATCACTCAACCGCATAGCAGAAGTAGTGCTTATATTTGCGTGAATTTCCATAAGGCCTTCCATTCTTTTACACCTTTTGGAGAAAGGTTGTGTTTTGGCACTAGTGTGTGGAAAGAAGTAAATTTATGGACTTTCCTTTTACGTCCGCCGGCTATCTCCAGACGCGGCCACCCATACACACACACTAATCTATGGGAGATCTCGTTGATGTTAAAATGTGCCTCAGGCTTCAGATGTAATGCTTGCCTGCTACCTTCGCATACTAGGGCCAAGCACCCTCTTGACCATGCATCCATCGGCGCATGCTGATCCACCTTGGATTAGGGATTTTTTGTCACTGTAAGAGTTCTCATCTCTCTTGTCCCTCTTTTGTCGCCTTCTACGAGACACGCCGGGAAAAGCGGTGGCATCATTCGTAACCCATGCCACAGGGCAACCGGCTACAACGTATCTATACAGGGTGTCCCGCATTGGGTGGTCAATACTGTAAGGGTTGATAGCGCAACTTGTTTCAGCAAGAAAATTCCCAATACAATTGGAATTTTTTTTTACCGTTACCTTGTTATTGCTCTTTTTGTGAAAGTCATCGAAAATCGTGACTTGTCACGCAAAATCGTAATTTGCAGCACTCCTGATGACTTAATCCAAGATTTAATTTCAGTTTCAGAAACTACATAAAAATTCACAAAAACTGAAGTTTTTCCTGTTGCCAACATTATCGGCACTTTAAAGATACAGTTACTCAAAATTAACAGAAATTTTAAAATAGATTTTTCATCGAAAATTCAAACAGTAATTGCATAACGGTGCTTTTACGTACAACTCTGCAAAGTTGATAAAAGTTGCTTCAACATGTTCGCTTTCCAACGGTATATCACTTTTCTGATTTACATTGCAGAATTTTAGGTAAACACGCATTGAATGGTAAAAATCATGGCTTCAGTGGAATCGTTAACAATTTTCCCTTGACTCGAAAAAAGACATACAAAGGCAATTATAATTCGGGATAGAATCTCGCTACATTATTTTGACCAGAACTGTAAGATATTTGAAATTTGGTACATTGTTTGGCAAATGCAACGGTACTTATAGCGGTTAAAATTTAATATTTGCTATTTACGGCAGATAGACGAGTGCCCGCTCATAATGCGAGACCTATCAAAGAATATTTGGAAAACGAATTTCCCGGAAAGTGGATTGGCTGATTTGGGACAGTTGCGTGGCCTGCGAGAAGTCCCGCCCTTACTCTCCTAGATTTTTATTTATGGGGTAACTTAAAAAGCAATGTCTATTCCGAACCGATTACCTCCCGGGAACAGCTGCTGCAGCGAATTAATGATGCTTGTGACAACATTAAGGAAGCCACTCCTGAATCCTTCGGGACGTTTCTTTCATGCGCCGAAGGTATCGAGTCTGCATACAAAATGGAGGAGGCCAATTTCAGCGTCATTATTCCAATTCATCAAACAGACTACAGACCCATATAATCATTAGTTAACATTTTTAGTTTATTGGCTCTTTCTCATATTCAAAACTTTATTTTCATTTTTATTTAACAAATTTTCAAAATTGCGATAGTAAAATATAAAAAATAAATGTATAAAATTTCAGTTGAAATAATTCGATAAGAAAATAATTACCTTGTTTTTTTATATCCAATATGTGTAATTCTAAAATCCCGCAATGTAAATATGAAAAGTGATATACCGTTGGAATGCCAACATGTTGAAGCAACTTTTATC
Organism: Microchrysa polita; assembly: GCA_949715475.1. NCBI lineage: Eukaryota > Metazoa > Arthropoda > Insecta > Diptera > Stratiomyidae > Microchrysa > Microchrysa polita. The sequence goes on along the minus strand of OX454417.1, from coordinate 43,792,946 downwards.
AACTTTGCAGAGTTGTACGTATAAAGCACCGTTATGAAATTACTGTTTGAATTTTCGATGAAAAATATATTTTAAAACTTCTATTAAGTTTGAGTAACTGTATCTTGAAAGTGGCGATAATGTTGGCAACAGAAAAAACTTCAGTTTTTGTGAAATTTTATGTAGTTTCTGAAACTGAAATCAAATCTTGGATTAAGTCATCAGGAGTGCTGCAAATTACGATTTTGCGTGACAAGTCACGATTTTTGATGACTTTCACAAAAAGCGCGATAACAAGGTAACGGTAAAAAAAATTCCGATTGTATTGGTAATTTTCTTGCTGAAACAAGTTGCGCTATCAACACTTACAGTATTGACCACCCAATGCGGGACACCCTGTATAGAGCAATTGAAACAAAAGAACTGCCTCGTGAACTGAAATTTGGCTTTAAGAGTATAGAACGACCCGAATTACCCGGAGCAAATCCAAAGACCCACCGCGTTAATTTTCCATTACATTTGCCCCGGGTTGTACTCTGCGCCATTCACCTCGTTCGCGAACGGCCCGAAGATTCTTCGGAGAACCTTTTGCTCGAATGTGTTCAGCAGGTCTTCAGAGTTTCGCGTTAGGGTCCATGCTTCGCTGCCATAACATAGTACAGTTCGGATGATCGTTTTATCCACGTGGAGCTTTGTATTCCAGCGCACCAGCTTCGATTTCATTATTGGGAGAACCGAAAAATAACACTTATTAGCTAGTTGTATCCGTTCCTTTATCTCATCTGTTGCGTTGGCGCCCTCTTACAAATTGCAACCCACCCAGCCAGCATTGGCGTCATATATAGTCAACATAGACCAAAATAACCTTTACTTCATGCATCACAAATCGACCTTCTGTATCAAGCAGAAAAAATACAAATTTGTCTGGTTTAAAGATAACAGAATTCTTGTAAGAAAAGGTGGGAAAGTCATTTCAATTAGAGCATTTAAAGATCTTTCACTACTACAGCCCCTGGCCATTGAATTAGGACCACTCACAAAAATGTGGGTTTTCCCCAATTAGTATTGCGAAACGAACAGTATATGATCCTTACATAAAAAATAGGTTATGGCAGTAGAAGGACAATTATATATGCATAGTAATTAGTCAATGAATTTTTATTCTCCTGTTTTTAATCTGGATACGACGACTAAACCCAATTTTTGTCATATTCGGGTGTAATCATTAAGTCCTGATAAAGTATATAAAGGGTTGCATTTTGAAGCGTACATCATGCGTTTATTGATTTCAAAGTATACAGCAGTTATAAGTGAACCTGCTAATACCAGATACTGTTTTTTTGTCAGTTAGAAGGATTTGTTGTTGTTGTTTTAGCAGACGACGTATGGGAAACCAAGAAAACCAAAATGGGCAAAAATAAGGACATTTCCCCTGAAAAGAAAGCATATATTTGCGGTCTAATCAATAGCGAACAATACACCTTTCGAGAAATTGCCAAAAACGAGGGATTTTCTCACCAAACGGGGTCAAGAATAGCCAAGAGCAACAAGGAGAATAGTCCGTGGACATCAAACAAGCGGAAAAACTGCCGCCGAAAACGGATAACGACTTCACGGACTGATCGGCGGATCCTCGAATGTGTTTTGGAGAACCGTAACGCAACTGTAAAAATATTAAACGAGCAACTAAAGGAGCGTAATATCGATATAGTGACGTAGACGTTGCGGAGACGGTTATATCAAAATAACATAAAATGTTGTTGGCCTGCCATAAACCAAAAATGATGCCCAGGATGTAAAAAGCTCGTTTAGAATGGGCTCAAGCACATAGCAGCTGGACTACGGCAGGCTCGGAAAAGCTAAAATAGACAAAAATATTGAGAAAATATTTTTTATGCTTAATTTTTTAACATAGAATTTGAGGACTAATTTTTGAGTCCTAACGTTCATTTTTTAGGTACTTTTTAGTGATGAGTTCCGATTTGAAACCGTCATAGAGAGAGCACAATCTGTTAGAAGAAGGCCTCAAGAAGGATTTAACGAAGATTGCGTCCAAAAAACTGTGAAACATCCGTCAGCAGTTACGATTTGATCCTGCATTTCGAGCGAAGGACCGGGTTCCCTATATTTTGTCAATGGGACTATGGGCGCAAAGCAGTATCAGGATGTCTTAAAAACGGTTTTATTGCCATATTATAAGACACTGAATTCTCCGAGATGCAATTTTACTTAACCCGTTGCGTCACAGGTACGTCCAGTGGAAGTATACTCGGCATATAAAACGTTACAACTCAAAAGCCTTACCCACCAGGACTGTCTAGTTTTCTTCTATTCGTTCACCAATTTGTTACTGATAATGGGGTAAACAATACTTTTCGATCAAAATTACCCCCTGGCGTGAGTAACTGTGTTTCGCAAACCATATACGTCTATCAGACGTAGCCTGTGATCCGCACTACTTTTTTTTTTTGTTCGTCTAAGATTCTTCTTACTCGGAGTAGCATTTTTTGTTGATTTTGTTAACTTATTGTAACAAATATTAAAAAGTACTAATGAATGCGATTTTCGGAAACTGATTTTCTGAAAATTGTGATTGTAACTGTATAAAACAACAACAACAACCAAAAATTCAAATGGTGAAGGATTTTTACTCTTTGTGATATAATTATTACTGCGTAAATACCTAATTTTTTGAAAACAGATGCTAAAGTATTTTTGTGTTGCATTTATTGAACTAAGATATAGATTTGAGAGCGAAATATTCATGATACCATTTTTTTCTAAAATCCGAAAAAGCGCGCAAAAAATTTATAATATTTAAAAAAATAAAAATAAGTTTGTATTATAAAACTTTATTTTTTCTTTACGAAACAATTTCTGAAGTATTTATATACGTAGCAAGAGTTCTTTTTCTTGTGAAGATTATTTAAAAAATGGAAAACGTATAATTTGAAATTAGCTAATTATAAAAAATAAAAATACCGGCGTACAGAGGGCTGCGCCCGCAATACAAGGGTTTTTTAGATTTTGGATACACACATAGTGAATAATTTTGCACATATATTTTATAGGTAATAAATAAGAATTATGCACACCCATAAATAGATTTACTATGTATCATGGTTACATATATTAACTGCATTTATTAGCTGTAACTCCGTTACCATTACTCCAAACTGGAAAAAAGCGACTGATATGAAATGTACCCATCGAGTTCTTTGATTTGAGTACCTATACGTCCATGTCCGATAAAAACTAAAAAAGTCGACTTTTTAAAATTTCCGGGACACCCTGTTAGCTTTGTCCAACGTCTAAGTATTTCGTGCTAAAGACTCTTACGATTCTACACATTCCTACCAAATTTCATAACGATCAGTTAGACAAATTTTTAAATCTCCGTGACACCCTGTTATCTTTGCCCTACTAACTTCTAAGTATTTCGTGCCAAAGACTGTTACTATTCTACACATTCCTACTAAAATACATGACGATTGGTTAAGCCGTTCGCGAGATATTTAGTGAACAAATTTGTAAATGTCCGGGACACCCTGTTATATTTGCCATACCAATTTTTAAGTATTTCATGCCAAAGACTGTTACCATTCTACACATTCCTACCAAATTTCATGACGATCTGTTAAGCCGTTCGCGAGTTATTTAGTGAACAAATTTTCAAAGGTCCGGGACACCCTGTAATTTTTGTCCTACCAACTTTTAAGTATTTCGTGCCAAAGACTGTTACCATTCTACACATTCCTACCAAATTTCATGACGATCGGTTAAGCCGTTCGCGAGTTATTTAGTGAACAGACGGACGGACAGACGGACGGACAAAATCGATTTCATAAGGGTTTTTTGAAAAATCTAAAAAACCCTAAAAACTGATTTTTGATATTATAACTACGTTTTTCTTGTTACTTAATACTTTGCTAAAATAATGAAAAGACCATGGTTCATCATTTGTTAAACCAATAAACAAAAAAATAACAAAATAATATAAATTTCCCTTATATACGTCTGTCAGACGTACCTGTGATCACAACTGATTTTCATAGCCTGTGACGCAACGGGTTAAATGCAGGATGGAGCACCTTGTCACAGGGCCAAAACCGTAATGAATTGAATGTCTGCAAGGAAGATTAAAGTATTGCCGTGGCCTGGCAACTCCCCGGACCTGAACCCTATTAAAAAAGTGTGGAACATGCTCAAATCGATCGTGTATTCAACTGTCAATATTAATGTGGCCGATTTTAAATCGAGGATTTTACAGGTTTAACAAAATTATTATAACATCAAAAACATGATACAGTCATGTATTTGGAGTATGCCCGAAAGAGCCCGAGCTGTCATTGCAGGAAAGGATGGGAATACCACTTATTAGTTTATAATGTTTCATAACAGTATATGTTAATAAATTTTTAATTTGAAATTTACCGTTTGTTTTTCTTCGTTGAAATAATGCAGAAAATGTTGAAAAATTGAAGTGGTCCTAATTCAATGGCCAGGGGCTGTATAGTGCTTTACATTTAGGCCAATCAAACAAGACATTATAGAGAACATCGAAGGGGGTGACGATTTTTTTCTTCGGTATTTTGTCAGGAGTAGGGAGGTAAAGGTACTAATTTTACTCGGAGCTGAGGGGTGCGCTAACGCGGGGAGAGGGGGTTATGCAATTTTTGGTGTTTTGGGCTATATCTCGAAAACGGTGAGTCGCACAGAAAAAAGTTGTGAGTAAGCATTAAAGCTTTCTAAATATCCTATTTATTTACCCATACTTACATATGCAAAACTCCTTACGGTTCTTCCGATATTGTTCAATAAAAGTAAAAAAAAATTGTTTTTGCATTCTATTGACTCTGGTGTCTCTCCGATTTGTTTTTCAAAAAACTTTTGTAGGGTAAAGTTAGTAAGTGGTAAATTTTCCTTAATTTGATATACTTCTTCTTGGCTTGTCTCCTATCATTCGAGAGTTAAGAGAGTCTCAACGAAGTAATATTCTATACTCATCAGAATGTGAAAAAACGGCGGGGGGACGTTTTTTATTTCATGGATCCATAATGGGCGGTTCGGAGTAAAACATACTACAAGCTCGCGGTCATGAGGTGTGCGCTAACGTGGGGAGGGGGGGCTAAAGGATTCATTTTTGCAGTTTGTCGACTTGATCTTGGAAATATCTCGGAAGCGGTGAGTCGTCCTGAGAGTATTTGTATGGTAGTACTAAAGCCCATTAAATTTCCAAAAACTTATTTGAACACACAAATGCCCAATTCCTAACGGTTCCCCCGATACAGGTTATTGAAATCCGAAAATTGTTAAAAAATCGTTATTTTGTTTATTTTTTTGGCTCTGGTGTCTCTCGCGATTGTTTTTCGGAAAACTGTTTCACGACCAATTTTTACGATGTTTAATTGGCTCTCATCAGTCAAAAGCTTAAGAGTTAAAACCGAGCTTCCGAATTCAATTTTCTCTATTTTCAAGGATAAAGACAAACATTGTGAAAAAACGGCAGGGGGGACGGTTTTTATTTCATGGATCCATAATAGGCGGTTCGGAGTAAGACATACTACAAGCTCGCGGTCATGAGGTGTGCGCTAACGTGGGGAGGGGGGGTAAAGGATTCATTTTTGCAGGTTGTCGACTTAATCTTGGAAATATCTCGGAAGCGGTGAGTCCTCCTGAGAGTATTTGTATGGCAGTATTAAAGCCCATTGAATTTCCAAAAACAAATTGAACATACATATGTCGGATTCCTAACGGTTTCCCCGATATAGCCTATTCAAAACCGAAAATTACCAAAAAAGTCGTTTTTTCCACATTTGTTTGGTTCTGGTGTCTCCCGGGATCGTTTTTCAGTAAAACGTTGCAAGACAATTTTGTGCAGTGTGCAATTTGATATACTTCCTGTTGCCTGGTCTTGAATCAGTCAAAAGTTCAAGAGCTTAAACCAAACTTCCAAATTTAATTTTTCCCATTTATAAGTATAAAGACCAACATTGTGGAAAATCGGGACGGGAGTGACGGTTTTCTATTTCATGAATTTATAAGGGGTGGTTACGAGGAAAACATACTAAAAGCACGCGGTCGTGGGGAGTGCGCTAACGTTGGGAGAGCGGGTTCAAATATCCCATTCTTGTGCTTATCAGCCCTATCACCGCTATATCTCCGAAACCGCGAGCTCTACAAAAAAAAATGTCTGAGCAAGAATGAAAGCTTACACAATTTTCTATAAAGTTCATCTTACAAGCATAGGTCGAATTCCTAACAGATATAGCTAATTTAAAAATCAGAAATTTCACATTTTTAACTCATGTGAAGTTAGCCGCCTAATTTTTCGAATCGCTTCGGAAACCTTTTGTGTGGGGGCGGCTACGCTTGTGCAACAATAATTTTCGTTTGTGCATCGCTAATTATAGCACTTCGGAAAACTTCGAATGTAAAGTTGGCCACCATTTTTTAAATATAGTCGGATAAGTATGAATTTGGCATCAATCGATCGGAAATCGTTTGTGCATTGATTTTTGCGTTTGTGCGACTTGAAAACGCAAGGACGCAGGAGTAATTAAGTAAAAACCGGCCTGGTTTGAATCTTAGCTAAGTATGGGATATTGTGTACACAAACACTTCCTGCAAATATTACTTCAAATCACACCCGGAACCGTTTGTGTGGGGGCGGGTTTGTTTTTGCATGATTGTGCAACAATAATTTTCGTTTTTGCATCACCAATTTGTAATGGACCAATTCAGACTCATAAATGAAAATTTTTGAATTTGCTTGATTTTTGCAAATGTCTTTGATCCGATCTATTTCGAATTGTTGACATTTGTAAAGGTCCCGCTCAAATTCAAAAATCGACATTTGTGAGTATGACATGATCCTAAGGCACCAGCTGTTTTGGTGTGGGCTGCCACATTGTAAAGTGAGCAATTATGCCATTTTTCAATTGGCGGCCATTTTAAAAAAGGGGGATGGGTGACGGAGATCACGAGGGAGAACTGTCACGGGAGTGGAGAGCTGTAAACTAACGGAGAAAGGACGGACGTTTTTTTGGTGGTTTTCTTTTAAAAGAATAAGAGGAGTGCTTGAATTTGAAATGCTTGCTTGGTGTTAAAAAAAAAACAAAACGTGATGGCGGAATTGGTTGCCTCGTCTTATTAAAAGTGCCTGTAGGACAAGGCCGTTACAGTCTCGTGAAACGAAAAGGGCAGATAAGTTTTCTGTGGTGTGTAGTTAGGTTACTTCGTCTTTATATATCCGTATATTTGTATAAACAAAAGCTCACTAGCCACATATTACGCCTTCTCCGCCACCCAGCATTTTATTTTTATTAAATTGTCCTTTGCGCCCCTGATCGGCATAATGAACCACACGATTTAGAGGTTATGGTTCCCTAACCTCATTCCAGGAGTAAACTGGGTATGGGTTACCATTGAAACCCGACCGAGGATCCATGGGAGCCTCGTATAAGCATACAAAAACATGACACCGATGCGACTGCTCTAGTCCGTAACTTTATTCTGTAGGCTTCGGGCTGGTGGTGGCAGTGGCAGAATGGGGATATTTTCTTCAAATTTGTTATTCGCGCGGTTCTGAAATTTTTGCACAGTTTTCCCGTGGTGGACAAATCGCGTGGGAATGCGATTTGTCGACCGAGGTGGGTGCCCGCTAACCGAACTTGACCATCGTATGGCGGGTCGGCTGGGCATGCGCAACGAGAAGCGCCTGCATACCCCTAGGCGTCGTAAGTAGTATGCCGTTGTACGGATGGCTACCCAGGACGCAACAAGGGACGTCGGTGCACCCGTATTAGGAAGATGGGTTGCGGAACCGCGTCTTTTTGTGCATCACGGGAGGACATTGGTGACCACGTCGGTAAAACCAACAACAACAAAAAAAAATGTAAGACGTGAGAAAAATCTCGCCATGCTGCTCCCGCAACCACCAGTCTGTTCCTTGAAACAGAACAAAAATTCCAGTTTTAATTCTAACGTTTGTGCTCGTTAAATCATAGGCATGCGAAATCCCTGTTTTGATATACAGGACAAGGGGCAACGGGCAGCGCAAACCCTGCCCAACCCTACTGCTCTGAGCTAGAGCAAGCGCATGCCGCTATATCTCCGCTGCCGCTGCTCGCTCGTTGAGGAGCCTTTTCGTTGGCCTAACCTGCACGGTTATAGAGGCATTGGCTCCGTCCCCTGGGCATCTTCGGATGGCCGACGTCCTCCGTAACATCAATGGCGCCCAACATTGAGGGTCCGGTAGAGTGCTAAAAGTTTATTTTTGGCACTCATACCAAGTGGCTTTCAACAACAGTTACCTCGTCTAAGGCTTTGGACTTAGTTTGTTTTTCACTTCACGTAGGATGGGAAACAATTACCTTAGGTATAGTACCTAAGGTAATTGTTTCCCATCCTTCTGTAGCATCCCATCCTTTTAGTTTTCCGAGATAAAGGCGGTCCTTCTGTTGTGTTTTGGTTATAAGTGGCTTTTGCCACGTACTAAGGCCTTTTTGGGAAAATAGTGAATTATAGGATTTTGATCTTTCGAAATACCTATCCTAGTCTTCCGAAAGTCACCTTTGTACCTGGGTATTGGAAGGGCCGGCCTTCTTAATCATTTACATTTTGCATTTTGAATCCCTTAGCTAACTTCCATCATTTATGCAGAAAGCAGTTACCAGGGGATCATGACTGGAAAAGCGAAATAGTAATAGCAATATTGCACTATTCCGACTAGTCACGATTCACTGGCGACAGCTATGCATGATGATGGAAACTTGTTTTTTTTTTCTCCCCTTCATTTTTTTTATTAGAAACTAGAGCAAGTGCAGTCGAATGTTGTACTTACACCTGATACAGTATGCTCCATATACATATTGTTTGATATTAAATATGACCGATTGCTACCTGGAATGGGTGAAGGGAACTCATTCATAAAGAAATAAAAAGTATTAAGCGCATATCGTTTGTTTATTGCTAGCCATTGGCTGAATTCAAATTGTAAGACAAAACCGGACGGGTAAACTTTTAAGACAAGAACCATCGTTCTTACAATCTGAATTGCACAATGCTTGTCTGCTGGCCACTACAAAAGCTCTCGCCGTCCGTTTATTAGCACAAACAAACACCCGGCGAGAGCTTTTGTAGTGGCCAGCAGACAAGCATTGGCTGAATTCAAATTGTAAGAAAACGACCGGACGGGTAAACTTGCACGACAAGAACCATCGTATGATCATTTCACACTATCCGATCAAAACACGGACCGGCGAACAATAATCACACAGCAAGTATGTATAAATGTTGCCATGCACGCTCCAAAGTTAGTGTACAATGAAGTGACGAGTCGACAAGATTAAAATGCAAGTAAAACACGCGCTAATTGTCTTTGCAGAACGCCTGAACTATTGGTAGATGCAATCGTCTTATCGATCGTACGATTCCTACGAAAGAAAAACAATCGTGTCACGATTTTTTTCTTTCGTAAGACTCGTTCTTACAATTTGAAATGAACAATGCTTGTCTGCTGGCCACTACAAAAGCTCTCTTGTCTTGCAAGTTTACCCGTCCGGTTTCGTCTTATAGTCTGAAATCAGCCATTGTGCAATTCAGATTGTAAGAACGATGGTTCTTGTCTTGCAAGTTTACCCGTCCGGTTTTGTCTTACAATGTGAATTCTCCCATTCATAAGAATACAAGTCTATAAAAAAAAAGAAATAAACAAGAATAATATAATAAAGCAAATTTCGACAAAACAGGTACCGACAGACATCATATGATTTTAATAACATAAAATTACTACTGATAATGTTGGTACACAAATCACAAGTATCATTTACAAAACAAAATTGTGCATCTACGTGTTCGATAGGTGGATATCAATTTTAGGTTGTAGTAGTCCAATGCTCCTCTCGTCTCTAGTAGTATAATTGTTTATTTATTTAACTTATTTTTTTTTTCTTATTTATTTGGTATAGGTAGTATAATTAATTAGTTAAATTTGCTTTGTAGTAGTTTTAGATTAACGGTGATAGTCAATTTTGCATGTGTTATAGGGTTATTAGCTAATTGTTAGGATAGTTTTAATGCATGCTTTATAGTAATTACTACATATACATTTAATTTATTCGTTTATTATAGTAATTGTGCATGTGTTTTTTTTTGTGGTAGTAAGTTTGCATGTGTTTTTTGGTTGTTTGTTATTAATTTTAGACAGGTTTATTCAATACAATATATATAAAAAAAGAAATATATACAAATACTTATATATACAATTTTGTATCTACACAGGAATTTAATTGCATGTCTAGTTTGCTCATTGTCGTTATTTATTTATTTACAATTCACAAAATATTCGCATGTTTTATTTATCACAATATATATAATATTAAGAACATAGCTATTGGAACATAAATCGATTCGTTTCCATACCGAGATATAAGAGCTTTACCTAGTTGTATTTCTTGGTGCTCATATTCATATCTCGATTGGTGTCGTATAGCAATATTTATTCGCATCTAAAGTAATAGTTTTAAATTATAATTACAAATATGCCGCTTGGACATACACCAATCTCTGCAAAGGGCCGAGGTCGTGGTGCCGTTCCTATGACGGGCGTGTCAACTCGGAGTCAAGCTCAAGCTGACTCGTCGCCCACGCCCCCGAATTCCCCTGTGGATCCAAACCCTATATTAAATTTTGGAGTAGATGCTGCCGCCCATCCTGGCGTAAGCACGCCGCCACATCGTCCATTCGCTGGATTCGATGAAACAGCAGGTGCTGAGGGGCCGCTTCCAACAACATCCCAGCAGGGTGCTGGAGGTTTCTTTCTTCCATTGGGGAACCTGACTCCTCAGCCTCTACCGGACTTACATCAGGGTCTTCTTGATTCGCTGAAAGCCTACGTCGATCAGGCCATACGACTACATCTACCACCACCACCACCAGCACCCGTTCCGATTCCTCCTCATGACTTCCCGGTATCAGATTCCACTGCATCGGTAAATGGACGAAGTCAGGCAAATGTCGCCCCAGCTGGAAAGACATATCGAGTAATCTCAGACTGGGGATTGCAATTCGACGGCGATTCAGTGGACGAGTTCATCCGACAGGTTGAACTCCACACTGATCGTTGTCTAGGAGGGGACTACAGTCAGTTGTGCTTATGTGCACACCTCCTATTTAAAAAGTCTACACTTGCTTGGTTTCGTCGATTTACTGCTGAGGTGGGCAATCGATATACTTGGGAGTCCATGAAGGAGGAAGAATTTGGAAACGTATATGACGATGACGACCTCATTGATGAAATACGTGGACGTCGTCAACGCGCTGATGAGTCGTATGGTGACTATTTAGAGAGCATCAAGCTCATCCATGATAAGATGTCGTATAGGCTTTCCGACGGGGAATTGACTCGCATTGTGCGAAGGAATTTGCGTCCATATTTGGCGAACCATCTGGCGCAAGCCGAAATCAAGTCGCTTCGAGACCTCCGCTTATGTGTCCAAAAACAAGAGAAGGTGGAGAACCGGAATAAGAAATTAAGTTCTTCGCGCGATGTGGGTCAGCCTCCTTGCCGAAGAGTAAATGAAATAGACCCTGATGAATTTCCGCAGGAGGAAGAGAAGCCAAGTTCCGGAGTGGAGGCATTGAAATCTTCAACAACCTGCTGGAATTGTGAGAAAACCGGACATACCTATGCCGATTGTAAGGCACAACCGAGGGTATTTTGTTTCGGTTGCGGGACTCCTGGAATTTATAAACCAAGGTGTCCGCACTGTTCAAAAAAACCAAATTCCGCGGAGGCCACGCCGAAACCTGGGGTCTCCCAAGGAAGCGTCGGTCAAGACGTTCACAAACAGTGCGGAAAAATAAGCCCTTCAAGTGTAAATGCCGGAGACTCATGCCCGAGACAAAATACCTTTGTTTCTGCTGAGCATTCCGGCATACTAAAACCGGACAAGTCGAATTTGCCCCTGTTATCATTTGATTTGACCAAATCTGACCTTTTGACAGGGAACCTGGCGATGCGCATTTTGACTCGCCCCAAAAGTTTAGGTCCGAATGACTCATTGACGACTCGGCCAAGTGCGGTTTCTGTCGTGAAGTCTTTACTCTACTCAAATGAATCGCACGCAGTTAGGACAGTCTTAAACCGCTGCATGAACGTTTTAGAGAATACGAGTGAGCTCGTCGACGAATTTTCAGCGCAGAGTAACTTATCCCGCATCGCCCCAAACGCTCTACATTACGGTTGCGTATGTTTTGGCGTAACGTTTTGGCGAATCGTCGACGCTGCTCTGGTATTCTCTTAAACCGTCCTCGTAATGATATTAGACCATACGCTGAAGTCACCATGCTTGGTACTTCAGTGAGTGGCCTAATTGACACAGGGGCGTCATGCAGCGTAATTGCTTCGAGTTTTGCGGAAAATTCCTGGCGGCTCCAAGGCATCCCTGGGAGAGGTTCCGGCTGGGAGTAACTACGGCTGATGGTACTCGCCATTCAGCGGTTGTAAAAATTTCCACCCCTGTTACCTTCCGTGGGCGGACAGAAACTATAGAGTTTCTTATCATGCCGACTCTCAGCCAGAATCTCTACCTCGGAATCGATTTCGTGCGTAAATTTGACCTTGCTACTGTATTCGGCAGCTTTGTCTATTGAACCTCTGGAGCGTGGAGTTAACCAACATCCGTTGACCTCTCAAATCACCTCTCTCAATGCAGTCATTGCAAGATTTCCGTCTTTTTCGGCGGAGGGCTTAGGGCGTACGAACTTGATCACACACGCCATCGACGTCGGAGGCAGTCGGCCAATTAAGCAGAGACACTACGCGATCTCTCCCGCCGTCGAAAAGCTCCTCTATGCAGAAATAGACAGAATGCTTGCAATGGGTGTCATTGAGGAATCCAAGAGCGCGTGGTCATCACCGGTCACCTTGGTTGTCAAACCCAATAAAGTGCGTATGTGCCTGGATGCACGTAGAGTCAACGCGGTAACGTTGAAGGACGCTTATCCGTTGCCTCTCATTGATGGAATTCTAAGCCGCCTCCCAAAGGCCAAATTCATTACGAGTTTGGACCTTAAGAACGCGTTTTGGCAAATTCCACTCGATGCAGAGGCAAAGGATAAGACTACCTTCACGGTACCCGGCCGGCCGTTGTATCAATTCGTTACAATGCCTTTTGGTCTTTGTAACGCTCCCCAGACTATGCAACGGTTGATGGACCACGTAATTCCAGTGCACTTACGTCACCAGGTGTTTGTATACCTTGATGATCTTTTGGTGATAACCACGACATTTGAATAACATTTGACGCTACATGCAGAAGTAGCGTCTTCCATGAGGAAGGCAGGGCTTACTCTGAATATAGAGAAGAGTAAGTTTGTCATGGAGCAAGTGTCATATTTAGGGCACATTATCGGTCATGGAACCATCGGGACTGACCCCAGCAAAATTGAAGCAATTACCGAATTCCCAAGACCAAAGACTGCAAAACAACTGCGTCGATTCTTAGGTATGTGCGGTTGGTATCGGCGTTTTGTGCATAACTACGCCGCCGTGACTGCTCCGCTAACAGACATGCTCCGCAAGAACCGTGGTTTCGTCTGGACGGATGAAGGTTCTTTGGCATTTGATGCACTAAAAGCGTGTTTAACCAAAGCACCAGTGTTGCACAGCCCTGATTTTTCACGTCCTTTTGCAATACATTGCGATGCAAGTCAGGACGGGATCGGAGCTGTGCTAACACAAACCACTGACGATGGTGCTGAAGTGCCGATTGCATACATGTCAAAGAAGCTTAATTCTGCCCAGCGAAATTATACAGTCACGGAACAGGAATGTTTAGCGGCAGTCAATGCCATTAAAAAGTTCCGCGCATACGTGGAGGGTCAAGAATTCACGATCGTGACCGACCACGCTTCGCTAAAGTGGTTAATGAGTCAATCGGATCTGAGCGGTCGGCTGGCTCGATGGGCTCTTAAACTACAAGGGTTTAAGTTCTCCATCATCCATCGAAGGGGGAGTCAAAATATTGTACCGGATACCTTGTCTCGAGTCCACTGTTCAGAGTCTTTGTCTTTGAATAATCCTTTTGACAGCTCTGTAGAGGTGGATTTGGACTCTGCTCATTTCAGGTCCAGAGAATATTTGGACCTAATCGACCGGGTTTGTGTACAAGCGAACGGAACATGCGACCGGAGATGAGTTGCAGGAGCAGTCCTCCTGGAAGCTTTGGGTTCCCGAGGGGTTGCGGTTGGACTTACTAGCAAGAGCGCATGACCATCCGCTCAGTGCACATGGAGGTATCACGAAGACACTGCAGCGCCTTCGGGCATTATTCTTCTGACCTAAGATGGTCAAACAGGTCAGAGAATACGTGTCTGTCTGTGATACCTGCAAGTCCACCAAAGCCCCGAACCAATGTCTTCGCCCTCCTATGGAAGGCCAATTCATCTCTGATCGCGTATTTCAGCGCTTGTACATGGACTTGTTAGGTCCATATCCGAGGTCGAAATCCGGCAATGTGGGAGCCATAGTGCTTTTGGATCATTTGTCCAAATTCACTTTCATAGAGCCTATTAAGGACTTCGAAACCCAGAAACTGATCAGTTGGCTAGAGACAAGGATTTTCCATGTCTTCGGGGTTCCTGAGTCTGTGGTGACGGATAATGGCGTGCAGTTTAAGTCTCTCGCCTTTAATTCCCTGCTGGATCGGTATGGTGTCCAACATCTATACACTGCTCTCTATTCGCCACAAGCGAATGCTTCTGAGCGGGTTAACCGCTCTATTGTGGCAGCAGTGAGGGCCTATATCCATCTAGATCAGAGGAATTGGGACGAGAGACTGTCGTCTATAAACTGTGCCCTACGTTCGGCGCATCATGCTGCTATTAATTCGTCACCATATGAGGTAACTTTTGGTCAGTCAATGATAACTAACGGTAAATCCTATGAGCTGCTGAGGAAGTTGAGGTTGCTGGAAGAGCCAACTGTTATTGCTAGCACCACAGACAAACTTGCAGTTCTGCGGCAGCAGGTTCAAGAAAACGTGCGAGCGGCTCACGCGCGAAACGCAGCTCACTACAACACGCGATCTCGTGTAGTTGAGTTCAAGCCTGGAGATGAAGTGTTTCGCCGGAGCTTCGCGCAAAGCGATGCGGCGGCACACTACAACTCCAAGCTTGACCTCAAATTCATAAAGAGTCGCGTTGTTAAAAAAGTGGGCAATAGCCGCTACCTGCTGTCGGACCTGCAAGGCAAGACAGTTGGTATTTTCCATGCAAAAGACATTCGACATTAGTTGATGTCCCCAGCTTCTCCTACTCAGCAGGCCTCATAGGCGAAGCTGCCCTGTAATGGACCAATTCAGACTCATAAATGTCAATTTTTGAATTTGCTTGATTTTTGCAAATGTCTTTGATCCGATCTATTTCGAATTGTTGACATTTGTAAAGGTCCCGCTCAAATTCAAAAATCGACATTTGTGAGTATGGCACACCGAAATACAGACATGGAACGGCCGATATATTGTACGTGAGCGTACGTGTATGGTCCCCGGACTGATTCCCCTTACCATACCTACACCTCCCTGTAGTCTACCCCAGCGTGTCAATTTGCTCCGCCCACTGAAGACTATTGTCACCCAAACGTCAATTGTCTTTGCAGTCGGCTTACGTTTTTTTTTTAACGCGGATTGGATTTTTGAAGTGTCCTTTAACTATACAGTGAAATTTTTTATCGATAACGTATCCTGCATAATGTGTTCCTGTGGTGCTTTGTAAGCAATCATAGTGCAAGTGCTGTTTCTCGTGCGCGATACACTTTCCGTTGCGAAATGAAGTGTACAGTGAGTGGATGCTGGAATCTGAAGAGATTCAATCGCCATGGAGTATCTTTTCACAGGTAATCACTTTTAGTTCTATAACTAGATGGTAAAAAGTCCCCGTCGGAATAAATACAGTTCTTTTACACGCGCGTTAAAATAAATTCTTTAGCTTTAAACAAGCACACACGAGTTTTGTTTACCTTGCGTCGATGTAAACAAACAATCTATTTGACAGGCTGAATAATGTTCTGTTGTTCGAGCATAGGCGTGGCAACTTTTAGTTTTTGTAACGGGGGCCAGTTAAAATGTTTGTCTTGAATTTTGTTTTTTTTTTTAGGGTTTTTTATAAAAAAAAATTTCGAAAAACCCTTATGAAATCGATTTTGTCCGTCCGTCTGTTCACAAAATAACTCGCGAACGGCTCAACCGATTGTCATGAAATTAGGTAGGAATGTGCAGAATGGTTACAGTCTTTGGCACAAATACTTTAGAAGTTGGTAGGAAGAAGATAACAGGGTGTCCCGAACGTTTGAAAAAAGCCGACTTTTTTAGTTTTTATCGGAGTTTGACGTATGGGTATTTAAATCAATGATCTAAACGAGGACATCTCATATCAGTTAAAATTTTTCAGTTTCGAGTAACATTCGATCTCCGGACCTCTAGATTACTAGCATCGTAGAGTGCGATCCAACCAAGTCAGCCACAGAGTGTGTCAACATATCCATACCTACATAAATAACGGCCTAAAAACAAAGATAAGAAGTAAACACCTTAATTCCGCCAAAGACGGTCCCAAGCCCGTTTGTAGAGGTGCTGTAATATTCGAAACAACTTCGATGAAAAATATACAGTTCTTGAAAGGAAGAGGGAGGTGTGAAGTCCATTTCTTCTTTCCTACATTAATGGAAACAAATAAAAGGTTTCCTGACCAATTTCCAAATATTTCACATGATTTAATTTATCATAATAAAACGCGGATCCCCCTTTTCAACGCCACTATCATTAAGATTAAAAGTGTTCTCGTGTGTGAAATATATGGATCTTTGCAAGCAAAATTGTATATCTAAATTTCAACATAAGCCTCATTCCAACCAAACCGCCGACAGATTATTCATATTCAAAATGTATTGGAACAACAATTCCATACGAAACAACAACCAAGCGCCTATCGTCAGGAAAATTTAACCTCAAAAAATAACAATATTCAAATTTTTGGCGCCTTCTTCGTGCCCCTTCGCGACCATGCATACCGGCTGCACTGCGTATTTACAACTACTATGGCAATACGCACCCTTGATCCTAACAACTAAGAGGATTGCGCCGTAGAAGCGATAAATGATTGAATTTTTCATATAAGACTGGATCTGACAGGTGGGGACAATTCGTCTTTTTTACCTTTGTGTCGCACTGAAACTGCGATATGACTATTACATTTTATAGATACACTTCCTGACTTCCTCCAGCAACAATCTTTCCCCCATTTACTTCGTAATAACTTCACAATAACACTTGACAGATGGGGACAACCGCTTTTTAAAATCGTGCCATGCAGTTTGTATGGGTGACAGCTGATTTATCATTCCTTTTTATTTCTCTATTCCATGACGCACACAAGCAGGGAGTAGATATGGAGTAGACATAATGATGAAACTGCATGTAAAAACAACAACACTACATGGGACGAAAAATCTTGTCCATGGGCTCTCTCGTTCAGCGGTTCACGGTACCCTCACGTCAAATGCGACCAGTTTTGCCGCACACAGCGACAAAATCGACTAGTTCAGCCACTCACATCAATACACACACCGACAAAGTCATCCGGTTCTGCTAGTTCTGTAGCACGCGCGCATTCTCTATTGTCAAATTCGGTAAACGCGGAAAACGATCCTCGCCGCGAATCTCGTTTGATTTAATTCGATTGCGCGAAATTGACTACAACATTACGTTGCTCGGGTAATTTGTGGTTGTTAGGAGCTGTTTTATGTCATAAAATGCAAACGTAGTGTGTTATCGACGGGTTGTTTATGATTCACTCATCAATTAATGTACCGTTGTTTTCCTCTCCCATTAAACAAGCAAACTTGTCCCGTCTCATTTTACGTATGCCACCTCCTTCCTTCATTCTCCCTGCACACAAGCCAGCAAGTATGGCAAGAATTGGCCCAACAATTTGGCAGAAGGGCCTCTCCATATCTTGTCCCTCGGTGGTATGGCATGATCTTAAGCACTGCCATCTAGATAGACAGGCCGGATTATCAGCTGATCTGTCAGTGGTCATGCAACACTAGTAGTGCCATGGTTGGTCATGGTCCGCGCTTAGTACTGCCAAAGTACCGCTCAGTACAATCCACAAATTGTCCACAATCCAAATATCAGTGGCTGTCAGCCTGTCATTTCGTGTGACTTGCTATGATATATACATGCCAGTGCGTTGATTTTTGAGATAAATATGGTGAGTACGATGTTGATGTATACTATTTTACCACTTGCACATCAAAAACACATTAAAGCAAACCATAACCTTTGTTTCCTAATAAACGCTCGGCATATTTAAACTTTTGGGTTCAGAAGCACTGGAGGTTGTGGGCTTTACAAATGTCAACTGTCACTGGTCACGAACGCACTTTGTCCACTTGTAGACGAACAAATTTCTGCAGTTCGGCCTGTCTATCTAGATGGCAGTGTCTTAAGGCACCAGCTGTTTTGGTGTGGGCTGCCACATTGTAAAGTGAGCAATTATGCCATTTTTCAATTGGCGGCCATTTTAAAAAAGGGGGATGGGTGACGGAGACCACGAGGGAGAACTGTCACGGGAGTGGAGAGCTGTCAACTAACGGAGAAAGGACGGACGTTTTTTTTTGGGTGGTTTTCTTTTAAAAGAATAAGAGGAGTGCTTGAATTTGAAATGCTTGCTTGGTGTTAAAAAAACAAAACGTGATGGCGGAATTGGTTGCCTCGTCTTATTAAAAGTGCCTGTAGGACAAGGCCGTTACAGTCTCGTGAAACGAAAAGGGCAGAAAAGTTTTCTGTGGTGTGTAGTTAGGTTATTTCGTTTTTATGTGTCCATATATTTGTATAAACAAAAGCTCACTAGCCACATATTACGCCTTCTCCGCCACCCAGCATTTTATTTTTTATTTTTAATCAATTGTCCTGTGCGCCCCTGATCGGCATAATGAACCACACGATTTAGAGGTTATGGTTCCCTAACCTCATTCCAGGAGTAAACTGGGTATGGGTTACCATTGAAACCCGACCGAGGATCCATGGGAGCCTCGTATAAGCATAAAAAAAACATGACACCGATGCGACTGCTCTAGTCCGTAACTTTATTCTGTAGGCTTCGGGCTGGTGGTGGCAGTGGCAGAATAGGGATATTTTCTTCAAATTTGTTATTCGCGCGGTTCTGAAATTTTTGCAGTTTTCCCGTGGTGGACAAATCGCGTGGGGATGCGATTTGTCGACCGAGGTGGGTGCCCGCTAACCGAACTTGGCCATCGTATGGCGGGTCGGCTGGGCATGCGCAACGAGAAGCGCCTGCATGCCCCTAGGCGTCGTAAGTTGTATGCCGTTGTACGGATGGCTACCCAGCACGCAACAAGGGACGTCGGTGCACCCATATTAGGAAGATGGGTTGCGGAACCGCGTCTTTTTGTGCATCACGGGAGGACATTGGTGACCACGTCGGTAAAACCAACAACAACAAAAAAAAATGTAAGACGTGAGAAAAATCTCGCCATGCTGCTCCCGCAACCACCAGTCTGTTCCTTGAAACAGAACAAAAATCCCAGTTTTAATCCTAACGTTTGTGCTCGTTAAATCATAGGCATGCGAAATCCCTGTTTTGATGTACAGGACAAGGGGCAACGGGCAGCGTAAACCCTGCACAACCCTACCGCTCTGAGCTAGAGCAAGCGCATGCCGCTGCTCGCTCGTTGAGGAGCCTTTTCGTTGGCCTAACCTGCACGGTTATAGAGGCATTGGCTCCGTCCCCTGGGCATCTTCGGATGGCTGACGTCCTCCGTTACAAATTATTTAATTATAGCACTTCGGAAAACTTGGAATGTGAATTTGGCGGCCATTTTTTAAATATGGTCGGATAAGTATAAATTTGGCATCAATCGATCGGAAATCGTTGGATGCGCAACCATTTGGTGATCAGTCTGGATTGACCTTTAAAAGAATAAAATTTCACAGAAGATTTATTTACACCTCAGAATAATAGGTCGTAGGCGAAAATAAATGTATGAAAGTTCGCCGCGGAAGTTAGTCAGGGCAGACCTTAATAACTCCTGGGTCCTCGCGTTTTCAGGACGCATAAACGCAAAAATCAATGCATACGAGATTTCCTTTCGATTGATACCAAATTTATACACAACGGACAATATTTACAAAATGGCGCGCTAAGTTCACATCCACTGCTCGCAATATATCACTCTTAGTTAAGATTCAAACCAGGCTGGTTTTTATTTAATTACTCTAGTGTCCTTGCGTTTTCAGGACGCACAAAACGCAAAAATCAATGCAAAAACGATTTCCGATCGATTGATGCCAAATTTATACTTATCCGACCATATTTAAAAAATGGCGGCCAACTTCACATTCGAAATTTTCCGAAGTGCTATAATTAAATAATTAGCGATGCACAAGCGAAAATTATTGTTTCACAATCATGCACAAGCGTAGCCGCCGTCACACAAACGGTTGCCGAAGCGATTCGAAGAAATAGGCGGCTAACTCAGTGGCGGTTACTCCTTAGGAGCACATGAGCACGTGAACCCCCTACACTCATCATATCCATCACATCGTAAAATTGCTTCTCTACGTAAAATTTTCTATCATAAAATATATAACAAAAATTCAAATTTAAATAAAAATCTATGCCATCTATCTCAAACCCGCGAAGAATAACTGAAACTGTTAACACAAGTCAAAGACAACAAGCCACCTCCATTCTCTAATCGCACGTGCGGTTAGAGTTGCTTGTTTCCATACGATCCTATGCGATGTCCCATAGTATCAATCGACGCACACTCGCTGGCGTAGGAGCACACAAAATATGTGCGAACAGTGGAAGAATTGCGTGCGAGCTTGAGAATCGGTGATGTTTTTTTCGGTTGAATTTTATGAATTGATGCATTTTGCGTTGTTTTTATTAATAGTATAGTGATTTTAGTTGAAAAAATGATGAAACCCAAACATACAAAAAAAAGGGCTGACTTTTGATGCCAAATTGTTCTATGGCCTGACCGCATTACGCAGTAAAAAGTTAGACTTTTTTGCGCGTCACATTTGGGGGGGGGGAGGGGGTGGCAAAGAGGTGAACTTATGATTTTTCGCCAATATCTTGTTAACTGTAATATTTACAGCAAAATGTTCTGAGGACGATTTAACTACACAAAATTTCCTTTCTAATGACAAACATTTGGTGTAATTTAGATTTTTTGATAGTTACATTTGGCGCTCTAGCTCCTGAAGTAATTTAATTGGAGCCATGGTAATTGCGATAATTATTCCTAACAATATATAGCTGTCCCACACGGAGACTCAGGCTGCCCCGACAAAGCATTCCCCTATACTCCCTATTAACATTAAAAAAAAAAGCCTGGAACTTTTCGCCTGTAAGTTTTGGTAAACGGTCAGGCTAAGTCCCATTAGACCCTCCACCAAATATTACTTCGATCGGATTAAAACAAAGGGTACCTTCTATACAAAATGACCGGAAAATTACCTACGAGCAAAACTTTAATTTTGGTTGACTTGTTCCCTTATTTCTTAATAAACTAGTGGCATTGAATTTGAATAATTTGTATGGGAGGTACCCTTTGTTTTAATCCGATCGAAGTAATATTTGGTGGAGGGTCTAATGGGACTTAGCCTTAACGTTTACCAATTTTTTTCCCGCCTGCTGTGATTCGGCGAAAAGTTACAGGCATGTCTTTTTTTTAAATGTTAATAGGGAGTATAGGGGAATGCTTTGTCGGGGCAGCCTGCGTCTCCATGTGGGACAGCTATATATTGTTAGGAATAGTTATCCCAATTACCATGGCTCCAATTAAATTACTTCAGGAGCTAGAGCGCCAAATGTAACTATCAAAAAATCTAAATTACACCGAATGTTTTAAGGTCTAGTATATAATCTGCCAAGAGAAGGTATATGATATAATATATCATTAGAAAGGAAATTTTGTGTAGTTTAAATCGCCCTCAGAACATTTTGCGGTAAATATTGCAGTTAACAAGATATTGGTGAAAAATCATAATTTCACCCCTTTGCCACCCCCCCCCCCCCAAATGTGACGCGCAAAAAAGTCCAACTTTTTACTGCGTAATGCGGTCAGGCCATAGAACAATTTGGCATCAAAAGTCAGCTCTTTTTTTGGATGTTTGGGTCTAGAGCTAAAGTCACTATACTATAATCTTTATGATTACGTATTAATTGCTGCTTTTTTTCTTCTTTATGTGGAAAGGTATAGGCACATATGTATTTAAAAATCATGGTGAAAGTAATGACGAATGTATTCGTATTAAGTATGGCTATGTAGTAAACAATATTCATAAATTTGTATGTATTTAGAATTTGGAAACATGTATGGATGAAGTATACCCCAGGAAAATTGGCCTTTCACTTCGGAAAAATTAAGGGAAAGCTGGATTTTTGCATAAGCCTTCCTTTCGAGGTCCTAAACAAGTCCCTAAAAGTCCCCGTCGCTACGAGTGCCGCTAGTGGTGCTACAGAGGGTCAAAGACCCTCGAAAACTGGTTTCTCTGAATCTTTCGATAACGGTAGCATATACAAAAAAGTGGTGTATGGCAAATTTAAAGCTCTTGTGAATTCTCAATAAACGATGCAAAGACCGAATACTTTCGGGCACTCCTAACGGCGCCAAGAGGTCTAACGGTATTTTTAACATGGTTTCATTAAAATCTCTATAACGGTAACTCGTACTAAAAACTTTTGTTTGGAAAATTTGTAGCCTATGGGGTTTTGAAGAAAGTGGCCAAATTTCATATCAATATGTACAGCCTTAAGGGCGCTATGGGGGTTCAAACCTTAAAAAAACGTGTTTTTTGAGGTTTTTCGTAAATGGTGCTAAGACGAGGGAGTGCGCTCTAAGGTGTTCTAGGAGAAATTTGTAGCTTCTGTGGCTGTTAGTAAGACGCCAAAAGTCCCCAAAGATGGGAGCCCCCCTAACGAAGTTATGAGGGTCAAAATATTCAATTAAGCAGTTTTTGGGGAATATCTCTATAACAGTAACGTACACCGAAAGCTGTTATACGGCAAATGTGTAGCTTATATAACGCTTAATTAAATATCTGAATTTCAGATTGATGCGTGCAATACTAAGGGCGCTATCAGGGTATGAACCGTACAATAACGGTATTTTTTCGTTATTTTCGTGGATTTCTTCATAACGGGAACTTTTTCGGTTGGGAAGCCTGTAACAATTTGTTGCTTGTATGACGTCAACTTAAAATGCCAAAACAACTTATCTATGCAGGCACCCCTAAGGAAGGGAAGGAAGGGGTCAAAACTAAACAACTAACTAAACAAAAGAACCGTTTCTCGGATTTTTTTGATAACGGGAACCTCTAGAGGGAACCCATCTGAAATAAATTTGTAGCTCCTGTTGCTGTTACTAAGACGCCAAAAGTCCCCAAAAATGGGAGCCCCTCTAACGAAGTTATGAGGGTCCAAACATTCAATTAATCAGTTATTGGGGAATATCGGAATATCTCTATAACGGTAACGTGCACCGAAAACTGTTATACGGCAAATTTGTAGCTTATATACCGTTTAATTAAATATCTGAATTTTGGATTGATGCGTGAAATGCTAAGGGCGCTATGAGGGTCCGAACCGTACAATAACGGTATTTTTCGTTATTTTCGTGAATTTCTTCATAACGGGAACACATTCGGGAGGGGAGCCTGTAAATATTGGTTGCTTCTGTAACTTCAAATTCAAACGCCAAAACAACTCATCTATGCGAACACCCCCAAGGAAGCTAATAGGGGTCAAAATTAAACAAAAAAAACCGTTTCTCGGAAATTTTTTGATAACGGGAACCTCTAGAGGGAACCCATCTGAGGCAAATTTGTAGCTCGTGTGTCTGTTAGTGTGACATCAAAAGTCCCCAACGATGGGAGCCCCCCTAGGGAAGTTATGAGGTTCCAAACATCCAAATAAGCAGTTTTTAGTGAATATCTCTATAACGGTAATGTGCACCGAAAACTGTTATATGGCGAATGTGAAGTTTTTACAACGCTTAACTTAATGTTCAAATTTCAGATCGATACGTGCAGTACTAAGGGCGCTATGAGGTTCCAAAACTTGCAATTTCGGTATTTTTGGTTATTTTCGTGAAAATCTCCTTAAAGGTAACGTATACCGGAAGCAGTATGTAAAAATTTTTTGTTTCTATGGTTTCAAATAAAATGCTCCATCGATTTGTATGCACCTGGAGCCACCTTATGGGCATTATAACGTTTTAGGGCCGGATGTACAATCATGGTTTAACTAATGGCTGTCAGTGAAACCGTCGATGGCTAAAAAATGTGTACAAAAAGTTAAACTGCCGTTTAAACTACGAATTATCCTTATAGCTGGTTCACACTATATTAATATCATATTTGGTCCAAATTAGATCAGTAAAAACCGTAGTAAATGGGTTTGAATCATATGTCACTAAATTCAAAATGTATTGTAGAATACACTTGAATTATTATTAAGTTGCATTACAATATGGGACAACTGTTAATCAAATTTAGATTTTAATCAAACTTGTAAACAGTGTGAGTCTCTATTTATTAAAAAAAAAACAGTCGTTTAACTAAATGTCTCTCAATTGTAAACAACAAAGGTTTCTATGGAAACATGTGTGCGAATACAGTCGAACTTGCCTAAACGGACACATCTACCACCCGAACATTTCTCCTAATTTTTATTTTCCCCAACGTTTTCTTACATATCATGCAAGGAAAACGAAGTTTAAGGGCCTGACACTCCCATGGCCAGAAACGAATGCAACATTTTTCTCACTAAACGAGCTGGCAACAAGCTTACTTTTAGAATTTGGTGTTGAAGAATTGTACTTAAAAAAAAACATTTTAAGGTCAATTGAAGAAAATGTAATAATCATAGCATGTAATAATCATACACACTTGGATACACTTCATTTTCTTTCTGGCTTCACTATAGCTTGTGTCCCAAATTGGTCCGTTCCTGTACATCATTTTTATGGTTTGGTGCGGTTTCAATTTCAGCTCTTCCTTTCTTTTCCGTCTGTTCTTATATAACTTGGTTTCTACATAGCTAAAATTGGACGAGTGAAAAGCGTCGCATACGGACATCGCCCATTCCAGTCCTCTCGTCTACTGATCATATTTTATTTTTTTACATATTTTAGATAGTGTGAGATGCTTCCTTCAATGCGTTATAAACTTCATGTCAAAGTTTATTTACCATTCCATCACCTAATGCGGTGTTCGTCTATGAGAAGTTCGACTGTAACGTAAATTGGTTGTCAGCTACACCACGAATCACGTAAACATGATAACGCGGTGTATAGGTGGGGACATTTGAAACGTCTTCAGCATCAAAATCACTTATGAAAATTTTAAATCTGCGTCACGTAAATTAAAAATATTAATGGAAATAGACACTTGTGAAATTATTTGGTCACAATTTCACAAGTTCACGAACACAAAACGAATCGAAAAATGTCCGCGCTACCTTCTTTTTTATTATTTCATGAGCTAAATAGCAGTAAGCGTTGAAATTTTCAAAATAGAACTCGCTCAATCGTAAACAATAAAGGTTACCATGGAAGTTAACAGCAGTTTAAAATTGTTTAACCAATCAGCAGTCAGCACACACAAGTTAAACGCAGTTTAACGATTTCGGTGAGCGAGGTAATTCCTGATTGGTTGAACAATCAGCTCGCTCAATCGTAAACAACCGATATTCCTATGGAAACTTGTATACGAAACAATACAAATTAATAGGCAGAGCAAAATACAAATATTTTCTGCTTGGGATTTTAATTAGAAGCAATCTCAGTATGAAATAGTCGTTTTTAGGTTGATTTTGTTTTTAAATTATGACTTGTTTCGACAGCAATTATTAACTCGCTTCTAGTCATGCAAGGTCCCAATAATATTGAAATTGGTGAATTATGCACACTTTTCTGCTGCATTTTCTTTTCTTTGAACTAGGACAAAGAGTTTGATTTGACGGCTCGACCAAAATGGATAAGGATGCCCCCTCTACAAAATGACCCATCAAAGGTTCTTTCAGTGCGTTTTATTAATCTACCCGTACTGTAGAATATAATGTCGTGAGCGTCATTTTTTATGAAAGGTACCTTAGTTTGATTGAGGTGATATTCGTGGCAAGTATATTGGCGCCCTTTCAAGCACAGGCTTGCCCGTGACTTACTGTACCAACAATTTTTACAAACTTTAATGAAATGTTTTGTATGAATAAAGTTAAACGTTCGATAAAGCTCATAGATCGAAGCTGGATTCCAGTTGTTCTGCCGATTTTTGATATGCTACTACCAACTGTACAGATAAACCTAAAGAAAGTGCGATGGATTAGGTCGGGTTCTTGCTTTCTATTTCTCTATTCAAAAAACTAATTCAACTTGGGTTGAATCAGCCCCTTATAGAGTTATAAGCTCCCGTAATGCGGTTAAGTATAGAAAACATCTCCGACCGTATCATCACAGCCAGATTCAAATCCAGAGTACGAAACATCACAATTATTCAGTGCTACGCACCGACTGAACCTGCAGACCAATCCGCAAAGGACGTTTTTTATCAGCGACTAGGCGACACCTTTGATATGGCTCCCAGGGGTGACATCAAAATTATAATGGGGGATCTCAACGCCAAAGTCGGTACTGATAATTTAGGCTTGGAACATCTTATGGGCAATAACGGGCTTGGCGACAGGAACAACAATGGCGAAATGTTCGTGGAGTTTTGTAACTCTCGGCAACTAGTCATTGGCGGAACGTTGTTCAAGCATAAACCCTGCCACCTAACAACTTGGATTTCTCCTGATGGCAGAACAGAGAACCAAATTGACCATATTGCTGTTTCTAACACATGGAGAAACTGCCTCTTAGACGTCAGGTCGAAGCGTGGGGCTGATGTTGGCAGCGACCACCACCTTGTTATCGCGAAATTTCGCTTACGAACGGCAGCGATTCAACGATCTCACAACACGCGAATCTTGCCACGATTTAATGTACAAAAGCTAAAAAATTCCTCAACTAGACGTGCATATTCGACCGCCTTGCACGAAAAAGCTTGTGCAGCAACATCTCTTCAGAATCCTACAATTGAAGATAGATGGAATTTTGCAAAGGATTCTTTTATTTCATGTGGCGAAGCGACTGTGGGAAGATTGGAGCGTGGTAGGAGACCATTTATCAGTGATGCTACTTGGTCTCTTATCTCAGCACGCAAAAGAGTTAAGGAACAGATTAACTCTGCTGCTGATGATTCAGCTAAAAATCAACTTCGTGCTGAATACCGTTCACTACAAAAAGGCGTGCAGAGAAGTGTGAGGCGTGATAAGCGTACTTACATCAACGCTTTAGCGAAGGAGGCAAATGATGCGGCTTACCGTGGTGAAAGCGGTACCCTTTTTAAGCTAATTAAACCACTAATTGGCAAGTCGTTCACAACGGACCATCCTGTGAAAGATAAAGAAGGGTTACTGCTTGTTACTGAAGAACAGCAGCTTCAGAGATGGAAAGAGCACTTTTTTGAGGTCCTTAACAACCGTTTCGGGCCTGCAAGTGCATCTTCATCGGCAGAAGAAGACGTCCCTCCAGTAGCCAGTATTAATTCCAGACCACCATCTAAGACGGAATTAAAACGGGTTATCGAATCTATGGACGCCGGTAAGGCCCCGGGGATAGATGGAATTCCGGTCGAACTATTTAAAGCGGATTCGAATGCTACAGCGGATATTCTGCTTCCCCTCATCAGAGAGTGTTGGGAAACCGAAACTCTTCCAGTAGAATGGAAAAAGGGCGTAATTATTAAAATTCCCAAGAAGGGTAACCTTAAGGATTGTAATAATTGGCGCGGTATTTGCCTACTTCCAGCTGTATCCAAGCTGATGGCTAAAATTATTTTGAACCGGATCAAGGATGAAGTTGATCGCACTTTAAGCAATGAACAGGCTGGCTTTCGTGAGGGTTTTTCATGTAGCGACCATATAAACACTCTCCGAATTATTATTGAGCAATCCGCCGAATGGAGATCCCCATTACACCTCATGTTCATTGATTTCGAGAAGGCGTTCGATAGTGTTGATCGGGAGTATATTTGGAGAGCTCTTCGTAGGAGGGGCATACCAGATAAAATAATTTCCATCATCAAGGAATCTTATCAGGGAGCCCAATGTCACGTTTTGCACAAGGGTAAGCTTTCAGATCCTTTTGAGGTGCACAGTGGAGTGAGACAAGGTTGCATTTTATCACCTATTCTTTTCCTCATAGCCATTAACGATGTACTAGTGAGCGCGCTTCAAAACCAGAGGAAAGGTATCAGATGGAAAATGTTTGATTACCTGCAACACCTGGACTATGCTGACGATATTTGTCTGCTTTCAAATAAAAAGGAGGATGTAGCTCAAATGGCCGATGCTCTGCATTGCGAAAGCCGTAATGCCGGGCTCAAGATAAACGCTGCCAAGACCAAGTACTTGAGCTCCCATCCTGGTGGACAAAGCGGAATTTGTGTTTCGGGCCAGGCAGTCGAAAAAGTTGACGAATTCTGCTACCTCGGAAGCATAGTCACAGCAGATGGCGGCGCGGACGCTGATGTACAATCGCGTATCAATAAGGCTAGGGCAGCCTTTTTCACTTTGACTCCTTTCTGGCAAAATAACAACATTTCCAGGCGCACCAAAATCCGAATCTTCAATTCTATTGTGATATCTGTGCTTCTTTATGGCCGTTCAACTTGGAAGGTGACCAACGAGATAACAACTAAGCTGCAAACTTTCGTAAACCAGTGCCTACGGCGCATCCTACAAATCCGCTGGCCGGAGATTATTTCCAATGATGATCTCCTGAGTATCACAGGCCTGGATTGGATAGGCACTTCTGTCAAAAGGCGAAAGTGGCAATGGATAGGTCATACTCTCCGAAGTGGGCCAACAAATATTGCAAAGCAGGCCCTAGATTGGAACCCTCAGGGAGCCAATGCTAGACGCCGTGTTGGACGGCCAAGAAACACGTGGAGAAGATCGGTTAATAGCGAGGCTGCTTCATTAAACAAACAGTGGTCAGACCTAAAGACGATGGCACAGAACAGAACGAGGTGGAAAGTAGGCGTAGTTGATGCCCTATGCCCCACAAGGGGTTAACAGGAACCAGAGAGATAGAAAACATATCAATGTTAATTTATTACTATATCGCCGCACTATATCGCCGCAAATTGTTATATTGGAAAGCCTTATAAAAATGTTACTACATCCTGTCAAGTTTGGAATTTGTCGACTTTTACAAATATCAATAATTTAAAATTTGCGATAATGAATATTTACGAAGGAGAGGGACATTGAAAATTGACTGATATGTACCTAGATCGGGCCATTACATGATGTCCAAGTAACAGTGAATGTTTGCATCGTCAAAAATGCTTCTCATTTGCGGTAAAAATAATGAAAACATGAAACAATTAATGTTTTCTCCTGCATGAAGAATGTTTTGCCAATAGTGTAAACCTCGTAAAAATAAGTTTGACACCCCTGGGAACCTAACTTTCAAAGAAAAGGTGTGGAGCATATAATACATCTCAATGCAAAGAAAGTTTTATGTAGATTATTTTGTTTTCAGACTACTTTGCGGTAGCTACCGATTTTGAAACAATCCAAAACTGACAAAATTCCACCTTTCTACATTTTCCCCTCATATTGCGGGCCCCCTGCCGGTCAGAATTTGTTTCTAAAATCAGAGGGCCATCCCCAGCGAAAATTCAGAAATGCATTATCTTTATTGCCCGATGGCGTTATTTCGGTTTATTTTTCTTGGGCTAAAAATCATTAGTTAAACGGCCAACGACGACCGTTTAATTTTTCACGTTGAACTGCAGTTTAAACGACAGTTTAACTGTTTGTCAATTTCCTTAAACGGAGTTTAGTTAAACTGACAATCTTTAGTTAAACCATGAATTTTCATCTGGCTCATTTGATTTTAAAATCAAACATTTTAATAGCTATTATCCGGAAATATACAGGGGCTAATGGAAACTACTAATTTTTAAAAAATATGAGTTGCTGCTTAGCCAGGAATTTTAATTATTGCGTAGTGTATTTTTCCCCAGTTAGTTAAACGGAGTTTAAAATTAAACTACAGTTAACTAAACGGGGAGTTAAACCATGATTGTACATACGGCCCTTAATAAACTAATTTTTAAAGAAGGTATGAACGTCCATATGGGCTTAAAAATTAGTTTATTAAAACGTTATAATGCCCGTATAGTGGCTCTAGGTGCATACAAATCGATGGAGCATTTTATTTGAAACCATAGAAACAAAAAATTTTTACATACTGCTTCCGGTATACGTTACCTTTAAGGAGATTTTCACGAAAATAACAAAAAATACCGAAATTGCAAGTTTTGGAACCTCATAGCGCCCTTAGTACTGCACGTATCGATCTGAAATTTGAACATTAAGTTAAGCGTTGTAAAAACTTCACATTCGCCATATAACAGTTTTCGGTGCACATTACCGTTATAGATATATTCACTAAAAACTGCTTATTTGGATGTTTGGAACCTCATAACTTCCCTAGGGGGGCTCCCATCGTTGGGGACTTTTGATGTCACACTAACAGACACACGAGCTACAAATTTGCCTCAGATGGGTTCCCTCTAGAGGTTCCCGTTATCAAAAAATTTCCGAGAAATGTTTTTTTGTTTAATTTTGACCCCTTCCTTCCCTTCCTTAGGGGTGCCTGCATAGATAAGTTGTTTTGGCATTTTAAGTTGACGTCATACAAGCAACAAATTGTTACAGGCTTCCCAACCGAAAAAGTTCCCGTTATGAAGAAATCCACGAAAATAACGAAAAAATACCGTTATTGTACGGTTCATACCCTGATAGCGCCCTTAGTATTGCACGCATCAATCTGAAATTCAGATATTTAATTAAGCGTTATATAAGCTACACATTTGCCGTATAACAGCTTTCGGTGTACGTTACCGTTATAGAGATATTCCCCAAAAACTGCTTAATTGAATATTTTGACCCTCATAACTTCGTTAGGGGGGCTCCCATCTTTGGGGACTTTTGGCGTCTTACTAACAGCCACAGAAGCTACAAATTTCTCCTAGAACACCTTAGAGCGCACTCCCTCGTCTTAGCACCATTTACGAAAAACCTCAAAAAACACGTTTTTTTAAGGTTTGAACCCCCATAGCGCCCTTAAGGCTATACATATTGATATGAAATTTGGCCACTTTCTTCAAAACCCCATAGGCTACAAATTTTCCAAACAAAAGTTTTTAGTGCGAGTTACCGTTATAGAGATTTTAATGAAACCTTGTTAAAAATACCGTTAGAACTCTTGGCGCCGTTAGGAGTGCCCGAAAGTATTCGGTCTTTGCATCGTTTATTGAGAATTCACAAGAGCTTTAAATTTGCCATACACCACCTTTTTGTATATGCTACCGTTATCGAAATATTCAGAGAAACCTGTTTTCTAGGGTCTTTGACCCTCTGTAGCACCACTAGCGGCACTCGTAGGGACGGGAACTTTTAGGGACTTGTTTAGGACCTCGAAAGGAAGGCTCATGCAAAAATCCAGCTTTCCCTTAATTTTTCCGAAGTTTGGCCAAATTTTTGTTCAAATTTCCTGGCGTAGTAGTGTAATCAACAAAATCGTGATTATTTTGTAATTAAAAATTGTTCGACCTATGTTGCACAATTTTTGTACACACTTTTAGAGCTATATCCTTAGTATGTGTTGCTTTTAAAACTCCACTGATTAAAAATCTGTTCAAAAATAATTCCTGATAAATAATTTCGAATATGAGTGGTTCGAAAATGAACTTTTGGAACTAGAACTCTGATATTAACTATTGTGTACCTATTATTCGAGAAATTATTGAAAAATCGTTAAAATTTTAATTTATTAAATTAACGTCAATTGAAAAGCGTTTTTATCGGTAACTATATTAGCAGAAATGAAATATTAATTTATATTTGTTGCACTAAGGGATCTCCTTCAAGATATTTCTCTTCGTATCTTCCTAAATTCGATCATTTTTATTGGCCGAAAATTTAATAATATTAACCACGAAAAAATCTATATGTATAAAAATAGACGAAACGGCTAATGAAGCCAAAAAGGAAATTCTTCAATTGAAATTTTTTTTGAAAAGGTACAAAGTACAAGGGTTAGTGAAGTTAGGTAGATATTTACATAATTTTGAAGAATTAATTGCTCTTGTTTGTTTCATTTGTGAACCCCCAATTTAGGAGGGCACGAGCCGCCACTGGCACTAACTTCACATGAGTACTTTTTTATTAATCCAAATGAAAATTACGCAGCAGGTGGAGTAGGATGTTTTGTAAAGAATTGTTTTGTTGTTAAAGATGTCAAATGTGTTCAATTTACTTGCGCCGATGTTCTCCAGGTTTCTATTGAAGTGAATAATATCGAGTTTGTTATTCTTTGTTTTTACAGATTACATACTTTTAATAGTACGACGAAGAATTTTCAAGTTTTTTAGAGCGTTTGCATTCTGGTAACTTGATAATATCCGGGGACTTTAACCTCAACTTGCTGAGCAACAATGAAACGACATCTAATTATGTAACTCTTCTAGCATCCCATGGCCTTAATAACTTTATATATGAACCTACTAGGATGTCTTCTGGAACGTGTTTGGATCATTTTTATGGCAGATTGGTAAACATTTCAGTGAACTCTTGTGAAAAATGTGTTATTGATTTTGGTATCACTGACCATGCTATGATCGGATTATTAGTTAACCTCGGCAGTGAAAAATATTCTCATCCTACGAAAAATAAACCTAAGATCGTAAAGAAGATTGATTTTACACTTTTAAAAAACAAGCTACTTTTCGAATCTTGGGATGATGCCTACAAGGAAAATAATGCTTCCACATCATATTCCTTATTCACGAATTGTCTTTCTAGCCACCATCTTGAATGTACCATTACAATGCCTGCGAAGTCAACAGTTAAAAGCTTAAAACCTTGGATTTCGAATTCTCTACTGAAAAAAATTAAGCTTAAAAATAAGCTAAGAACGAAGTTGACGAAGCATCCCCAAAACCGTAAGTTAAAAGCCAAGGTAAACCAAATATGCAATCTACTCAAAAAACGTATACCTCAGAGCCGGGATAGTTATTACAGGAACCGTTTTAATATTATGAAAGGGTATCTTAGGGGGAATGCACCCACAGTAAACCATCTAAATTGCGGGTCGATTGGTCCATAATTTCGGATGAGTTAATGGTGGCCAATGCCTTTAATGACTACTTTTCGTCCCTAGGCGGCAAGTCGATTGCAGAATTAACTTCATCCAGTTGCAATGTGTGTACGAGCTCCAGTAATCTTATTGTATCATTAAAGTCATTGGGTCCCTAAAAAATTCGTACTCATGCGGTTATGATGGGATTTCAAGTATGGTATTAAAAAGAATTGGGTGCTTTGTTGTGGATATTTTGGCTGTAATCTTCAATCGCAGTATATTTTCTGGTATATTCCCTGATGCACTCAAATGCGCAGATACTATACCAATATTTAAAAAGGGCGAGGCTTTAGATTTGAATAACTATAGACCGATTTCACTTCTTCCTGTTCTAAGTAAAGTGTTTGAAAAAATTGTAAAGAAGCGCGTAGTAGGTTTTTTAAATCATACTAATTTTTTCAGCCCATTGCAGTATGGTTTTCAGCAAGGGAAATCTACCGAAGATGCACTCCTTAAATTTTGTTCCGAATTTTTTTCAAATATCGACAACAAGAAATATACGGCATCATTGTTTGTTGACATAACCAAAGCATTTGATATGGTCAACCATTCTATTCTTTTAAGTAAACTTGAACATGCGGGGTTCCGCGGCTTTATGTTAAACTGGTTTAAATCCAATCTCTCGAAAAGATACCAAAGAGTTAAAATCGGGGAAACTAGAAGTGAATTAAAATATCTGTCGTTGGGGGTTCCACAAGGGTCAGTCTTGGGCCCTATATTATTATACCCTTCGCTTATTAAGCGAAAAGGGTATATTAACTTTGTCATGAAGTTTGTAACGCATTGAAGGAGGCATCTCCGACCATATAATAAGTATACATATATGATCAGCATAACATGGGGAGTCGATTGGGCGATGTCCGTCTGTCTGTCTGTCCGTCTGTCCGTCTGTTGCTACGCGTTTTACTCGGCCAATTTAAAAGCTATGGAGCTGAAATTTTGTACACATGCTTCTTTTTGTTGCAGGCAGTTTGTATGTTTGAATCGCGAAAATCCGACAAGGGGGTCGTGGGGCTGCCATACAAACCTACCCCCCAAAATTAGGTTCTTCTTAGAAAAACTTTTTTATTTATGCACCAATTTCAATAAAATTTCGCACAAATGTGTTTTCATTGCTGACACATAACATATGTAAAAATCGATCAAATCGAACAATGGGGTCGTGGGGCTGCCATACAAACTTAGTCCCCCGAATTAGGTTCTTCTAAGAAAAACTTTTTTATTTTCTCATCGATTTCAATCAAGTTTTGCACAAATGTGTTTCTAGTGATATCACAAAAGATATGTAAAAATGGACCAAATCGGACCATGGGGTCATGGGGCTGTCATACAAACCTAGCTCCCCTAATTATAAGTTCTTCTAAGATTTTTGTTATTTATACCCTAATTTCAACCAAACTTCACACAAATCTGTTTCTATTCATGACTATTCATGACACAAAACATATGTATGATTAGATGGAGTCGGACCATGTGGTCATGGGGCCACCATACAAACCTAGCTCCCCAAATCAATTTTTTCTAAGAAAAAACATTTTTATTTGCACACCAATTTCAATCAAACCTCATGGAAATGTATTTTTATTGATGTTACAAAACAATGCAAAAATGAATTAAATCGGACCATGGGGTCATGGGGCTGGCATATAAACCCAACCCCCAAATTAGGTTCTTCGAAGAAAAACTTGCACTGCATTTCAACCAAATCTTATAATTAATGCCTCAAACATACGTAAAAATTGATGCAAAGGCCATGCGTTCATTGGGTTGCCGTACAACCCCCCCCCCCCCCCCCCCCCCCCTTTGGTTAATCTAAGAAACCCACGTCCCCCGCTTCCCCCAATAAATCGTCGCCCCGGCACTTATGTCAAAATTCAAGGAAAAGCATGGAAGCGGGGAGGACTGAACACAAGTCATAGGTACGCCCGAAAAAACTTTTAGCCCGAGGGGAGCGAAGGGTATCCAAATTTCGGCCGCGCCCGAAATTAGCCTCGGTCTCGTTTTTAGTTTATATTAACTCATTGTTCTATCAAGGGCTTAAGGGCTCTTTAACGGCATACGCAGATGATATAGGATGTACTTATGGCTCAAAAAGCTTATTGAACGTAAGTGCTTGTATTAATTGGGATCTGAATCTCTTGAGAAACTGATTTGCTGATCATCATTTAATAATTAGTTCTAAGACTAAAATTATGTTTTTTAGTTTATCTTATTCAATCGGAAACGATGCTTAGTTTATGTATCATTCACCGGATTGCCAAAGATTTAAGCTACGGAATTGCTGTTGTAGTTCTACTACACAATTAACGACTTTTAACCGTGCTCTCGTTTGCAGTAACAATTGTTTTACAATAGAAGTAGTTAATATATTTAAATACTTTGGATTAACTCTGGATTCGAAACTATGCTTTGCCAATCATACGCAAGATTTAGCTAACTATTTTCGTTGTTCTCTCCGATATTTTTATTATCTGAGAAAAATTTGTTCAGATGAAATACTTAGGAGAATTTTTTTGGTATTTTCCATTCCAAACTGGGATATGGCATATCGTGCTGGGACGGTTCACATTTTAATAAAATTCAACCGCTTCTTATTTTACAAAAAAAGTGTGGTCAGAATTGTATGCAAACAACCACGAAGACATCCTAGTTTCGTACTATTCCAATTCTTGAACATTCTACCAGTCCGCCATTTGTACTGTTTTAAGGTTTTAAAAATCTTCTTTTCCAGATCAGGGAATCTTAATTTTAGAAGACTATCTGAATACAATCTTCGAAGAAACTTGGAGTATGTTGTGTCAGTTCCCTTTTCACGAACCACTGGGTTCCGTAATTATTATTTGGTCTCAGCCTGTCGATTATTCAATAAACTTCCCTATTCAATCAGAGCTGTGACATCTTTTGGAAAGTTTATCAAATGTGTTAGAAATTGGCTTTTTGAATTTGATTATGCTACCTTAGAAACTACTTTTTCTGACATTCAGGTGTGAACTATATATTATATGTATTAAAAAAGTTTTCATTAATAACTGTTTGCTCTTTTATTTAAATTAAACATTTATAATTATTTTGCTTCGTTTCCATCTTAGTTACATTCTTGAGATTATTTATTTACAAATCACCCCACGAATCCAATTAATAGAATTTTTTATCGAATTTAATCTGATCAAGTGACATTTAACACTGTTCTGTGCTGTACGTAGTACAAGAATAAAAATGTTTCAATATTATTGTAAATTTTTATTTAAGCATCATGAAATAAACTTAATCTATCTATCTATCTATAACACGCTTTCAAAGTACATGATGGCCAGCTGAAGGAATTGCCACTAATCAGTATTCACTACAATGTAGCTGTTTTTTCCCCTTATTTTATTTGAAACGCACTGTTTTGATTAGCGAAATGGGTTTAGTTTATGCAATTTCTTCCGATCGTTGAGACGTTTTAAAAGCATAAGAATCGTAAGTACGTAAAAGTCGTGAAGTAATTACTTTCATTTTTGAAGCATCATTAAATGCCTTTTGTTAAGTGTTGTAGTGTTTACAATGTTTCTCCATTGTGCTTCTGAAGTCAATAAGATTGTAAGTAAGTGATAGCTTTAAATAACGGGCAGCCAATTTTCTCCAACGTCTGCCAAGGTGAGGTGCTTGTACGATTCTTTTAAGAATTGACGCATATTCTTACGATCATATCTTTCTTACGTCATTTTATTCTAGCTCCATTATTTCTAACAATTTTAATGCCATAAGTGCAGAAAACAAGGTTTAATTTTGGCTCGGTTTTGCCATAATTTGAATAATTGTTTTCCAAATTGCAGAACTTTAGGGACAGTTTGAATAGAATTGCATTCGAGCAAAAATTAACCCTAGTTTTCTAAACCTAACGTATCAAAAATGTTAGAAACAATGAAGCTAGAATAAAATAACGTAAGATATGATCGTAAGAATATGCGCCAATTTTTAAAAGAATCGTACAAGCACCTCACCTTGGCAGACGTTGGAGAAAATTGGCTGCCCACGATAGGTTCTTCGGTATAAAGTTTTAATGAGCTTTTCAAAATTCACCTAATTGTATGGTGAGGAGGGGCGGTGGCCCCCCTGGCCGATGATTATGGTAAAAAAAAATTCTTACCAATGTAGTAAAAATCACTGCACTTTACAATGCTTGAAGGCGTAAAAATGCGAGTTTGAATCCAGGGACTTCGTAAAATTTTCTGCTGCTGAGACTGTAGTCTGGAAAACTAACCAGATGCCTTCTTTGCCGCTCCATATACTGCCGCGTAATGCAAGACCGTGATAGTTTCCAGCCAGGTGGCACGGACAAATAGATGGCAGCAAGTAACTGAGGGAGATGCGGAGGCTGCGTCCCAATACATACGTTTCACTCGAGGAAAACTAAAATATTTTTAGTTTTCAGGCCCTTGATATGCAGAACAAGGATACCTACGAGTGAGTAGCATGAATCGACAACATAAGTAGATCAGAAATGTTTCCCTTTAGGGAGACTCTTTTTTCTTTTGCTAGAATCCCATATCTTCATGCGTTTCATTGCATGGCTTCTGAGCTGCAAAACACAATTTCAACTGTCACATGAAGTCGCTCCGGAAAGGTAGTAGAACAAAGTATACGTAGAAGTATACAGCTTTGCCCAGTTAGTGACCTTGTGCCGATCCTTTGGATCTATTTCGATTTGATGAAAACCTTTCGCCAGATCATAGTAGTGAAATAGTTAGCGTTGCCCAGTTTTCCTAAGATATCATCAATTTTTTTAACGGCTCCGGACATTTGTTGATATAAATATTTTTAGCCATGAGGTATCTACTTTTAATGAAATCATCTTTTTGACTACATGTATATATAGATTCATTTAAATTTTTTTGACTTATTAAACAAAGACACTTACAAAAATATTCATATAGTTGAATGGCTGTCGTGAACGTTGCACCGCATAAACGCTCCTGAAGTTGCAACTCATTTTCCGCTGTGTCAAAATGCGTGAAGAGCGTTTTTCTCACATCATCCCACGAGGTTGGATTGTATGTCAATATGGCCTCCCGAGCTTTCCCAACTATTCGTAAGAGCATTTGTTGGGTTAATTGCACCTTATAAGAGCTAGTATTCAAATCACTCTTTATTGAATCCACAGCCCGGATAAATGGATATAAATCCGACTGATTCCCATCAAATGAAGGAATGGCTGTTATAAACGAACATAATTTATTGTAGTCCATATTTTCCTCTTTAACATGCACTGCACCAATTTTTTTTTATTAAATCTTGCAGTGTTCTGGTTCTTTCCAATTTACAAAAAAAAAACTAAACTTTTACTTTATCAAATATAAAACCACGACCCGACTGCGCCAGTTATGAAATATAACACAATTGTTATTTGATGATACAACTTTATTCACGGATTTTACTCTAAAAACTGAACTGCCGCTTTTTCGCTGGCATGATATTTATATCTTACGAGCTATACATATTATTTGAATTCTTAGAAGGCTAAATTAAAATATTATCTTACGGATTAGAAACCTCGCCATATGAAGACATGCTGTGTCGAGATAAGAGATACATATTTGGCCTGAATCGGTTTTATGACAAAAAGGACGAATGTATTTATGGAAAAGATTTATGTTGTATATAATAACGAAAATTCACATGTGCATTTTCGGTCATTCCTCAGAACCAAGATTGAGGATAATTAGGGTCGTTTATGGCCGAGGCCTTAACTAGATATTCACAATGTGCAGCTTGTAAATTGGCTTATTGAACGACATTTCAATTAAAATGAAAAATTTGTAAAATATCACAGATCAAAAACATCTGTGATATTTTACAAATTTAACATTTAAATTCAATTTATTTATAATTTAATTCAAGTGTGATAGTAGTTCTTAAGTTAATTTACTAAGAAAATTGTGAATGGAACTGAAGATGTCGATATAGGCGAAACGTCGTCCAATAAACGATACAAGTTGGACATTGTGAATATTTTACTCCACCTAAAGTAGGCAGTACCAAAAACTATTCAGATTAATTGTTATATTTCCTTGAAGAAGTTTTGTTTAAATTTCCAAAAAACTTGCCATACACTGTTTTAATACATGTACATATGTATATCCCTATTTTCGGTCGTTTTTTTTTTGTCTCGGGGCCGATTCTCTTCACAAATGCTCAGTAAACTTGACAAAATAGGTACGAAAATAAAGGTGAGACACTAATACGACATGCAATTTAAAAGTAAACATTTCCAACTTTTCAAAATATACGTATAAATACACTTGGAGAGGTCTTTTGGCAACTCTTGGCAGCATGCTGCCATCGGGAATGGTCGCCGATAGGACCACTAGCATGACATAACTATGGTGAGCGCCAGTTTGATAAGTGAAACCCGATGGGAGACAACCAGGCCTCTTATATCCGATCCGATTTTCCGGCCATCGAATATCTAACGATGGCTTTTACTTGTCGATATTCACGCTTGTCATCCCTGAATTCTGGAAAAGGGACGAATCATCCCCCTTCTCAAACCCCGTAAAAGCGCGAACTCGCCTAATCCTACCGTCCAATCGCAATTTTATCACCCGTTGCAAAGACGCTCGATGCACTCATCCACCCCACCCTTGTATCGCATGCTGAGCTAGCTTCTCACCAGCATGGCTTCAGGAAGATGCATAGCACCACAACAGCCCTGGATATGATCACCCATCACATCCAAAATGGCCTCAACCAGAAACAGCACTGTGACAGAACCGTCCTAGTAGCCCTTGACCTGTCGAAAGCCTTCGACACGGTCATTCACTCTGCGTTTTTGGCCGATCTCCTAAATATGCATATGCACAAGAGGTTAGGTGGATTGCCAACTATCTAGCTGGGAGGCAATCCTTCACAGAGTTTCGGGCAATTGTTCAAAGCATAGGAAAATTAAGCAGGGAGTTCCACAGGGTAGCGTTCTCTTTCCTACATTGTTTAACATCTACCTGTCGAGCCTTCAAACAACACCGGAAGGTATCGAACTAATTTCCTATGCAGACGATTGCACCGTACTCACCACGGGGAATGATTTAAATGGCATGTGTGCTCCACTGAATGACTATATTGAGAAACTGGTGAAGTTCTTCCGTCTAAATGTACTGCAACTCTTTTCACCACCTGAACGCAGGAGTTTTCGGAGGTGCTTGGGATCCGTACTGGTAAGCATGCTGAAGACGTTGTTCCTACTGTTACCAACCCCAAGATCCTTGGTGTCTATCTAGATAACATGATGAAGTCGAAAGATCACGTCGAGGACGTAGTCGACAGAATGCACACTAGAAACAACGTCCTAAAGGCACTCGCCGGGAGTTCCTGGAGCAAGGACAAAGAAACTATGTTGGTCACCTACAAAGCGATAGGTAGGGCAATCCCTAGCTATGCAGCACCGGTGTGGTCACAAACCGTTTGTGACACAAACTGGAATAAGATCCAGGCATGCCATAACGCTGCTCTACGTATCACTACAGGTTGCCATCTCATGTCGTCCCAGGATCTTCTTCACCAAGAAACCGCATGTTATCAGTGCGTGATCACAATCACCTCTTGTCTTTACAATATCTGGTCGGTTGCTATCGAGAGGATCACCCAAACCATAATCTCATGGACAATACTCCCCCTCCATCACATGTCAGGAATGGACTCAGATCTCGAGAGAGACGTGCAGAGATACAAACGGGTACCTCCCGATATATTCGATAACACAGCATACCATGCGGCCATCACAGATATTCACACAACCGTTGTGAATCAGTCAATAGGGAGATTAGGCCCGAATAGAGTCCCCTCAGTACCCCCACCACCCATATGGACTGAGGAGACTAGGCCCCCGAGAGCCACAAGAGTGACACTAGCCCAACTTACGTCGGGTTTTTGTTCACGTCTCAATTCCTACCTATCTCGAATAGACCCGGTCATCCACAACATTTGTCCGAGCTGCGGTGGTCCACACGATGTGGACCACCTGTTTCGATGCCCCGCTGCACCCACTAACTTCACTCCGAGGGCGTTATGGGACAACCCTATTGCAGCTGCTACGTTCTTGTCGCTTGAGACAATAGGCGAGAACGACGACGAAACTTAGAACATGTCCACATACATGCACAGCGACTCACACCCTTCTGCACCGCTACAACAACAATAACAACAAGAGCCAATCTTTGTGACAAAAAATCACGCAACGATTTACTAATTACGACGCACAAACTCTTGCAAGAATTCTAATAGCACCAATTGCACTTGTTTACACCTTCACACCAAAGATAAATGGACAAACCAAATGAAAAACCAGCTTCATTTTCTAGACACATGTTGTTTCAGAGGGAATGAGGTGTGCATAGTAGTACAGTAAATGAAGACACAAAACGGCCGTTTACTTAAATAAAAATACGTAATGCCTGAAACTTGCTGGAGATGTTAGGGGACACGTCTTTTATCTAAAACTGAGTTTTCGTATTCGTGGGGGTAGGGCAAGTTGGAGTATATTGCCTACTTATAGGCGAATTTTGCATTTTTCGTTAATATTATTCTTATTGTTGACCCTACAGTATAGTGATATATAGGAGTTTTGTTTCTAATCAAATTATCTATCCAACAGTACCTACATTAATTTCATCGGTCAGGTAGTTCCTTTATTGTGACCAGTTAAAGGTTAAAATACTACCAATAATGGGAATATTTTGCTTAAAAAAAACATGTAATGACTAAAATTCGGTGGAGTCGTTAAGGGATGCGTTACAAATCTATATCTGAAGTTGCGTATATATCAGGGGTAGTTATAGTAAATTGCCTACTTATAGGCTAAATTCGCGTTTTTGCTTAATATCATTCTTATTGTTGACCCTACAGTAAAATGGTGTATAGAGGTTTAATTTCTTATCAAATAATCTATCAAACGGTACTTAAATCAATGCCATACGTCAAGTAGGCTAATAAGGAGCTTTTCACACTTACGGCAAGATTATGTAAGCGTATTTTGCACTAAAACCCGATAATTTTCAGCCTTATGATTACCGAGAAAAATGTTCACAACGTCGACGAAAGAAATCCACGCTAATGACAATGACAAAACTGGTATCTTTTATTAAAAGTATTATTTGAGGGCCGTCAAAAATGCCAGCCTTAAGCTTCTCTGTATATAACCCAGGAAATTTCGAAGATATATAACTAAAACAACTACCAGTTTTGCCCAAAGCCTTAACAAAATGCTTCATGAAAGTAACGGTAAATCAGAACAGAAACAATTCAGGACTACATCAAAACGTCAAATATTATTTCGAATGAACATGGATGCTCAAACTGTATAAATATTTAGCAATTCCAATGATTTTAGATATATTTAGTCGATCTGGGAACGCTCGTGGCTGTCGATTACCATGCATTTTCATTAATTTGCGTAGACTAAAAACTACATGTAGTCTTTATGAAAAAATGGCACTGAGAGTATTGACACGTCCGATGCTTTAAAATTATGCTTGAATCGCAGCGGAACCAATTTTTCTTTTTTTAATTTTGTAGACCTGTGTAATCTGCAACTTACAACCGCGGTAAAATGTAGTGTATACCCTATAATGTATACCATATAGCATACCACATAAATGCAAAGCAATGTACCCATAACGTATACCTTGTATACGACAAGAATAGCCCGCGCCAAGCAACAACATATCTCATGATAGGAAGAATAACAAACGTAATCTTATCTGTTTGTTATTGTACGCGCACATAGTAAACATTCATTCATTCATTTTCGTGTTGCAATCCGATATGCAGTCCGTATGTCTGGAAATTTGCACACGACTTGTGCGTTTAGAACTTTTTCCCATGAGAAAATATTTTTTTGCTTGACGCGCACTTTACTTAGATTTTAAGTAAATTAGGTTTAGACAAATTTGTATATATAGGATAAGTTTAGATGAAAAAAGGAATTAGTCTGCATTAGAACTCACTCCATCTCACTTCTCTATGCCAGAAGCTACAGCGATCCCGCTGCTTCGGCCTGGAATTCTCTAGAAGCCACAGCACTAGTAGCTGTATCGATTTTATGGACGGAACTCCCAACACAACATGGCGATCCTGCCAGGAGCCCGACCCTGCCAAAACGGCCCTACAACCGATCCTGCCAAACCCTGCCAATCCGATGCTGAAAAACTGAACGAGCTAGACCAGAAATTCAATATTAAGAATAATTTGTTTGGAATGATTACCAGCTATATTTGTATATTTATTTTATATGTTACACAACGTTTCGCCCTTTGCGGGCATCTTCAGGTGTCTAAAATGAGATTATTTATATATAAAGTTAGATTATTTCAAGAGTTAAATGATTTTATACCTTCTTCGAGTTATGTTATGTTTTTAGGCGGGAAAGCGGCAATTGACTAGTTAATGTCATTTGTTTTTGTTATGTTGGTATTACTGGTTTTATTATGTTAGTTAATGTTGGTATGCATTTTTTAAATTTTCTATGTTATTTTAAAGGTTGGTATTAGTTTATTTAAATAATTTATTATATAGGCTAATTGTAGTTGGGATTTCTAACTTAGTATTTAGGGATTTATTCATATTATTATTAATATATATGGCTTCTTTATATCTAAGTTTTTTAGGGTTGTTATCTTTATCCATTATTATTGTATTATTAAAATCCATTTTGTGGTTCTGTTCTCTCTGGTGTTTTATCAGGTTAGTGTTTGGGTTATTGTTTTGTTTGTTTATATTTTGATGTTCTTTTAATCTAGTCTCTAAATGTCTAGTTGTAGAGCCATAATATGCCATTTCTTTATTATTGTCACTACATGTTTTGCATGGGATTTTATATATTACATTGCTTTGTTTGTTATTATGTATTTTTTGTTTAGTGTCAGTAAATATTATGTTTTGAAGTTTGTTTGTTGGTTTGTACGTTATGTTGATTCTAGTATTATTATTATTATTAGGTTGGTTATTTATGTCTTTTTTCAAAATTCTACTTATATTTTCCGATAGTTTGGGTATGTAAGTTATGCTATTGTAGATAGTTGTTATATTTCTGTTAGTTTCGTTATTATTACGTGTATTCGGGTTAATATGGTTTATTTTATTAATGTTTTTGGTTATGCTTCTGTTTATAATATTATTATCATAATTATTTATTAATAATTTATGTTTAATATCTTCAATTTCATTATTCCAAAAAGATTTGTGTGTTAGTTTTAGGCGGCGGTATATATAGTTATCAATGGTATTAAGTTTCATGTATACAGGATGTTCAGATCTATTATTTAGTATATTAATTGTAGCTGTAGGTTTGCTGTACCATTTTGTAATTATATTATTATGGTTTCTTATTAATGTTAGGTCTAAATAATTAAGTTTGTTATTTATTTCTTCTTCTATAGTGAACTTTATATTTTCATTTTGTGTGTTGAAGTCATTTAATATTTCATCAATTTTGTTATGTTTTATTATGGCGATGATATCATCAATGTATATTTTTATATATAATATGTTGTTTTTATGTTTATTATATACTTTATTAATTAGGTT
Organism: Microchrysa polita; assembly: GCA_949715475.1. Classification (NCBI taxonomy): domain Eukaryota; kingdom Metazoa; phylum Arthropoda; class Insecta; order Diptera; family Stratiomyidae; genus Microchrysa; species Microchrysa polita. The sequence continues at coordinate 43,748,047 of OX454417.1, read as the reverse complement.
TTGTAAGAATATGTCAGCTGCGATACTTACAGAATAGATTAACATTTTTAACTAAATGTAACAAATATAATGTAATACCAAAATACTTACACAATATTGTCAACAAAATTGTAAAATATTTAGACATAAGTGAAGAATACCATCATAAAGTGCAAGTAATCTTAGATCACACTAAAGATAAATTACTAAAAATACAAATAAAAGATACAATTAAAAGGATAAAAATAAACAAAAATAATATATACAAACTAACCACCAAAATTTATAACAACCTAAACCACCAAGATACCGTAAAATATAACACTATCTATAACAAATATAAGAAAACTCTCAACCATGAAGTTAAAAATAAATTAATAAATAAATTTGAAAGAATACTAATTGACAGTAATTACTACATACAATTTGATAATGAGCTAGTAAATGAAAAGGTAATTAACCTCACAGAAATAATTATTCCGATCCATGTAAAACAAATACTAAGCCTAGGCCCTAAACATAACATAAATAAAAGCATGAATAACAAAACCATAATACAACTCATATCTGATGTAGAGAACATCCAAACATTATATAATAAAGATAATGATAATATCATAATTAGAGAAAATATAATAAAAACGTTAGATTCCTATATTAATAAAAGCAAAAATAATAAACACAAAATAACGCATATGGACAAGCTAATTAAAGAAACGAGGATATTCCTTAATAACAATCCGAACCTAATAATAACAACAAGTGATAAAGGTAATAAAATAACTATAATTACTAAACTACAATACGAACAGAAAATGGATGAACTAATTAATAAGAATAAATACACTATTATAAATAAAGATCCTACATTAACAATACAAAACAAATGTAATGAACTAGTCAGAACACTATATAAACTCAAACTCATAGACCTTAATACTAAAAATAAAACCTTAAACTATAGTTCAATAACACCCAGACTATCAGGTAAACCTAAAACACATAAACCAGAAGTACCTATGAGACCTACTAACCTGGGAAAATTCCTATTACCCATACTTAACAACATCAAGAATATGTATCAGTTTAACCTTAAAAATTCATACGATCTAACGGAGGATATAAACAATATAAAAATTAACAACAATTATAAAATTATATCCCTAGACATAGTGGATATGTTTTCCAATATTCCTATAGAAGAGGTTAATAAATTAATAGAACAGAATTTTAATAAACTTAACACCATGATACCCAAGAAAATATTTCTAAAAATGATAGATATTTGCCTTAATAACTCGTTCTTCACATACAATAACACCATTTATAAGAACAAAGGGCTAACTATGGGTGGAAACCTAAGTGTTATCGCAGCTGACATATTCTTACAAAACCTAATTAATAAAGTATATAATAAACATAAAAACAACATATTATATATAAAAATATACATTGATGATATCATCGCCATAATAAAACATAACAAAATTGATGAAATATTAAATGACTTCAACACACAAAATGAAAATATAAAGTTCACTATAGAAGAAGAAATAAATAACAAACTTAATTATTTAGACCTAACATTAATAAGAAACCATAATAATATAATTACAAAATGGTACAGCAAACCTACAGCTACAATTAATATACTAAATAATAGATCTGAACATCCTGTATACATGAAACTTAATACCATTGATAACTATATATACCGCCGCCTAAAACTAACGCACAAATCTTTTTGGAATAATGAAATTGAAGATATTAAACATAAATTATTAATAAATAATTATGATAATAATATTATAAACAGAAGCATAACCAAAAACATTAATAAAATAAACCATATTAACCCGAATACACGTAATAATAACGAAACTAACAGAAATATAACAACTATCTACAATAGCATAACTTACATACCCAAACTATCGGAAAATATAAGTAGAATTTTGAAAAAAGACATAAATAACCAACCTAATAATAATAATAATACTAGAATCAACATAACGTACAAACCAACAAACAAACTTCAAAACATAATATTTACTGACACTAAACAAAAAATACATAATAACAAACAAAGCAATGTAATATATAAAATCCCATGCAAAACATGTAGTGACAATAATAAAGAAATGGCATATTATGGCTCTACAACTAGACATTTAGAGACTAGATTAAAAGAACATCAAAATATAAACAAACAAAACAATAACCCAAACACTAACCTGATAAAACACCAGAGAGAACAGAACCACAAAATGGATTTTAATAATACAATAATAATGGATAAAGATAACAACCCTAAAAAACTTAGATATAAAGAAGCCATATATATTAATAATAATATGAATAAATCCCTAAATACTAAGTTAGAAATCCCAACTACAATTAGCCTATATAATAAATTATTTAAATAAACTAATACCAACCTTTAAAATAACATAGAAAATTTAAAAAATGCATACCAACATTAACTAACATAATAAAACCAGTAATACCAACATAACAAAAATATAAACAAATGACATTAACTAGTCAATTGCCGCTTTCCCGCCTAAAAACATAACATAACTCGAAGAAGGTATAAAATCATTTAACTCTTGAAATATATATAAATAATCTCATTTTAGACACCTGAAGATGCCCGCAAAGGGCGAAACGTTGTGTAACATATAAAATAAATATACAAATATAGCTGGTAATCATTCCAAACAAATTATTCTTAATACAATACTCGCAACCAGCAAAAAACAGACATACAGAAATTCAATAATCTGTTCAAAGAAATAAGCAAGGCGCATACAAAGAAGAAACAACCAGAAAAGGACACAACTAATCTAGTATTGTACCCCGCATCTGCCAGTATACCGAAGTGGAAACCAGCAGCCATATCCGAAGAACCAGCACCCGAAAACGACGAGCACGCCGGCCCCAAGAAGTTGAGTATTGAAGAATACTGGAGCCGCCACAAACAACGAAGCCAGCCATGTAAAGTGGAAAAAGAGAAGCCTAAACGAGGAGGACAGCGGATAGCTCTACAGCGACAGCTAGCAAATTACAATCAATTACTGACACTCGCAGCAACGACGGAAGAAAGGCGAAAATATGAAATATTAGTAGTAACAACAAAAAAAAAACAAATTAATATGTTAAAAACAGTAAAAAGAAAAGTAAACAAACAAAAAAAAAAGTAAATGAATTAATAAATATATATATATACACAAATATACAACAACGTCTTAGCCTTTTGTGTATGGAAGAGATAAACAAAATATGAATCAAAATGATTTTCTCAGACACCAGGGGCGAACCCAGGAATTAATTTCGGGGGGTGATTTGTATTTGCAAAGTGGCTCATGAAATCCAACGCTTTAAATGTTCTTAGACCTTAGGCTTAGGAGTGCCCATATACTGTCCGATCGATTGATCAATCGATCTGACGCCCGTACAGCACATACACTATACAATTTATCGCGCAATCTGAAATGACAATCTCGCGGTTCACACGAGACAACACAACATAGCGAAAATTATATATTTTGTGGCGATGGAAGATCCATTGCTACTTTCGATGGAGAATGGGCCTGTCTAGACACTCAATTTTCGTTCGTTTTCGTCATTTTGACAATTGAAACTTGGGAGGTGTGCACTATTTAAGAAAGGTATTAATTCTTGAACGCGATTGCAAATGTTGAATATGTCAACAACTCACCATCTATTCATACTATTAACGAAAGAATTGAGCATTAATCTGTCCTGAACAAAGCCGCGACACTCATCTAACGATAAATAATGAACAGATGTGGATAGAATGAAGCATTCATCTCTTCTGATTACTTGACGCAATCAGTTCAATGTTGAAAGTGGAAACCGAGCTTGAAGACGATAGGGAAGACAAAAGCGCGCATGTGTGGATATAGCCAATGACCGCAACAACCACAACATGAAGAATGACCACTGGTTTATATCAATAAATCAGCAACTGAAAACACATGATTATCATGACATGACATGCATGGCGATATGTTCGACACGTCTAATAAAAAAAATGGATTAGATGGTCACATACACCTTCCAATTTATCGGGCAATCAAAAAATTGCTTCAATCTGTTGGAAGATATATGGGCACTCTAAAACGATAGTCTGACTTAGGGCATAGTGATAATCATCACTTAGGTATTTGATTTATCAATAAAGATATGTTGTGTGAATTTTATTCATACCTATAATTTTCATTTTAAAATTTCGGGGGGTGTTTCATCCCCCAAATCCCCCCCTTGGGTTCGCCCCTGTCAGACACTAATGTAGATGAAAAAGTTATTATCAACACGGGCTCTGTGAACAATTCCAATCAGTTCACAACAACCCAAGTTTCCATTTTTATATTCATTACCATAGCAGTCATGATACTATTCTTTGCCATTTATTTTCTGACCAAAAAATTTATCAAAAAGGAAATTAATAGAGCACTAAGAAAAAGTAAAGACGCATTGAATGTGTAGTTATACATTCAACATTCATTCAAGTTATAAAATTTAAATTATGGAATGTGTCAATGAACTAGATAATATCTTGCAAAACTTAAAAAGAGCACCAAATAGAACTTATACTGACAAACATTTGGTAAATTTGCAATTGACCTTACACGAGTTACGCGAAAAATTTAAACTTGAAATCCCAAACTTAGACGATTCAGAATCTTTATATTTAAAAACATCTTTTAGCAACAAGTATACAGAAATTTACAACATACTGAAACAAAAAAGACAGACTTCAACTGAAACTAAAGACGAATCCACAAACACTACAGACAAATCCAAAAACAATTCAGAAGAATCCAAAAACACAAATATGGCAACTTTCGATATATTCAACAGTCTTAAGGTTATTCCAGACTTTACAGGAAAATACCAAGACACCAACAGATTCCTTAGCGTGGTAGAAATTATTTACAAATCCATACCGGTTGAAAAACAGACTTCATTACACTTATCGTAAACACAAAACTAATAGATATAGCTAGAACAAAAATCAATTCATTCTCAGCACCTCCAACTTACACTGAATTGTCAACCAACCTTTTAAAAGTCTACAAACCACCCACTTCCACCAATAACGTTTTAGACAAATTATCAAACATACAACAGAGTAATAATCTCTCAGTAATTCAATTCGCAGAAAAAATTGAAAATCTAACAGCTGAACTAACAGCCTGTAAAGAAAGGACTTGGCCATCCGAAGATGCCCAGGGGACGGAGCCAATGCCTCTTTAACCGTGCAGGTTAGGCAACGACGATAGGGCTCCTCAACGAGCGAGCAACGGCATGCGCTTGCTGTAGCTCAGTTCGGAAGTTACGGGCGGGGTTTGTGCCACTCGTTGCCCCTGTCCTTCTACAAAAAAAAGGGATATCGCATGCCTGCGGGATCACGACACAACACGAGGGTTAAAATTGGGGAAGAATAATGTGCAACCGACCAGCACAGGTGCCACCTTATTCGCGCTCCGCGGACCCGGATGGCGACGGGTCCCGGCCAAACTAAACCCACTATAATTTTATAAATAAACCCGTCCTGAGGCGCCCGCGGCCGAACAAAATTAATGGAGGGCGCCTCCCTTGGAAAATCAAATTTCGCCCCTGGAATGGGGGGGGGGGGGCTAAGTTATGTCGCGATGGGGTGAAACATGCCGATATTTGAAATTACGCGGCGACAAGACCGAAATCAATTTTAAACGACAAGACGCAACAAAACTAACAAGACTCAACATAACATACACTGACACCGGCACTTATCTTTTTATCAGGGTAAATCCTGAATGTTTGGAAGGTATCCAGGACACCACGTTCGCCATTCTCCTCCTTTTTTTCTCCAACCAAAAAACTCCCAAAAACGCGTGCTGTCCTTGTGACATTTCACATCCGACCTCTTGAAGTTGGCCGTATCTTATCCCCCTTGAAGTTGGCCGTGTCTTACTTTGATCACGCCATTTTCGGTCCATCTGCCCCAATGGTAATGTTTCCGACACATAGATGTCTACTTTTGAATGTGGCGGTATGTTTACAAATATTAATAATTTAAAATAAATCAAATCATTAATATTTGTGAAAAATGTAACAAATCCAAAAGCAGACATGTATGTGCCAAAAACCGTCCGTTACAGGGCAGCTTCTACTTCAAGGCCTGCCGCGAAGTAGAAGCTGAGGACACCTCTGGTCCTATACACACGGAGAATCCAGGGATTCTGAATGCAATGAAAGCCCATATGTGTAGAAAAGAATGACAAAACGCCCTTTTTACACGGAGTTTCGTTGGATTCGAAATCCAAGGATTTGTCGTATTGTCGGCCTATCAGGGCAATACGGAACAGCTAGACTACAAATTGATTATATTGAACGAGTGGGCTTAGAGTTAGGTGGAAAGATCTATCCGGAGCTTAATGGATGCGCAAGGGTTTTTTTTCTATTACCTGTCAACATACATGCGCGATTTTTAGATCATAGATGAACTTTATGTAATTAGGATACCCATTTTCGTAATCCGCTTATAATTTGTTTCCCATAAAACTATTTTTTTTTTTTTAATTTAAGGAAAGACTTGATTTTCATAATCATGTACGCACGTAATTATGAAAGCAACCTATATAGATAACCTATAAACTAGCCATACAAACAAATAGACTAATAACAAAATAAATTAAACATATACAAAATAAGACGAATATTTATAAACTAAGATGCATTGATGCACCAATATTTTTTATTATTATATTTTTTTTTTATTAATATTTTATCCAAACGATCGTGCATAATAATATATGTAATTCAGGTAACTAATAATAATTAATTTTACTACTAGCCTACAAAATAAATTAGGACAAACAACTATTTACAAATTAAAATACAACAACTAACTACTTAATAGATACACCCAAACCGGCATGCAAAATAATAATGTACATATAGCCCACTACAAAAACTTAATTAAACGATTAGCAACAAATATAAATTTGCACACAAAATGAGGCTTTGATTACATGCATAATTAGGATCAAATAGGTCCACAATAGAAATATTTTAAATTGCATAACTCAATTAGATATATTTAAACTATGTACATAAACTAAACTGCATGCAGTACTACGATAAGAAATATATAACAAGCAACAACAAAAGTCTTTAATAAACATGCAACAATAACTATACCTGATAATAATGCATAATAAAGTTAACAAAATATTCTACCTCAAATTGATACCTGAATCCTATTTCCAAAAAATCATAAATGGCCACGCAAAACTAGCTATGAATGAAAGTATACTTTCCATATACTCCACCAGCTGGTATAGCGTAGAAAATAGTCGTTATTCCCAATGAAAGATCATTAAATGATTTTATGAATGAAAAATCATAATGATCACTACAGGTATGTACATTTTAATGACTTTTTTCCTCTAAAATAAACGAGGATAAGGTAGACTCTATAATCAGAAATAATACAAAAGAACAGAAACAACAAATTGAACTAGCAAATCATAGCAAATCCCCTTTGCCCATTCCAGGTAGGCGACTCTTATCAGCGGAGCAATGCAAATGTAGATGATAAATTTGTTAACGATGAAGATAGCACCTCAACTAGCCGGCCAATGAAAAAAATATTGATGTGACCAAATGAGAAAAAGTTTTCATCATTGAAACACAGTTGTTATCAGCGAATCATGACTGGCCGATTTGCTGCACATTGCAATTGCAATTTCGTATTTCCAAGTCATGATCCCCTGGTAGCAGACGTGCGTTGCAATGATGAAAATTGGATTAGAAAATTGTGGAAAATTAATGGAAGGACGATCCTTCCCACAGAAAGGTACGCAGGGTTCTCCACAGGAAACGAGGTCAAGGTACTAGACCCGGTCCAAATACCTTGCAATTCACAAGTCCCCTGGAAGGCCTTACGTACGTGGCAAAAGCCACCATTAAGAGGGACAAACACAAAGGAAGGATCGCCTTTGTATCTGAATCTAAAAGGAAAACTAAAAGGATGGGAAGCTACAGAGGATGGGGAAAAGTTACCTGAAGGGAGGTACGTATAGTACATGGTTGAAGGCCTAGGACCTAATGCAGGTAACTTAAAAGGGAACGTCACTCGGTATAAGGACTAAAGACAAGTCTTTAGCCCTTGACCGGACCAAGTGAGGCTCCACGTCGGGCGCCATTTTGTAAAGAAAGGACTTGGCCATCCGAAGATGCCCAGGGGACGGAGCCAATGCCTCTTTAACCGTGCAGGTTAGGCAACGACGATAGGGCTCCTCAACGAGCGAGCAACGGCATGCGCTTGCTGTAGCTCAGTTCGGAAGTTACGGGCGGGGTTTGTGCCACTCGTTGCCCCTGTCCTTCTACAAAAAAAAGGGATATCGCATGCCTGCGGGATCACGACACAACACGAGGGTTAAAATTGGGGAAGAATAATGTGCAACCGACCAGCACAGGTGCCACCTTATTCGCGCTCCGCGGACCCGGATGGCGACGGGTCCCGGCCAAACTAAACCCACTATAATTTTATAAATAAACCCGTCCTGAGGCGCCCGCGGCCGAACAAAATTAATGGAGGGCGCCTCCCTTGGAAAATCAAATTTCGCCCCTGGAATGGGGGGGGGGGCTAAGTTATGTCGCGATGGGGTGAAACATGCCGATATTTGAAATTACGCGGCGACAAGACCGAAATCAATTTTAAACGACAAGACGCAACAAAACTAACAAGACTCAACATAACATACACTGACACCGGCACTTATCTTTTTATCAGGGTAAATCCTGAATGTTTGGAAGGTATCCAGGACACCACGTTCGCCATTCTCCTCCTTTTTTTCTCCAACCAAAAAACTCCCAAAAACGCGTGCTGTCCTTGTGACATTTCACATCCGACCTCTTGAAGTTGGCCGTATCTTATCCCCCTTGAAGTTGGCCGTGTCTTACTTTGATCACGCCATTTTCGGTCCATCTGCCCCAATGGTAATGTTTCCGACACATAGATGTCTACTTTTGAATGTGGCGGTATGTTTACAAATATTAATAATTTAAAATAAATCAAATCATTAATATTTGTGAAAAATGTAACAAATCCAAAAGCAGACATGTATGTGCCAAAAACCGTCCGTTACAAGCCTTACAAATATCAACAATTGGCGAGCAAGGAAGGGAAGTTCTAACTAAAACCAACCAAACTCTAGCACTGAACAGTTTCAAAAGAGGTTTATTCAACCGAAATGTTCAACAAACAGTACAGGCTAGCAGAGTAGAAACCCTAGCAGAAGCAATTGCAATTGCCCAAGAAGCCGAGAGCACATCAAGGGAAAACGAGACCGAGTTCTAATCGTGCGAATAGCACCATGAGTGTATACCCTATACCCATGTACAGACCTAGAAGGCACGCAAAACCCAAAATATTCAATTTCATATTTTTTTGGGGGGGGGGAGGGAGGGGTAGATGGGTCGGACCTGACACATCTTTATTACCTTGTCAAGACATCCAACGGCTACCATTTGATACTAATTTGAAGTTTTTCGTGACATTCTATCAAAAGATATGGCTGAATATAACTTTGTAGGGGAAGTAGGGGTAGGGGTAGTCGGACCTACTCCACTTTCCATCAACTCAAAGTATATGTCAGAATGAGACATTGATCAAAATTTCAAGTCGATAGTCGATATTCTACCGAAAGTTATGGCCGAATTAAAATATCAAGGAGGGGTAGTTTGTATGGGGGGTAGGGGAACCCGTGGTCCGATTTGGGCCATTTTCAATACCGTCCAAGATTTTAGCAAAACAAACATTTGACCAAAATTTCAAACCGCTAGCTTCATTATTTCGGGAGTTATCGTGCTAACAGACAGACACACGGACAAACAGACAGACAGATAAACAGACAGACAGACAGACAGACATGGGTTATTCGATTCAGTGACCGACCCTGATCATTTATATATATACTTTGCCATACCTCCGGTGGCTCCTTTGAGGTGTTACATAATATCGGCGTAACAAAAACAATATACCCTATACCATCTTATGGGTATAGGGTATAACAAAGTTTTCTACTACAAGAAACCGAATAACTCCTTCAATAATAATAATAAGTTCTATAATAATAACAATAAAAATAGGAATAACTACTATCATAAAAATACTAACAATAATAGAAACACGAACAGAAATAATAATGATAGAAATAGAAACAACTTTAGAAACTATAACAGTAATAGGAACAATAATAGGAACAATAATAGGAACAATAATTTTAATAATAACAGTTATCGTAACAATAATCGTAATAACAATAATCGTAACAGCAATAATCGTAATAATCGTAGCAATTCTATATACTACACAAACCAGGAAAACTCTGGCACCCGAGAAACCCAAGTGGAAAATTAAGTAATGGTCAATCCGGGAAGAATCATAACAATAATAAACATAAAGCGTCAACTTTTAATATAAAAATAATTGAATTCAGAGATGGGATACCAAACTATATAAAAATAAGAACAAACAATAAAACATTAACATTCATGATAGATACAGGAGCAGATATTTCATTATGTAAATTTAACAACGGAATAGATCAGTGCACAATAAACGAAAACGATTCATGTAAATTAACGGGCATAACTAAAGACTACACTAGAACAATTGGTTCCACAAATTTAAAAATACTACTTGATAATGAAAACCTTTACTTTAAAATTCAAATAGTCGATAGTAACTTTCCAATTTTAACAGATGGAATACTAGGAAGAGACTTCTTTCAAAAATATTTAGCCAAAATTGATTATGAAACATACACTCTCTCTTTTTCAACCAATAAAAATTCCTACATAATTCCCATAAATACGAAAATTTTTTAAATAAGAATTCCACCAAGAACTGAGATAATACATCCAATCGATATTAAAATATCCGAAGACAGCCTTGTATGCGGAAAGCAAATAACTGAAAAATCATTTGTCGCAAATTGTATAATACCAGCAAAAGGTATTAAACACATAAAACTTCTAAACACTTCCAACGAGGAAATCGTAATAAAACATATTGATCTAGATACAATACCTATTAGACACTTTCGATTTGATAAACATAGCAAAAATAACCAAAATGAAAAATGGTCAAAATTAAATAAACTTTTAAAAATAGGTTCAGAAGATACAGAATCTGCCGACTCTATCAAAACCATTTGTAAGGAATTTCAAGACATTTTTCACTTAGAAGGCGAAAAATTAACATCAAATAACTTTTACAGACAACACCTGAGTACTACTGACAAAACCCCAGTATACATAAAAAACTAAAGATTACCACATTCTCAAACCACCGAGATATACAAACAAGTTCAAGATCTCATAAACAGCGATATAGTAGAACCATCTACCAGTCCTTACAACTCTACAATGTTAATTGTACCAAAAAGATCAAACAGTGACACACAAAAATGGAGATTAGTAGTCGACTATAGACAACTCAATAAAAAATTAGTAAACGACAAGTTTCCTTTAACTCGACTAGACGACGTACTAGATCGAATTGGAAGAGCAAAATATTTCTCAACCCTTGACTTATCGAACTCTTTCCATCAAATTGAGTTAAACAAGCAATCTCGTCCATTAACAGCATTCTCAACCAACAACGGTCACTATCAATTTAAACGTTTACCGTTCGGACTAAAAATATCATCCAACAGCTTCCAACGCATGTTGACTATCGCTTTAGCCGGTCTTGACTCCAACGCATTTCTTTACGTAGACGATATTATCGTATTCGGATGTTCATTGAAACACCACAGTACTAATTTGATTGAAACATTCAATAGATTACGTAAATACAATCTGAAATTAAATCCCGAGAAATGCAATTTTCTAAAATCCGAAGTAGTATACCTTGGACACCTTTTAACCAAAAACGGTGTAACAGCAGACCCCGACAAGTGTAAAGTAGTTCACAACTACCCTGTACCAACAAATGCTGACGAAGTTCAAAAATTCGTAGCATTCTGTAATTATTACAGAAGATTTGTAAAAGATTTTGCCGCCATTGCAAAACCCCTAAATAATCTCTTGAAAAAGAATCAAAAATTCAATTGGAACCTACAATGTCAAAATTCATTTGAACAACTCAAAAACCGTATTACAAGCCCACCAATATTACAATACCCAGAATTCGAAAACGAATTCATCCTAACAACTGATGCCTCAGATTACGCCCTAGGAGCAGTACTATCTCAAGGTGAAATAGGGCAAGATCTACCAATATCATTCGCAAGTAGGTCTTTAACTAAAACCGAATTGAACAAACCCATAATAGAAAAAGAACTTCTGGCAATTCATTGGGGAATAAATCACTTCAGACCATATCTATACGGTCACAAATTTACAGTTGTTACTGACCACCGCCCTGTCGTATCTCTCTTCGTAAATAAAAACCCATCACCAAAACTAACCAGAATCCGATTAGACTTAATGGATTATAATTTTGATATTGTATTCAAACAAGGGAAAATGAATACTAATTCTGACGAAATGATTCCCAAAAATATGAATGTTATTACACGCAGCCATAGCAAAAAATTGAATAATGACCATGTGACCACACAGAATATGGACACTACTAAGCCTACTAATGAGCCTGATCAACTCTATATGTGGCAAGGTACATCCATTTCTGATGTTAGGAATTTGCCGATATTAAAATTCGAGCAAAATACAGGGGACGCCCTTACCAAAAATAATAAATGTTTGCCAAAAATAAATATCAATGGGAAAGATATTGTTGTAGAATTTAGCGAAAATCCTTACCGAGACTTAGGTCAGGTACTGGAGAAACTAATATTCAAATTACAACATCGTGGAATACACAAGCTAGCACTATCAACAACTGATAAGGTATTCAACCACATAACAATCAAAGAATTGATTGATTCTTATAATAAAACACATGCATGTATAGTTAAAACAAGTAGGCAAACCAATGTAAAAATTATATTATTCAATACTCCCAAGACAGTCGAAAAAGTAACTGATCAACTAAGGTTAATTAGTGAATATCACGACTCTATTCACGGAGGTCACACCGGAATTAGAAGAACCATAGCAAAACTAAAACAAAAGTACATCTGGAAAAAGATGAACAAAATGGTTAAAGAATATGTGAATAAATGCGAATCTTGTTGCAAAAATAAAACAGCCCGACATACCAGGGAAAAATTTGTAATAACTGACACTCCATCAAAATGTTTTGAGATAGTTTCAATTGATACAATTGGACCTTTACGAATATCAGATGGATACAGATACATAGTCACGGCACAATGCGAATTATCAAAATATATAATAGCCAAACCTACCTGCACCAAGGAAGCAGATGAAATAGCCAGAACTATAGTCGAAGAAATCATTCTCAACTATGGACATTTCAAAGTAATAAAAACTGACATGGGAACCGAATACGTCAACCAATTACTCTCTAGTATTTGTAAATTATTGGATATTCAACACATTAAATCAACCCCATATCACCATGAAACCTTAGGCTCAGTGGAACGCAACCATAGAGTACTAAATGAATATCTACTATCCTTCTGCGAAAATTTTAATTGGCATACCTTACTACCATACTACTCATTCGCATACAACACGACACCACACTCTGACACTCAATACACACCATTTGAATTAGTATTTGGCCATATTGCAAATCTTCCAAATGAAACCAGTAATGATATACCATTCTACAATTACGACAATTACCTATCTGTACTCAAAACTAAATTGACTTAATGGATTATAATTTTGATATTGTATTCAAACAAGGGAAAATGAATACTAATTCTGACGAAATGATTCCCAAAAATATGAATGTTATTACACGCAGCCATAGCAAAAAATTGAATAATGACCATGTGACCACACAGAATATGGACACTACTAAGCCTACTAATGAGCCTGATCAACTCTATATGTGGCAAGGTACATCCATTTCTGATGTTAGGAATTTGCCGATATTAAAATTCGAGCAAAATACAGGGGACGCCCTTACCAAAAATAATAAATGTTTGCCAAAAATAAATATCAATGGGAAAGATATTGTTGTAGAATTTAGCGAAAATCCTTACCGAGACTTAGGTCAGGTACTGGAGAAACTAATATTCAAATTACAACATCGTGGAATACACAAGCTAGCACTATCAACAACTGATAAGGTATTCAACCACATAACAATCAAAGAATTGATTGATTCTTATAATAAAACACATGCATGTATAGTTAAAACAAGTAGGCAAACCAATGTAAAAATTATATTATTCAATACTCCCAAGACAGTCGAAAAAGTAACTGATCAACTAAGGTTAATTAGTGAATATCACGACTCTATTCACGGAGGTCACACCGGAATTAGAAGAACCATAGCAAAACTAAAACAAAAGTACATCTGGAAAAAGATGAACAAAATGGTTAAAGAATATGTGAATAAATGCGAATCTTGTTGCAAAAATAAAACAGCCCGACATACCAGGGAAAAATTTGTAATAACTGACACTCCATCAAAATGTTTTGAGATAGTTTCAATTGATACAATTGGACCTTTACGAATATCAGATGGATACAGATACATAGTCACGGCACAATGCGAATTATCAAAATATATAATAGCCAAACCTACCTGCACCAAGGAAGCAGATGAAATAGCCAGAACTATAGTCGAAGAAATCATTCTCAACTATGGACATTTCAAAGTAATAAAAACTGACATGGGAACCGAATACGTCAACCAATTACTCTCTAGTATTTGTAAATTATTGGATATTCAACACATTAAATCAACCCCATATCACCATGAAACCTTAGGCTCAGTGGAACGCAACCATAGAGTACTAAATGAATATCTACTATCCTTCTGCGAAAATTTTAATTGGCATACCTTACTACCATACTACTCATTCGCATACAACACGACACCACACTCTGACACTCAATACACACCATTTGAATTAGTATTTGGCCATATTGCAAATCTTCCAAATGAAACCAGTAATGATATACCATTCTACAATTACGACAATTACCTATCTGTACTCAAAACTAAATTGAAAAATGCTCAAGAAACAGCAAAATATAAACTTGTAAGAGCTAAAGACATAAGACAAAACATTAGCGAAAATAAATCTAACATTGTAAACTTCCAAAATGGAGACATTGTATATGTAAAGAATGAAAATAAAAATAAGAATGAAAGTCCATACAAAGGACCTTACACTATAATAGAAAGACTAGGTATAAATTCTCGCATAAGAATAAATAATAAAGACAAATTGATGCATAATAATAGGTTAAAGAAATATATTTAATAAAAAAAAAACAATATGTTTATCTAAAAATTTCTCTTTGCATTCAAAATTTTTCTTAAAGGGCGAAGGTGTAGTGTATACCCTATAATGTATACCATATAGCATACCACATAAATGCAAAGCAATGTACCCATAACGTATACCTTGTATACGACAAGAATAGCCCGCGCTAAGCAACAACATATCTCATGATAGGAAGAATAACAAACGTAATCTTATCTGTTTGTTATTGTACGCGCACATAGTAAACATTCATTCATTCATTTTCGTGTTGCAATCCGATATGCAGTCCGTATGTCTGGAAATTTGCACACGACTTGTGCGTTTAGAACTTTTTCCAATGAGAAAATATTTTTTTGCTTGACGCGCACTTTACTTAGATTTTAAGTAAATTAGGTTTAGACAAATTTGTATATATAGGATAAGTTTAGATGAATAAAGGAATTAGTCTGCATTACAACTCACTCCATCTCACTTCTCTATGCCAGAAGCTGCAGCGATCCCGCTGCTTCGGCCTGGAATTCTCTAGAAGCCACAGCACTAGTAGCTGCTTCAGAAATTCCCTCTTTTAAAGATCACTCGCTTGAAGCTACAGTGATCCCGCTGCTTCAGCCTAGAATACTCTAGAAGCCACAGCTCAAGTAGCTGCTTCAGAGGTTCTCCCTTTTGAAGAGTATCCTCTGCGCGGACACGGTGTCAATCTTATGAGCAGAACCCCCAACACTACAAAAATCAAATTTATTTCAACGCTACAGAAAGACCCCGACTTAGAAGGCTTTCACACTTAAGGCCAGATTACTTAATTTAAGTTGTCAAATTCCATTTATATTTTAATTCACCACACCGCAGATTACGTAATCTTAATCAACGAAATTAAGCTGTGGTGATTTTAGTGTTAAAGTATGGAACGACGAAATAATCCCGGAAGATTGGCGTAAAAGTATCATTTGCCCAATCCACAAAAAAGGGGATAAGTTGAAATATGAGAACTACAGAGGCATCTCATTAGTTTGTACGACTTATAAGATTTTATCTAAGATTCTGGAAAATAGAATTAATCCGTACGCAGAAGAAATCATTGGCGAGTACCAAGGCGGCTTTAGACCTGGTCGTTCGACGACAGATCAGATTTTCACAGTGAAGCTTTTACTCCAGAAATGCTGGGAATACAACATCGACGAATACCAAATATTTGTTGACTTCAAGCAGGCATACGACAGTATCGATCGAAGCGTACTGTACAACATTCTGCTGCATTTTGGTATACCGGCTAAGCTAGTGCGACTCATAAGGATGACGATGACTAATACCGTCTCGCAGGTCAGAGTTCAGAACAGACTCACTGATCTATTTGAAACTCGTACTGGACTCAAGCAAGGCGACGGGCTGGCGCCGACGCTCTTCAACCTGGCTCTGGAGTATGTGATTCGAGCCATGAATCTGGACAGCAGCGGAACGCTACTCATTAAATCGTCTCAACTTGTAGCCTACGCCGACGACATCAACATAATGTCTCGAAGATTGGGTGATGCAGAAAGCCTTCTGCATAATCTCAATAACGCCGCCAAAGAAGTTGGGCTACATATCAACGAATCTAAAACTAAGGTCATGATGCAATCAAAAACTAGAACGCCAGTAAATTCAAGCATCACAGTGGGGGACCTCAATATAGAATATGTAGACAACTTCACTTACCTGGGTTGCAATTTGTCAAAGGACGCCAACGAAACAGATGAGATAAAGCGACGGATACAACTAGCTAATAAGTGTTACTTTGCGGTCCTCCAAATTATGAATTCGAAGCTGGTGCACAGGAACACGAAGCTCCACGTGTATAAAACCATCATATACAACAAGACAACAAGAACCAATCTTTGTGACAAAAAATCACACAACGATTTACTAATTACGACGCACAAACTCTTGCAAGAATTCTAATAGCACTTGTTTACACCTTCACACCAAAGATAAATGGACAAACCAAATGGAAAACCAGCTTCATTTTCTAGACACATGTTGTTTCAGAGGGAATGAGGTGTGCATAGTAGTACAGTAAATGAAGACACAAAACGGCCGTTTAGTTCAGTAATATCGTGTCGATTTAGTACCAATCCGTGAAAAAAATACAGAAGTTTTTTTCTCACTCTTTCTTTATGTATTATGGGGCGCTGATTCCGATTATGAACTTGCACCCTAAAAAAAGTGCCGCAACCTTTAAAAAAGGGGGCATTTTTTCGGTTTTTTGCGATTATTTCAAAAAGGGTAAGAGATACAGAGCTTTTAAAAAAGGTCTAAAATGAAAATATTCTAATTTATGTTCTATTCTAACGCCGAAATATTCAATTAAACTCTAATGTGTTATATATCATTGCAAAGATAATTTTATGTAGTTTTTTTTCGTCCTCAGACCATTTTTCTGTATCTCTTACCGTTTTTGAAATAATCGCAAAAAAAACCGAAAAAATGCCCCCCTTTCCCCCCTTTTTTAAAAGTTGCGGCACGTTTTTTAGGGTGCAAAGTTTATATTCGGAATCAACGCCCAAAATACATATCGCCTGTCGGCATGAATAGTGACATAACTCAAAATCATCAATTTTTACAGTAGAGCAAAAACAAATTTCGCATGATTTTTAAGTGTGGAAAACGGGTTAAGTGTGTGATTAAATTTATTTATTGTTTTTACAAAGTTCTTACAATTAACCTTAACTACTAATTACTTGAGAGAAAATAAAAAAAAATGTCGGTAAATTATAGTTAGTGTTACATGTGTCGTTTTTTTTGCTTAAAATGAATCAGTTTTTGATATTGTGTCGTTTTTGCATAGGAACCACGACGAGTAAAAATTTATTCAGAATTTAAAGGGAATCAAAAAATATTTATAATGATGAGGGATTATTCCCGAGTTAACTAAAGACAGACAGTCGTCTTTTTTCCTTTCATTAATAAGTAATTCACTGTTGTACGCTTTCGTTAAATTGAAATTTCTTCCCTGATTACGCGTACATTGTCGGACAATAACTTGCCTGAAGTTTTCTTCAATGTATGAATATTTATAATAAAATGTTAATCTAAGAAAATTGGGCCAAAATATGGCCATCGAACGGCAAAAATCCTACATCGGAATTTTTTTTTTATTATGGTTGGGGATATTTACCAGATGAGGGCATCAAAAGTCCCAACCGACTGGGGGTCCGCAACCTTTTAAGGTAAACATTGAGTCGCTCCGATCAAGGACCCCCATTATCCCCCATTTAAATTTGTCAAAACGGCATGTCCATAACTCCCCTAAAATTGGAGGAGAGTGCTAAATTTTGGTTTGTTGCGATTGGAGGTCATAGTGACCCACCCCCCAAAAATCAGCTCATTCGGCTAAAAACTAAGGGTATCTCCCATACAAAGTGACCCATCAGGAGTTTGTTCTACGTACTACTCATTTTATGAACCGTGAAACAAAGTTGGCTTGGGTCACTTTGTATGGGAGATACCCTTAGTTTTTATCCGAATGAGCTGATTTTTGGTGGGTGGGGTGACTATGACCTCCAATCGCAACAAACCAAAATTTAGCACTCTGCTCTAATTTTGGGGGGAGTTATGGATATGCCGTTTTGACAAATTTAAATGGAGGGATAATGGGGGTCCTTGACCGGAGCGACTCAATATTTGCCTTAAAATGATCTTGAGCTCATTGTGGCTGAACTAGTATCCTTTCAAAAGTTATGGAGCTTTTGAAAAAGGTCTAAAATGAAAATATTCTAATTTCTTTTCTAGTTTAACGCCGAAATATTCAATTAGACTATAATGTGTTATATATCACTGCAAAGATAATTTTATGTAGTTTTTTTCGCCCTCAGACCATTTTTCTGTATCTCTTACCGTTTTTGAAATAATCGAAAAAAAAAACCAAAAAATAACCCCCCCCCCCTTTTTTAAAGGTTGTGAACCACCAATCCGTTAGGACTTTTAAAAAAAAATTTCGGAGGTAGGATTTTTGCCGACCAAATATGCCATTTTTCTTTGACTATGTGAAGGGTTTTTCTTTTTCGTATTTTATTATTTGTTTTGCTGAGTTGGATTCTGTTACCCTCGCTGTCCTTAGTAAAAAATCCGAGTTTGTGACTCAAGTCCTTTAAATCATAAAAGTCTTGATGTGACATTTCATTTACATTATAGGGTGATCCACGTTTCTTGGCACTTCGTCACTTTCACTAGAATAATTTTCTTCGTATTCAGGGTCAGCTTCCGAATCGTCGAATGGTGAAGTGGACCGATTTGATAAAGAATCAAAAGGGTATTAAAACTGGTTGTGAAGACGATGCGGAGTACCATTCATTTCATGAATGGAAGAACTGGGCTGACCTCGAGACATCTGCAATTGATTATTATCATTATAATATCACCGAAGAACAAACTACGTTACAAAAGCAATTTCATAAAGAGCTGCTTGGTTGATAATAAATTTGAACCCGCATTCTTACCGCATTTACTTTCATGAACTTTAAAACAATCAAAAATAAAAGAAAAGCGCTTAGCGTGAGATTTTGACAGAAAAATACACAAAAAATACAAAGAAAATAATATGAAATATAACTGTAACATTTTGATGCCCAGAATCGTTTTTATTATACAATGTAACGGCCACACAACTCATTATTATGATATTTCATACTATTAATAATAAAAAATCCGTCACCTTTGGTAAAATTATTGAAAAAGACCTGAAATACTACAGATAAACTAAATAGATTTTCGGATTCGGCATGAAATATTTAGGTATACTGTTTTTCAAGTAAAACGACTATTCTTTAACGATCGCACGTTGAGGACAACAAAGATGTGACACTATTCCAGCTTAATAATATTCATTCATAGTGGTGTTAATAGCGTCACCTGTTGTTTTCTAGTAAAAACTATATAAACCATTTGTTCGTGAGCTTTAGGGATTAAAATTCATTAATTTTGAAGTGAAGCTATGAATGAATATCATTGAGCGAGAATAGTGTCACATCTTTGTTATCCTCAATCTGCGATCGTTAAAGAATCGTTGTTTTACTTGCGAAACAATAAATATTTTACGGCAAGTCTAGAAATTTAAATGGTTTATGTGCCGAATTTCAGATTTTTTTCAATGATTCTGCCAAAAATTAGTATTATTTTATTATTAATACATAGTATGAAAAATCATGTAGTCTGGCTGGTCTAGCGGTTAGTGCGCGCACCTTCGGTGCACAGGCTCATGAGTTCGAATCTCACCGTGTTCCATGGTGTTTTTCGAACTCACGAGCTTGTGACGGACTATGATCTCACTCAGATGTTAAACGAGTACCCATTTATGGAGATAAATAACACTGCTGAGCGTGATGCTGATCTCATTACCTCAACAAAAAGCAGATAAGATCTTGGAAATAGGATGTCACTAACACATCCTGCGGCCTTAGTCCAATGCTGGATTGTCGCGCCTGTTATTTATTTTTTATGAAAAATCATAATAATTGAGTTGTGTGACCTTGTACAATAAAGACGATTCTGGACGTCAAAAAGCATTTTTTTTGTATTTTTTGTGAATTTGGTTGTCACATTGTCACGCTGAGTGATTTTCTTTTATTTTTGATGGTTTTAAAGTTTATGCAAATAAATGCGGTGATAATGGGTTCAAATTTATTGAAAACCACGCAGCTCTTCATGATATTGCATTTGTAAGGTATTTTGGTCTTGATGTGATGTTATAATGATAATGCAATGATTTATTGCAGATGTCTCGAGGTCAGCCCAGCTCTTCCATTCCTGAAACGGTATTCCGCATCGTCTTCACAATCAGGTTTGGAAGACCCTTTTGAGTTTTTATCAAATCGGCCAATTTCACCACCTGAATGACCCTGAATACTAAAAAAATCCTTCTAGTTTTTTTTTTACGAGTTTTGGTGGGATCAGGGAGATAACTCTTCTTCAAGTAACCTGGAGGATAGTTATGAAAGTGACTGTATCATTATCAATCCTGGTAGTGGCAGTAAAAGATTACTTCAAACTAGCGATATGAAATGATAAGAGTTTGTAAATTGTTTTTTAAGAACACTTTTGGAAATAACGATAGGTACCTATATTCGCACTGTTATTGGAAAGGAAACGAATGGTTTTACTCCAGAAGATAAAAGAGGAAAACATGAGCACCACAAAAAAGTAGACGAAAATATGAAAATCGCTGTACGTGAGCATATTAAGTCCATTCCTAGAATAGAAAGTCATTACACTCGCGCCAACTTCTCTTGAGAGCATATTTTAGGCGAAAAATGCTTCTCTGATCTGTTCAGGGACTACAAAAAATGCAAGAAGAGAGAAAATGGCCAGTTGCGGATTTCACGATGTAGCTATAGCCGAACTTTTCGCAATTTATTCAACATTTCGTTTTTCTCCACAAAAAAGGATTTATGCATTTTATGTCAGCAATTTATAAATTTATTTAGATAATGGAGAATTTAAGAAAAGGTGGATAAACAAATTTAAGTAGACTATGAAAAGACGAAGACGAGAAAAAAATTTCAGAGAAGTTTTTCGTTGCAAAGTCTTTCGAGGGATATATTTTTGACAAAATGACAGAAAAATATTAAAAAATGCAAAAGACATAATATAAGTGTACTGCACATTTTGAGATAGATTCCCAGATTCGGCGCAATAAAATATTGTTTTTCCGGTAAAACGACAACTTTGTATCGACCGCACGTTGAGTACAAAAAGATGTGACACTATTCACGCTCAATAATATTCATTCATTCGGCATCGATAGTGTCACATGTCGGTTTCTAGCGAAAAGTATACTAAATATTTATTCGTGAGTTTTACAGGATAAAATTCATGAATTTTACTATCTGTTAGTACCATAATCACAAAAGTGAAAAATTTTGAGTTGTGTCACTATTCTTGCCGGAAGGCGATATAACAAAATTGAGAAATAAACTTCTGTATTTTTTTCCTGACGAAAATACGATATTATTGGACTAGTTTACTTAAATAAAAATACGTAATGGCTGAAACTTTCTGGAGATGTTAGGGGACACGTCTTTTATCTAAAACTGAGTTTTCGTATTCGTGGGGAAGGGCAAGTTGGAGTATATTGCCTACTTATAGGCGAATTTTGCATTTTTCGTTAATATTATTCTTATTGTTGACCCTACAGTATAGTGATATATAGGAGTTTTGTTTCTAATCAAATTATCTATCCAACAGTAACTACATTAATTTCATCGGTCAGGTAGTTCCTTTATTGTGACCAGTTAAAGGTTAAAATACTACCAATAATGGGAATATTTTGCTTAAAAAAACATGTAATGACTAAAATTCGGTGGAGTCGTTAAGGGATGCGTTACAAATCTATATCTGAAGTTGCGTATATATCAGGGGTAGTTATAGTAAATTGCCTACTTATAGGCTAAATTCGCGTTTTTGCTTAATATCATTCTTATTGTTGACCCTACAGTAAAATGGTGTATAGAGGTTTAATTTCTTATCAAATAATCTATCAAACGGTACTTAAATCAATGTCATACGTCAAGTAGGCCAATAAGGAGCTTTTCACACTTACGGCAAGATTATGTAAGCGTATTTTGCACTAAAACCCGATAATTTTCAGCCTTATGATTACCGAGAATAATTTTCACAACGTCGACGAAAGAAATCCACGCTAATGACAATGACAAAACTGGTATCTTTTATTAAAAGTATTATTTGAGGGCCGTCAAAAATGCCAGCCTTAAGCTTCTCTGTATATAACCCAGGAAATTTCGAAGATATATAACTGAAACAACTACCAGTTTTGTCCAAAGTCTTAAAAAAATGCTTCATGAGTCCCAATTTGAACTTTTACCTGAAAGTAACGATAAATCAGAACAGAAAAAAATCAGGACTACATCAAAACGTCAAATATTATTTCGAAAGAACATGTGAGCATCCATGTATATATTTAGCAATTCCAATGATTTTAGATATATTTAGTCGATCTGGGAACGCTCGTGGCTGTCGATTTGGTAATGCATGGTTGCAATTTCATTCATTTGCGTAGACTAAAAACTACATGTAGTCTTTATGAAAAAAATGGCACTGAGAGTATTGACACGTCCGATGCTTTAAAATAATGCTTGAATCGCAGCGGCACCAAATTTTTTTTTATAATTTTGTAGACCTGTGTAATCTGCAACTTACAACCGCGGTAAAATCAAATTTATTTCAACTCTACAGAAAGACCCCGACTTAGAAGGCTTTCACACTTAAGGCCAGATTACTTAATTTAAGTTGTCAAATTCCATTTATATTTTAATTCACCACACCGCAAATTACGTAATCTTAATCAACGAAATTAAGCTGTGGTGATTTTAGTGTTAAAGTATGGAACGACGAAATAATCCCGGAAGATTGGCGTAAAAGTATCATTTGCCCAATCCACAAAAAGGGGATAAGTTGAAATGTGAGAACTACAGAGGCATCTCATTAGTTTGTACGACTTATAAGATTTTATCTAAGATTCTGGAAAATAGAATTAATCCGTACGCAGAAGAGATCATTGGCGAGTACCAAGGCGGCTTTAGACCTGGTCGTTCGACGACAGATCAGATTTTTACAGTGAAGCTTTTACTCCAGAAATGCTGGGAATACAACATCAACGTATACCAAATATTTGTTGACTTCAAGCAGGCATACGACAGTATCGATCGAAGCGTACTGTACAACATTCTGCTGCATATTTTGGTATACCGGCTAAGCTAGTGCGACACATAAGGATGACGATGACTAATACCGTCTCGCAGGTCAGAGTTCAGAAGAGACTCACTGACCTATTTGAAACTCGTACTGGACTCAAGCAAGGCGACGGGCTGGCGCCGACGCTCTTCAACCTGGCTCTGGAGTATGTGATTCGAGCCATGAATCTGGACAGCAGCGGAACGCTACTCATTAAATCGACTCAACTAGTAGCCTACGCCGACGACATCAACATAATGTCTCGAAGATTGGGTGATGCAGAAAGCCTTCTGCATAATCTCAATAACGCCGCCAAAGAAGTTGGGCTACATATCAACGAATCTAAAACTAAGGTCATGATGCAATCAAAAACTAGAACGCCAGTAAATTCAAGCATCACAGTGGGGGACCTCAATATAGAATATGTAGACAACTTCACTTACCTGGGTTGCAATTTGTCAAAGGACACCAACGAAACATATGAGATAAAGCGACGGATACAACTAGCTAATAAGTTAAGCTGACCAGACGTACAGCATTTTGCTGTACAGTACAGCATTTTGACCTGCCGTACAGCATTGGGAAATGTACAGCAAAATGTACAGCATTCTCCATGCCTCACAATGAAGCCTAATTGACTACATAATAAGGTCCTCGATGATGCCTGTGATTAGTCTTGTCTGCTTTTAAGGTGTAAAGTTGGACTATACTGTACCTTGTACGATCGATATTTAGCGAGATAATCGCTTGGGAAATCCTTCATTTTCGATAACTCGGGAAATCTTCTCGATCTTTCTGAAATTTGGCGCTCACATTTACTCTACATCACGGTCCTACGTATCCTCGTTCGGAAGTTACGGCTGGCCAAGTCGCAATTTTGAGTAATTAAAAATTGTCAATAACTCGGAGATCCGTAAGCGAAAAACTTTGAAATTTAGACAACCTGGTAGAGCATATTTGATAAAAATTTCAAGGCTCTAGCTGTCAAGTGATATAATCGCACTTTTATGTTTTCCAATCATTAATTTTCCATAACTCGGAGCCGACTAAAATTTCTGAAATTATGCACACTTTTAGATATACTTGACGTATATCTCATCCAAGTTTCAAGATCTTTTCTATCCGCGTTCGGAAGTTACAACTGCCAAAATCGCACATTTGTTTTTTTTTTTCTAAGCTGTTAAATCAGTAGTTACATTGCGGGCAGCACGAAAAGCCAAATGCCAGGTCATACGACTGTCCACTCCAACTTACAGAAATCTGAAAATTCTGAAATCTACCTTTTGTTTTATGAGTTTAATCTTATTTTGAGTACTCTTCCTTGTTAAAGTATTTTGTGCTGCTGATGATTTTTTGCCAAGGAGAACCAGTGGCGTAGAAAGCTTTTCGGAGGGAGAGGTGGTCAGGATGTTTTTTCAGCACAGAGGAAATTAAAAAACCGGCCGTCGTTTAAAGGCTGAGATTCCGGAGGAATAGGTTTGGCAGAGAGAAGTAAATATTGCACGTCGAACAACTAGACCCCAGAGATGTAGAGTTTTCATAATCCCCACCTTAATGTTGGTGTACCTACTTAATCGAGGTTGGACTAGCGACTCATGAATGATACACGGGAGTTTAATTCCGTCAGGCGACGACGCATCTTGGTAATAACTGAGAAGGTTATAGAATCGCCTGAAGATTATGAGTGCGCAGAATACGCTCTACACCTTGAAAGATCGATCATCGAAGGTTATGGGTTGAACTTAAAATTGAAGGCTCCCAGCGCAAATGTTAAGAATCGTTGTGAGTATGGTTTGTCTGCAGTATACAATAATGTTCTGAAGAGCGAGGAAACAGGACGTAAATATACGTTGAGGCCGCCTCTGTGAAGTAACACCGAAAGATGGTCCGGCGTATGAGCGAAAGCGAACGAGATGGTTGTGATTTTATTCGAGAAAAATCGGGTAGTATGATGCAGCATCGTTCAAGCAAATTAGTCCTGCATGTGTCGTAATTAGAAGCCTATTGTATCACTAGATATTCCACACTACTGATTTTCGCTAAAATGCCAAATTTTATTAGTAAATTCCACCTGATCTGTTCCTGTGGCAGTCACACTATGTGAAAAATAACGCTTGAAGAAATTCAAAACTCATGTACGCCAGTAGACGCTAGGAATAGCCATAATTCTAGCCAAGGCAGTATCAATTATACAATTGGAAGTACTACAAAAAGGGTTACTTCCGAAATCCCCTGTGGATGGCATTTCGGTAAATAATGTTACGAAATGTACCCAATTAATAGCAACGAACTAAATTTCAAATTAATAAAATAAATTTATCACGAGGTTCAATCCCCTTGACCCCCCCTTATCTACGCCACTAAGGAGAACATTAAGAACTTTATGGTTCCCTGTTTAGTATCAACCAAACTCAGTTCTATTCACGAAGATATAACTTATGAAAAGAAGAATCATGGTGGTAGTCTCGTGAGATATTATTCTTTCTCCAAATCGGCGGGAAGACGAGAGGGGAGGGTAATACGGATGATCATTTGCCGGAAAACCGAATTCCGCAAGTATGTACAGCATTGGGTTTTCGGAAGTCTGGTCACCTTATAATAAGTGTTACTTTGCGGTCCTCCAAATTATGAATTCGAAGCTGGTGCACAGGAACACGAAGCTCCACGTGTATAAAACCATCATCCGACCTGTGCTATGCTATGGCTGCGAGGCATGGACCCTAACCCAAAACTCTGAACACCTGTTGGACACATTCGAGCGAAAGGTTCTCCGAAGAATCTTCGGGGCCGTTCGTGAACGAGGTGAATGGCGCATCCGGTACAACCTTGAGTTGTATCAGCTGTATAATGAGCTACAGGTGTCGAAGATCGTGAAATTGCAGCGATTGCAATGGGCGGGACATGCACAAAGGATGAACGACGATCGCATGCCCAAAAAGGTGATGAACGCGCAACGAGTGGACGGAGCCAGATTGCGTGGACGACCGAGAGACCGATGGGAGCATTCTGTATGTGAGGACGCCCACCAGATGCTAGGCTTTCGGAACTGGAGGACAAGGTCGCGTGACCGCGACAATTGGAGGTTTTCAAACCAGGCGGCCAAGGCCCGACGTCGGGCTATCGTGCCATAAAGAAGAAGAAGAAGATTTTAGTGTGCACACTATACTTTGCCTAATCTGCTCATTTTGATTCTGACATCCATATGTAAATTCAATTTATTTTAGTAATATGTCACAAAATTCGGTACGGTCATTTTTTTCCCCAATCTAATTATTAGTTTTCCTCATGTTTTTTCTACCACCGATTGCGAAAGTGCTTCTTGCCAAAGCGGAAAATACGGTGAACGGTTCAAGCAGAGAGCCTGGGTATAAGAAAATTCCCGATGAACTCTACAGACACAACAATGATTCTTCCAAATACTGAAATATGCGGAAGAAATTGTCACTTCAGAGATGCGCGATTCCGATTTCTTCTTTGACGACACATTAAAGTTAGTGCCTGCATTGACTGAACCTGGAGAAAAAATTGCGATCCAGAAGCACCCATAATAACAATAGATGCTAAAACGTCTAATGTTCTAAAAAATCATAAAGGAGGATGGGCACTTTTGTATGAAAGTTGGTAGTTGAGTGAACGGCAATGAAACTGGTGTCAAATGAAAGGGATACATGAGAGGGTAACTAATATATAAATATTAGGCCCGTAAACACTGGGGTTCCTGTCCCTTTGGGACAACTTTGCTGGTCTATAACTTTTGAAAGAATGAAGCTAGAGACTTGAAATTTTGTACAAGTGGTTTTTACTAGAGGATCTTACTTTCTGTAAAATATGAATACAATGTGACCAATATTTCCGCTACCTCCCCTACATTTTTTTTTTTTCATTTTTTTGGAATAACTTTCGTCCGGATAGCAGTTGAATTGTCTTAATTGCTCAAATTATTCTATACTATAGTACTATACTACTGTAAAAAAATCAGGACGATTCCTTCAAAACAAAGATAGCTTTTGATACAAATCCCTTTTCCCCTATATTCATTTTGTGCTTCTAAATCTGCGAAAAAAAAACTCCAATTAAGCTGATCTTTTGGATATTGCTTTCTTATTGCATTTTCGCTAAGTTCTTTTCGTGGGAGCTCGCCAACACAAATATTAAGACCCCCCTTCATACAAAAGTCCATTCCTTATAATGCATTTATTAATATTATGGGTTGTTATGTGAGTATATAAAAACCCAAACGCATTTTTTTTCTCATCCGCTCGTCTAATTAGTCACACATAGGGGAAAAACATACATACTATTCTTGATCAGAATGAATTTTTACATAAAAAGAAGTAATACATTATTTTAATATTTTTATTGCATTTAAACAACATTTAATTATTGCATTTAAACAAAACAAACATTAAAATTAGGTAACAAAAGAATAATTCATATTGTTCATCGATTACTAAATCTAGTAAATGCTGCGCTGGAGGATTGAATTCTTCAAATCTACCTAATCCTACATACCATAAAACTGACAGAATATGGGAGCAGCTTCCGACTGTTCGCCTGCCACTCCTACGGTTAATGAATAGATTGTCGTATCAAAGACAACTGCAGTAATGCTCTATAATGGAATGTATCCCATTCTGTTTTCTATCAATTAAAATATAGACATAATAAATTCGTTCTGTCAAATGCCGCGAATTTATTCGAACCCTTAAAAGCCATACATTAGTCTGCGTAATGTTGCATTCGCTTAAACCCTCAAGTGTATCATGCCTACACATTTCAACATAGCAAATCCCCTCCCGCAAATGCTCTGCAACATACGACCTAGCTAACTTTATATGATATGTCCCTAAAGCGAAATCAAACAATCCTCTGTTAATCGAGGAAAGTCTTCTAAAAATGGGAGGTTTGCTTCCATACCCATGAAATTACTTCGATGCCTATTTAAATTATTCATCTCTACATATTGATAAAGACGATTCGGCTTATTAATATTTTCATTAATTATATTAATTATTTCAGGAGCCAAACGATGATCCTTGTAAAAACAATAAAAGGCGTTTAAGAGACTAGCTCCTATTTTAAAGTCGTCAAACATGTGGGGAAGAGATTGGTTTGACGAAAAAGCTTATAAGATTGCTTCATCCTTCCGTTCATAGCTTCTACTACCCACCGGTATATGGTTATAAGTAGAGCCCGGATTTTCGTGCAGTAAAAAATTGAAAAACGTGCAGTAAAAATCCCGAAACGTGCAAAATCGTGCAATATAAATGCCCGAATGTGAATTTTGCGTGCAATATGAAAAAATTGTCATTTTCATTGTTTTTTTAGGCTTTTAGACGCTTACGCTTTGGAAAAAAGGACGTAGGTAAAATATGGAAAAAAATTTAAGAAACTAGCCCCAAAAAGTAAAATATTTGTTTTATTTAAAAAGCGGGACACTTTCAATATTTTACCCTAACATAAACTTTTTCCAATAAAATGCTGTCTAGATTAGCGCATTCCAAATTCCATTCCAAATACATAACCGATTTTTGTTTAGTTAGGATCCATCGCTCAACCTTTGGGCTTATCTAATTCGAGAAATCATAGAGGGAGATTTTCCTACATGTATTTGAGTTCAGTTAACCACCAGACCAGCTTAACATGCACTCTACACACAACAACTGCAAAATTTTATGAAAATCAACCGGCATTTGATGACATTTCCATAAATGGTTATGCACTTTTTTTTTGTATTTTCTTTCTCAATACATACTTCTCTTCTCTGTCTATCGAAAAAATTTTATGGAACTGGGGTAAAAATGCAAATGTGCGTTTTCATGCAAAAACCTTAAAACGTGCAATTTCGTGCAATTACCCTGAAAAGTGCAATTTCGTGCATTAACGTGCAATTGCACGTGAATCCGGGCTCTAGTTATAAGTCTTGATCTATTCGCTTGTTCCGTGGTTAATTGACTTTCTGCCCTTTCCTTTGTAGGAGGTACATTCGCTTCATAACCATATGCTTCTAAAATACCAATACTATCCCTAAATCGACGATCGAGAATAAAAACGTCATTTTCCTCCAGGACCCAATATCACTCACAATTCTCATTTGTTATAATATCCTGTATTATTGTCGAATCAGATCTACTCGCTGAATAAGGACCCACTACATCGATTATGTACCCATCTGTACATTCTATCAGAAAAGGTTTTAGTAAATTACGGTATTTATATGTACTATACGATAACCGCTGAAATAAAAAGATGGAGCTTTTCTCTATAAAGATGTAGGTTCCATCACAAATAACTATGGCTCTGCTATTGGCTTCTGTGCCGAAAATACTCCTAGGTATTAATAAATTCCTTCGAATAATTTCGTCTCTGCTTATATGGTCGAATCCCAAGTGTCGGCAGGTAAATTCCAATAAGAGACACTCTCTTGCGATACTCAGTTTCCGCTCCAGCGTACGACGAGACATATTGAATAGTGTTCCCAGCCTTTCGTTACTTTCTCCTGTACGAAGTTTCGCTAAGAAAACACCCAGGACTGTTTTCGGGCGAATGCTGCGAACTGCAATTGATAATTACTTAACATTACCATAAATTTTAATTTTATTTACAACTTAAGTTGTAGTCCTTTTACTTTTTACTCATCCGTTTCCATTGATAGTCCGATTTATACGACATAGACGTGCAACGTTATCATATACATATGTTGGTCAAATTGTTTATTTTTGC
Source organism: Microchrysa polita (assembly GCA_949715475.1). NCBI lineage: Eukaryota > Metazoa > Arthropoda > Insecta > Diptera > Stratiomyidae > Microchrysa > Microchrysa polita. Next base: position 43,717,223 of record OX454417.1, on the reverse strand, counting down.
GAGACCTTACGTCGTTTAAGCCCAATTAACTTCCTAACTTTTGAAAACAGACTAAATATATCTAAAGAGGATTTGTTCACTACAAAACAAAGATTTCATTTTATAAAAATTATTATATGTAATGATGGCTCAATATAGAAAATAATAGATAAAAATAACAAAAAAACACATTAAAAATTCGCAACTTTTGATTTTGAACGTGTATAATTTCAAAACGACTTAATATTTTTGGATAAATGATAGTGAAAACTGTTAAGTGTATTAGAAAATTTACTTCAAGTCTCTGAGCTACATACTTTTTCAGTAAATATGATTTTAGTGCAGTAGGATTTTTCATTGTTTGTCAAAACTTAAATCGCCCATATCTCCGATGTCCCACTGTTTAGCTAAATATCGCTAAAACAAACGGTAATCTACTCGTTCCAAGCTTTCATTTGACATATGTACGTTTCATTGCTGTTCATCAAACGACCGTTTTGACCATCCTCCTTTATTTTATAAAATTCATGCAGAGACATAGTCAAAGAAATAAACAATGAATAAAATTTACATTCTGTATTTTACTTGTATATATATGTAAGTATTTACGTACATACATGCATACAATACTGCAACTTCTACATATTAATTAGTAGGTTTCATATCCAATAAATCAGAAGGATACAAGAATACAGATTATAGGTCCAAGGTGTTTTCAAATACAGACGGCGAGCCGGCCGCGTATCATAAATAAGACTTGCCCAATTTCAAACAACAATCAGCTGCAGATTTATTCTTGCAAATTAAATATGTAGGTTCCATGTTGCTCAATATGATGAGTAGATGAAGGTCTGATTTTGTTTGTCTCAATTTCATTTCAGTTCCATTTAATGCATACGACATACGATGATGTTTCGCAACGGTATTGCCTGGTTTCTGTCCTTTAAAACGACTTATTCTCGATCCAGTTGAAGTGAATAACATTTTTGTCAATTTAAATAGGATTTTTTACATCAAAAATACAAATTTGTCATTGAAAAAGATACATTTGGCATTAAAAGTCAGTCTTCTATCAGCTCCCGTCCTGTTAAGATGGTGAGACGGAGACTCAGAGTGTTTATTTCAAGTCTACACAATTGGTTCTTATAAATACTTATACACTCCCAGTCACTTGAATAGGGACAAACTTTTCGAGAGTTGTTTATCTTAAAATATCCTTTTCCTTGCAGCGGAGAGGATAACTCAGTATTTGTTTACAAAGGCTATTATGTTGCTCATAGTTTGCGAGAAAAAAAATGAAACATTTAATAACAACAGTTATGTTTCATCAACATTATGCTGATGCACTAATAAATTCTATGTTCAAAATTGGGTCACTTGAATAGGGACAGTTGCGTTTCGGTCGTTATTTCGAAAGTGCTAGTATCGTATCCTAACTGTTTTTGTTTTAATCCACTCAGGTTGTGTTTTGACTTTAATTTTTGTAAGTTTCGGTAGTCATGGGTAGAGGAAAAAGCATTAAATACCGCGCAAATGGCTCAAATCGATGTTTTGAGAAATGAACAACACAGATTACGCGAAATCTCGAAAATAGTGAAAAAAAGTAAATCGGTTGTGTTTAACTATTTAAAAAATAAAAGTGGATATGGACGAAACATAAAAGGGCGTACGCGAGGTGCCCAAACCGCCAAAGAGGAAAGGGCCATTCTGCGAGCCGCCTCTAATTTTGCACTATCAGCGGCTAGAATTGGAGCTAAAGTCGGCGTTACAGCTAGTTTATCAACAGTACAACGTGTAATAAGGAAGGTCCCTATTCAAGTGACTGGGATTGTACATAGTAGTGACTCCCAACCAGATAATTAGTAACAAATAAAGAATTGTTGAATCCCGACATGATTAATAATACAACAAATAAATAGAAAAACTGAAGTTTTGGTAAATAAAAAAACAAAAGCCAATCATACAAAAAAAAAAGGGAATAAAAAAAACAGTGGAAGAACATAAAAGAAAAAACAAACCAGCCAACCGATTCAAGTAAGGAGCCCCACCTGTGGGCTGTTTTTACGGTGACATCAGGCACAAAGCCCCCTTGGATCACAGGAGAAAGAAGAAGAAGAAGGCATTAAGAGTGTTATTTTTGACATTTAAAAAGTATAAAAACTAACCTCGACTGCGTGGTGAATAAAATAAACTCCTTCAGCGTACTTGATTTGCGATAGTCAGATTACGTAATCTGCAGCGTAATTAGGCCCCAGTTTATGTAAGTAATTTGACGCAGATTACTTGAGCTCTAGAAAAAAACTAATTTTAGTTTGGCCTCACTACCACCTACTGAAGATACCGCCCGCCTACATGCGTTCAGAGTGTTTCATCAGGCTCAAGAATGGATTGGTAATTACATGGACCCAGAAGACTAGGGTTGGACAAAAACTACAAATATGTACCGGCCCATGCCCTGCGAAAAGGAACCAGCCCCGCCAAATTTATTGAAAATTAATTCGTCTGTAAAACTGGTTGTGGTGTCCGAAAGCAGAATTATCTAATTTGTATATTTGTTGTGGAAATGCGTGTAGCAACATACCTGACCAATAATGAATCCGAAAGAGATGAAGAAAATCCATCTAAGAAACCAAAATTGAGGTAGTCATATATTTTTGTTGTTACATCAATAAAACTTCAGTGGCTATGTGAAGAAATTCTTTTTTTATTTTTTGGAACGATCCCTGCGACTGCGCTAATTGACCTAGCTTGATTTTAGTCTCGTTTAAGAGATAATAATTCAATCAGCAACACCACACATTTATACAACTTGACATGGCGAAGTTTTTAGCAATCACTAATACATTTAAACGGGCAATTTACCCCAACTTCCTCCATACACACTAATACGAAAACTCAGTTTTAGACAAAAGATTCGTCTCTTAACATCTACATCAAATTTGAGTCATTTTTAAACAAAATATCCATTTATTGTACTGTTTTGACCCTTGACCGGTAACTACAACGGGTCTACTTGACCTATAGTATTGATTAAGGATTGGGGTATTCGGTGGCTCATTGGCAGAGATGTCACTCTATCTCTGAGTTGCCGGTGCGTGGGTTCGAATCCCACTGTGATCCATGGATGTTTGTATTGTCCATAAAATGCTGCTACGGCAGCCGGTTTTTCGATGTAAATCGTCCCGGAGCTACCCGTTGTTAAAAAAAAACGGCCAAGAGCTGCCAAGACCCCCTTCGATTCAAGAGAAGAAAAAAAACTCATGAATCGCTACAACAACAACAACATTAAGGTACCGGTGAATAGATGATTTGATTGAAAAGAAAACCTCTACCATTTTACTGTAGGGTCAACAATAAGAATGATATTAAGCAAAAACGCAAATTTAACCTATAAGTAGGCAATTTACTATAACAACCCCCTCCCATGAATACGAAGACTCAGATATAGATTTAGGACGTATCCCTTAACATCTCCACCAAATTTCAGTCATTAAGTGTTTTACTTAAGCAAAATATTCTCATTATTTTTGCTATTTTGCCCTTTAACCGGGCATTATAACGGAACTATTTGGCCTACGATATTGACGTAGGTACCGTTAAATAGACAATTCGATTAGAAACAAAACTTCTATACATTACTTTACTGTTCGAGTAAGAATGATATTTAGGAAAAACGCAAAATTTCCCTATAAGTAGGCAAATTACTATAACTTCCCCCACTCCCACAAATACGAAAACTCAGATTTAGACTTAGGGCACGTTGCTTAACATCTCCACAGAATTTCAGTCATTACGTGTTTTACTTAAGCAAAATATTCTCATTATTATTGCTATTTTGCCCTTTAACCGGTCATTATAACGGAACTATATTTCGATATTGACTTAGGTACCGTCGAATAGACAATTCGATTAGAAAAAAAACTTCTATACATTTACTTTATGTAACACCAGTAAGAATGATATTAAGGAAAAACGCAAAATTCGCCTATAGATAGGCAAATTATTATAACTTCCCCCACTCCCACAAATACGAAAACTCAGATTTACACTAAGGGCACGTTGCTTAACATGCCCTAGGAATTTCAGTCATTAAGTGTTTTACTTAAGCAAAATATTCTCTTTATTAGTGCTATTTTGCCCTTTAACTGGCCATTATAACGGAACTATTTGGCCTACGATATTGACTTAGGTACCGTTGAATAGAGAATTCTATAAGAAACAAAACTTATACATCACTATACTGTACGAACACCAGTAAGAATTGTATTACGGAAAAACGCAATATTTCCCTATAAGTAGGCAAATTACTATAACTTCCCCCACTCCCAGAAATACGAAAACTCAGATTTAGACTTAGGGCACGTTACTTAACATCTCCACCAAATTTCAGCCATTACGTATTTTTTTAAGTAAAATATACCCGTTTACTGTACTAAATTTGCTTCGGTCTTAGGAGGTTTTCACACTTGTACTTAATCTGGCCAGATTAAGTACAAGTGTGAAAACCTCCTAAGTCACATACGCACATACGTGTAAAAACTCGTTCCAGTAGTAATAGTTCTATGTAATGAAATAGCAAATGGTTACCATTTTTTGGTCTATAACTATCCTTTTATATATGTATTTTCTTTATCTTAAGTTGAATGATTGCCTATCCTTTAGTTAGCGAACATTGGGCCATTCTCTCAAAACTCTTAGGCTTCATGCACACGACGCGAAAACGGCTCGCAAGCTCGACACATCGAAATGCATTGGCTCTTATGGGAAGCTCATGACGAGCGACAGCAAGCGAGAGCCATGCACAGTCAAAACACGGCTTGCGAGCCGTTTTCGCGTCGTGTGCATGAAGCCTTATAGAATGGTTAGTCTTATCGCATAGAGAAGACGCACACAATTTTCAGAAAGCTTTTCCATTATATTGAATTGAATTTTTATTAATTTTGCATAGTTGTTATTTTTTGCTTATTTACCCTGTTGGATGAAAGTGCGCAATGATTTTTTCAACCTAAAGTTCCATCTAGATTAGTCGCCAAATGGCTGCGCGTCCAAAAACTGGCATCGCGTACAGCCATTTGGCTGCTACTTAGCATCCACACTATAGCAGCCAAATATGGAGACAGAAAATGACATAACCAAAATTTCATTTTGGTGATTTTTTTTAGATTTATTTATTAAAATCGGACTCTGCGCGTTTGAATTATTACACGGGCATTTAAGATTAATTGAATTTCGCACAAAAAACGAACAAAAGTTGCAAAATTGTCACTTTCAATTTGACAACCGGTTGTTTGATTTGCCATATTGTATATCAAAACTGGATGCATAGCCAAATGGCGACTAGTTTGGATTGAACACTGATCCTAAGAACTAAGAGGATTGCCCCGTAGAAACGATAAATGATTGAGTTTTTCATATCAGACTGGATCTGACAGGTGGGGACAATTCGTCTTTGTTACCTTTGTGTCGCACTGAAACTGCGATATGACTATTACATTTTATAGATACACTTCCTGACTTCCTCCAGCAACAATCTTTCCCCCCACTTACTTCGTAAAAACTTCACAATAACACTTGACAGATGGGGACAACCGCTTTTTAAAATCGTGCCATGCAGTTTGTATGGGTGACAGCTGATTTAGCATTCCTTTTTATTTCTCTATTCCATGGGATTGAATGACAACAGCTATTTGGCTGCACGTGACGCCATTTGGCGACTAATCTAAGACCTTAAGATGATGCAAGTGAACAAAACTTCTGTTTGAACGAACTTTGCGATTCTCTTCCGGAGATCCTTAGAGAAGTTTGAGTCAGCTTGGCAGGAAATCAACAGAAATTATGTTGATTTTATGGTTGACCACAATACACTCCTATCAAAACCTATTCCAGAAAATCTTGTCTATTTCAAAGAGGACAAAATATTATTAATGGACGAGGTATATGAAAAGGCGAAAGCGCTAATAATTAGACTACACCCCAGCATCTTCAAGGGAGGCCCATCAAACCAAATCAGCGCACAGAAACAAGTGCAACCCCAAATGCTTCTGAATAATGGAAATTCCCAGGAGACAGTAGCAACACCTACTGTGGACCCTTCACGGTCAATGATGACCGGCAACGGTACTGAATTATTGCAGAATCCTCGCAGCAGTGACCAGAAAGGGAGAGGAGCCCCTACTTCAGTCGGTACCTCGCACCAACCATGAGTCAGGATAATTTGGGTACTAACATCGCGGCTGGATTCGGTGGCAGTATTCCCATAACTAACACTATCACGGGTCTCCAAGCTCCCCCTATCAGGAATAATAACACGGAATGGGAGACGAATTACACAACCACATTTTCCGGGAACTGGGGTGCATTAAGAGTCAATGAACAGGGCCTTCCTCACTCGGGTGGTGGTCAACGGGGACCAAACTTTCAGAATTCCTGGAATCGCGGGTATCGACCCAGGCCAAATCCACCAGTGCCAGAGATTCCATCTTTTAGTGGGGACATAAGTCAAACTGACTTATGTTCGTTCGGCTGTATATTTAATTCCGTGTACGATGGAACCGATATTGGGTGGTCGGAACGTTATCTCCTTCGTGGGGAAGCAAAACAAGTGATTGAGCATCTTGGTGTATATGGAGAGGAACTATGCACAGGCTTGGGAACTGCTCGACAGAAGATACAGTAATCGTCGAGCGCTTGTGGATAAGGAAATTCAGACTCTGCTGGATTTGCCTCAAATTACACAGAAGGATTCGCGGACTTTAGGTAAAGCTCTGGATACCATGAGGTCAGTAATCCAGAACTTGCGGAAATCCGGTTTCAATGCTGATGAAGGTGTACCTTTTATTCCATTTATTCTTGTTAGAAAGATAGATGCCTCGACGCGTCGGGATTTTGACTCATCTTTAAAAAATCCAAAGGCGCCAGTCTTAATTTCAGACATTGATCTCTTCCTCGAAAATCGCTATGTCGTAATGACACCTAGTTGGGACGGATTATCAGGAATTGAGAAGCAATATGAACACAGCAACAAAAAGAAGGCGCACAAGGAGATAACTCTACTAGCGAATACCTCTGGAGAACAGCGAAAATGGCAATGTTTTATTTGTATGGGAGAACATAATGCATCAAAATGTTCCAAACTTCTCAAGTCGAATGATAAGGAGAAGTTACTAGGCCATTATAGGTTGTGCATTTATTGTGCGTCTCATAAGTACAAAAAGGGTGAAATGTGCAACAGGCGAAAGCAATTAAAATGTGAAATTTGCAAGGAGCAACATTTGACATTACTGCACCCTTGTAAGCCAAAAATTGAAAAAGCTGAAGAGATCCGTAGCATATCACACCATGCTGAAAATTCTACCGCACTTTCTTCCTCCGGCACAGTTCTTCCTACAGCCCTTGCTAAAATAAAAGCAAGAGATGGGCGTACAATCGCAGTACGATGCTTAGTAGATCAAGGCAGCCAAAGCTGTTACATTACAGAGGAACTAGTCCAAAGGCTACGGTTAAGTAAAAAGAAGTAAAAATATAGAAGTGTCTGGTGTTGGTGGGATTTCAGCGGGCGTTGTATCTTCTGTAGTCAATTTAGTAATCCAACTTGAGGATGGATGTGAAATGACTACAAAAGCATTGGTAGTAAAACGTGTGACCAAAGGGTGTCTCCCACGATTACCTCAGAGAATTAAGTCAATTTTGGGTAATAAAAAATTAGCCGACCCTGCCACCCAGTTTTCTTCACAGATACCAATTCTGCTCGGATCAAATGTTCTTCCTAAACTATTTCTAAATGGCGTAGAAGTTATTGATAATTTCCTGTGTCAGAACACCAAGCTGGGGTGGGTAGTGTCCGGTCAGTCAGAAGGCTCCCTCACTAAATATTCTTCTTCGCATGTGTCACTGATGGAATTTTCTCAGGGGTTGCAAGCATTTTGGGATATGCCGCTAAGTCGAGAAGAAGCTGGCACTATGGAAGATACTGCCTGCGAACAACTTTACGTAGAAAAACACTATCGGTCGGAAAACGGACGGTACGTAGTTCCCACGCCATGGCGCCTAAATGGTGACACATTAGGTAACTCGTATCATAAAGCGGTGCAGTTTTATTTAGGTCAAGAACGACGTTGGATTAAAAATGCAGAATTGAAAGAAATGCCCGATGGTTTCATGAAGGAATACCTATCATTGGAGCACATGGCTCCAGTACCAAAAGAACTACAATCTGACACCAGTGGAAATGTTTTTTACATACCATATCTGAGTGTAATTCGCCATGGAGCAACATCAACGAAGCTTAGAAGTGTGTTCAATGCATCTAGTCCCTCTGCAAATGGTGTTAGTCTAAATCAGCTTATTCACTCAGGCCCTAAATTACAGAATCATATTTTCGATATTATAACCAGAATCCGCAAGTTTGAGTATGTGTTTTCTGCCGATATCACGAAAATGTATCGACAGATCCTTTTAAGACCTGAAGATCAAATAAAACTACGAATTCTCTGGCGTGCAGACCCAGATTAGCCAATTGAGGAATACTACCTCAAGACAATTACGTACGGGTTAGACTGCGCACCATGGCAAGCCATCAGAACACTACATCAAGTTGCAGACGACAATGCTGAAGATGAAGATACTAAATGGATAATAAAGAACGCCTTTTACATGGACGATCTTTTGTACGGAGCAACTAACATAGAAGCTGCTCAAAATATCGTTCAGAAAATAAAAAACACGTTAGAAAAGGGGAAACTTCCTTTAACAAAGTGGGCGTCCAACCAGGCAGCTGTACTAGAATCTATTGATAAAGAGCATCGGATTGATTCATTTGTGAACATAGAGAAAGCGGCTGCAGATATCAAGGTTCTTGGGCTCCATTATAGTCCTCGGGATGATTGGTTTATGTATTGTATCCAACCTCTGCCGAAAATAAAGTATACCAAAAGGAAAGTACTAAGTGTGACAGCATCATTGTATGACCCAATTGGCTGGCTGTTGCCTGTCATCATGAATTTGCGAGTGGAGATTCAAAAATTATGGGAAGAAGGATATGATTGGGACAAGGAAATTGAAGAAAGTTCTCGAACCAAGCTGGAAAAATTATTTTCTACATTGGGATGTCTAAATACCATTAGGGTTCCCAGATGGTCCGGCTATTGTTCAGATGAAGACATTACAGAGTTGATTGGCTTCAGTGACGCCTCTGCAGATGGATATGCCGCAGTGATATACAGCAGAGTCAAAAAAAGGAGAGAGTTATAGTTATAAGTTAATAGCTGCCAAGGGACGCGTCACTCCTCTGAAAACACGGAAAACCCTAAACACTGGCGCTTCTACTATTACTATACCAAAATTATAAGCTAGAAAGTATAGTTTTACTGGCAGATCTTTATCGTGCTGTATGCCAGGCACTAGGCGATATTCCGATCACGTTTAAAGCTTATACGGATTCGGAAGTGGCACTGGGTTGGGTTAGAAGTAACAAAGAAATAGACAACAAACTAGTAAGGAAAAGAGTAAAGAGTATCCGAAAGTTTATTCATCCTTCAGATGTGCATCATGTGAAGTCGCAGGATAATCCTGCTGATTGCGCTTCACGGGGTATTTCGCCCATTAAACTTATTTCTCATGAGCTTTGGTTTAAAGGACCTGCATTTCTGCAAGGTAAACTCCCACTAACTCCCATGAACACCGAAACATCAATCTCTTTATTCGCTGAAAATCTTCAAGAAATTTCCGTAGATTTTATATCACGAGCCTCTTCACTTTCTCGTCTCATCAATACGGTGGCCAGATGTCTAAGATGGAAAAATCGACACAGTGGGCCATTCTCAGTTGAAGAATTACATCAAGCTGAAATGGCTATAATTAGGTATGAGCAAAATATACTTTTTAGTAAGCAGTTAAAGAAAATCAGAAAGGGTATGCCTGTGGAAAAGAACCACTGGCTTTCATCGCTTAGTCCGTTTTTCGATCCTAAAACCGGAATACTTCGGGTAGGTGGCAGGCTGGAAAATGCTCAAGTTCCAACCGAACAGCGGCATCCAATAATTCTAGGGAAGTCACATTTGACTTATCTCATAATAATTAAAACGCATAATGAGAATCAACACTGTGGGGTAGGTCTCACCATGACGCTTGTACGAGAAGTGTTCTATATTCCCGCATTACGTCAACAAGTAAAAAAATGGATCAGAGTTTGTGTAAAATGTATCAGAATGCGGGGACAGACTGTGACACCAGCTATGGCATCACTACCTAGCGAAAGAGTTACTCCTTCTCAAGTGTTTGAGAATGTAGGTACCGATTTGTGTGGCCCTTTCGAAATAAAATCGAGCCCTTTAAGGAATGCAAAGCCTGTAAAAGTTTACATTGTTGTTTTTGTGTGTATGTCAACAAAAGCTCTGCATCTAGAAATCTGTAGTGATTTAAGTACGAATGGATTCCTTGCAGCATTTCAAAGATTTGTTAGCAGACGTGGACAGCCGCGGACAGTCCGTTCCGACAATGGAACCAATTTAGTTGGCGCGGCAAAAGTGCTAAGAGAGGCATGGCAACAACTTACATTAGGATGTGAAAAATATATGTCTCAGCAACGAATAGTGTGGCATCACAACCCTCCGAGAGCAAGTCATTTCGGAGGTTTATTTGAAGCTGCCGTAGGTAGTTTGAAGCGCTATATTAAAAAAAATGCCCTCTATTTCAAATCTTTCGTATGAAGATTTCCACACTGCAATATGTATGTGGGAAACCATACTAAACAGTCGGCCGTTGTATCCCCTGGCAGAGAACAGTCAGGATTTACAAGTATTAACACCAGCTCATTTTTTAATTCAGCGGAACTTACTCACTCCACCAATGGGCAGGGGTCTCGGATCGAAAGAAATTCTCCCTGTCACTAGACGGTGGCTCCAAATTCAGGAGCTTCAGATGAGTTTCTGGAAAAAATTCGAAACCGATTATCTAGTCCATTTGCAGAAAAGATACAAATGGAAAAATCCTGACCGTCAATTAAGTATTGGGGACTTGGTGCTCATTAAAGAAAACGGTCATAGCCCGTTAACCTGGAAAACTGGTCGTGTGTCCGACACTGTTCCTGACTGTAAAGGAGTGATCAGACAAGTTAAACTGAAGATTGTTGGTCGGGAAAATGTTCATAGAGCTGTACATCAGCTAGTTCCTCTGCTTCCAGAAGAAAAAGAAAAACCAAAAACCGAAGCAGAAATAAATCCTGCTTTGTCCCAACCTCATCGTATGACTAGAAGTAAGACAAAGAAATTGGGAATTTCAGTGGGTCATGTAGCGACCCTCTTTCTTCTATGTTTGTTGCCTGCAAAAACTGTTTTTAAAACGTTCGAGCCAATCTTTGAAACAAGTCTAGTAGAGCTCGGTATGGGACAAGTAAAGGCTTTCGACTTGAAATTCGCCGTTGCTACAACAGTTAACTTAACTGCTGATTTAGATCTTATTTCCTATCAATTGGAAAGGTTTTCCAAACTTTGCCAACAACGGAAAAATAACAATATTCGAGAGCATTGTCTTGCAATGAAAAACGATAACGAAATTTTAGCAGAAAACGTTAGCCAAGATCTGAAATCCTCGTACGATGTAGAACGACTCAGGCAAACTCGTGCTCTACCAATTCTGGTCAGTACCGCGTTCAAAGTAGGTGCTAAATATTTACCAGCGTTATTCACTACCGGAGCAGTTACCTATTTAAGTTATAGGGACATTGCTGTGAGACAAGAACTCAACGCCATGAAAAAACATCAAGCCAAAATCGCATCCCTTATGCTAAATATCACAAATATTGAATATGATCAAGTTGAAGGGCAAGTTAATAAAATCATGGAGCAGCAGGAGATTTCAATGCTTAAACATGAACTATCAGAATATTCGGTAGGAGTTAAATCCTTTATTGGAGAGATTGTCAGCAAACATCAGCATCTTCATATGATACGACCTTTAAGGGAGTTATCTGATTATGTTAAACGGGTAAGTAAAGAGGTAGCCGGAGTAGGACTTCCGGAATTGGACCAGCCAGAGGATATTTTTTCGGTTCAACCATCCATTGCGAGAGTGCAGAAGGGTTTGGTAAATATTCAATTTTCGATCCCTTTGGCCTACACGGAAAAATTTCATCATGTAGCCGTCATTTCTGTTCCACACTTAAACAATCAAACATGGGATCTTGGAATTGATTTACCGTTGCGTTTACTTTTCACTAATCCCGGAAAAACTAAGTATTTCTTTGCAGAAGACGCCATCGAGATTATTCCTGGATTTTTCTCAACGGAACTCATTCGGTCGGGACCCTCTTGCATTTTGGATATCGTCAGCGGAAAAAAGGTAGGGCTAGAATGGTGCACATTGAAAGAATGGAGCAGCGAAAATTTTTTCTCCTATCTGAAGCCTAATGTCGGGGTGGTTTTCAAGGGTCGGTTGGAGAATATACCAATCGTCTGCAATAAAACTCAGATAGAAATTCGGTTTGCAGTTTCATTCGTTGAATTGAACCAGTGTTCCCTGGATATATCATTGTTAAACATTAAGGAAATATCACAAAATGCGACGGTCAACTGGACGAGAAAGTTTGAAACTGTAACTCCTCGGTATTTTACGCATCAAAAATTGAACATCAGTACTCCTCAAGTAGACATTCACACTCTGAAGTCATTAAAGCAAGCGTTGGGAGAAGAAATATGGGAGCAGACTGATTTTAAACAATACATTCCACACGGATGTGTTGGGGGTGGAGTAATCGTTGGGATCATACTTGTTACAGTAATTGTTTGCCATACAAGAAGGCGATTAAGATCCAACAAAGATACTCCCAGGTTCGTTAGTCACCTGACTGAAGCCGACAAGAGCCCTGGAAGATGGTGCCAGGTACAAGTAGAGGAGAGCGTAAGTGGTACTGTAACTGCGGATTAAACACCGTTTAAAAAAAAGATAATGTCTTACATTGGATTAACTTTCATTTTCTTTCTCTTCTCTAATACTATCAAATTACTTTGCCTAATTGACTCATCTACAACTTATATCATATTTCAATTAAATTCACATCTGTTCTTTTTCTTTCCTCCTCATAACGCTGTCAATGCAGTTAAATGCATTTATGTTTGCAACATGAAAAAAATATAAATAAAGACCGTATCGAGAATTGTGCAAGTCACACAATTCTTTGTTTATTATGGTCACGCGACATAGATTCTAGCTTTTTATTTTCGATATACTTATGCGGGAAATACTTCCGAAAAAAAAAACAAACATTGCACAAAGTTCAGGTTGCAGAAATTTATGCAATGTTTATTTTTCACGGTCAAACAAATTTAGCGCGTTGGTTGATTAAATTTTTGTTTAACCCTAGATGACCAACGAAATTGCTTATACATAGTAATCAATGCTAGTCGATTTGATTATTATTGTTTGTACTAAATTTTAGCAAAAAACACGCTTATTCTTTAGGTTATACCACTGATTGTTTTTTGTTCTATTGTGACTACTTACGGTAGAGGCACATTCTATGGGATTATAAATAAAAATAAAAGAGTGTTAAAAAAAAAATCAAATTAACTGTCATCCTTAAATTTTTCATTATAGTATTGCTAAAAATAAATAAATAGATAAATATACAAATAATTGTAGATTTTCAATGTAGAATAAAAAACAAATAAAAAATAAAGTTTAAAATATTGTTAACCCAAATTGAAAAAAAAAAAGAAAATTTTAATTATAGTATCACATTATTAAAAAATTTGTTCATTTAATTTATTTGAAGAAGCCATCTACGTTCGATGTGATGAAAAGTGCGATCCATTAACTGTACAGAAGGAAGATCACGACGCAACCAGCAGTCATGCTCTGTGCTGTTGAACTGATGAATTCAGCCGATTTTTCCATGTGATGAAAACTTGCGATCCATCAACTGTTCGGAGGGAAGAAGGAAGGGCACGACTTAAACAGCAGTCAATCTCTGTGCTGTTGAACTGATGAATTCAAACGATTTTTTCAACCTTTGAACGACTCAGATGCCTTACTAAATATAATTGCGAAAATGTAATGCAGTGCGACTTAGGTGCATCGTACGAGTACGAGTCATCATAGACGAATCGATCTTTCTGCTTTCGTGTCCAAGTCCCGAAAAATTTCGATGAGGTACCGTAAAATCGAAGATGTAATGCAGTGCGACTTAGGTGCATCGTCCGAGTACGAGTCATCATAGACGAATCGATCTTTCTGCTTTCGTGTCCAAGTACCGAAAGGATGGCCTGACGATATGAAATGAGGCGGCTATCCAATATTTTCTATGCCCGTACATGTCATCCAACTACGTCTAGGAATGTATCAGGAGCTACAAAGGTCTGATCTTATGGATCTGACGGAGCCGACCGATCATCAGTGATTGTACAAAGGGTGTACACAACTTGTGAATTGCCAGTGTTCAAAAGGGCATTGTGGAAGCCAAGCTATGTTTGATGGAGGCCATGCATGCGTGAATGATGTAATGACCCACGAAGTGAAATGAACTCAATCAACAATATACGCCTGCCTGGGGAGAATGTTTGAACGAACTTTGCGATTCTCTTCCGGGGGCAAGATGTTTAAGCGAATGTCATCAGTCTCGTCAGCTACAGACATGTTCTGTGCAACAATAATGTTTAAGCGAATGTCATCAGTCTCGTCAGCTACAGACATGTTCTGTGCAACAATAATGTGGAGCAACCAGAAAGTGGGTCGCACTCGATTCGAAGTAGAACAAATTAATGCTTATTAATTTGGATTGCACTTTTGTATTTTAATTGTGCATTGTTGTTTCGATTTATTGTTTATAATTCTTAAGGTATTTAAGTAAAAATTGTCAACTGTATTAGTTCAGTTCGGAAATATATTTTTTTTTTTTAATTTTAACGTTGCAGTCGCGTTTTATTACTTCTCTCGTTTCGTGGCGTGTCTAGTTCACCAGGCTAGGCAGCTAACGAGATTAAAGTACATATTAGTATTTCGTCCGAACAACTTCCATTCAATACAATGGAAAAGCTTTCTGAATATTATGTGTCTTCTCTATGCGATAAGATAATCAGCCGACAGGTACTGAATAAGAGCTACCAGAAACCCGGTCATTATTTATTTATTGGCGATGGAAGGTGGATTCATTGCTACTTTCGATGGAGAATGCCGGCCACATCCACAGCATGACGAATGACCACCGGTTTATGTAAAAAAATCAGCATCTGAAAACATGTCATGACAGATTGATGAAAAAATGCATGGAAATATGTTTCTCACGTTCAATCAAAAAAATTTAAGCAGTCTGGCTCAGGACGTGTTCGCGTATAGACGTGTTTTTCTTTGGCAGTCGGTAGTTTTTTTTGCGACTGAATTAGTGGTTCGGGAGAGTGGAAAAATTAACCGGCGTGACGGCCATTTTGTGTACAAGCGTTGTGCTTGGGAATCTCTTTTGGTGAGGAATTTCCTTTTTTTTGGTATTTTTGCGGGTTGTATCCGAACAGTAGTGTGGTTTTTTGGGAAGTAGAGTCGTCGATCTGTTTTTGTGTTCTTTTCTGGTTGGAACACGGAAATAACTGCGCCGTACAGAGACTGGGAAAATTTCTTTGTTTCTAACTTGAGCAATATGGAGGACCCGGGACCTCCTGATATTCCGGACAACGCAAGGAAAAAGCGTCCTAGGTCGGATATTTCAAGGGAGAGGGATATTTCAAGGGAGAGATCTCCAATCAGGAGCAGGAAGAATAGTGATGCGTCAGAAAAACAGAGGGGAAGATCAAATAGTAGAAATAAAAGAAACAGTGAGACATCTGAATTTAATAAAAAAAGTGTGACAGGAAATTTCGTGCAAAACAGTGGAAGTGAGGTTAGGTCGGACAAACCGAATGGTAACAACGAGGAATTAAACTTATTGAACAAAAACACTAACGGGATAGGAAATTCATACCAGTACAGTGAAAGTTTGAAAGGAAAGGAATTCATGGTTTTGATCCAAACGGTCGAAGAAAAGAGAATAAACGGTATTGAGGTTAATGAACTACTTGATCATTGTAGGGTTAGGGGAATCACATGTATTAAAAACGCGAATTTCAGGACGGTGAAGGTAGTCTTCGACAACCCGAGCGATGCGAATAGTTTGACTGGAAATAAGACGTTGTTGGCTAATGGTCTGAGGGCATATATTCCCCATAACTGTGTGGCTACCTCAGGTATAATAAGGGACATTCCGTTGAAAATCTAGGAAAATGATATTATGAAAAAATTGGAGTCGTCGGTAAGGATATTAAAAGTACAAAGAATGAATAGGAAAAATGACGAAGGAGAGTTTGTACCCACTAGGTCTGTTAAAGTTTATTTTGAAGGCAAGGAGCTTCCGAAAACCGTTATTTACGGATACGTTATACTTAGTGTAGACTACTTCATTCCGAAGGTTAGAATATGTTACAATTGCGGAATAATTGGTCACGTGGCCAAGTTCTGTAAGTCCAAATCGAGAAAATGCCTTAAATGTGGGGACCTATTTGACACATGCAAGAACGAGTGTTCGGATAAGAGATGCATCCTGTGCGGTGCTCACGACCATGATTTTTTTAATAATAGGTGTCCTAAAAGATTGCAGGAGCAGGAGATTATTAATATAATGACGGTGACCAACAAGTCAAGAAAAGAAGTCACTGAAGGGAACTATGAGAACTATTATAATATCTTGGGTTCGAGGCAATACCAAGAAGATTTTCCGGAGATAGATGAAACGGTGAATACAAGAAAGGGAACGGGTGCGAGGGGCCCAGTTATGAGGAATAGACTTGAAGACTCGAACAAAATCCAAATAAGAAAAAGAAGTTTTGCGAATGTAACGAAAAGTAGGTATGACCAAAGCGCGCCACCACAAAAGTTAGCGTTTATGTATCCGAACGGTAACCCCATGGGAATTGGCCCCGTAGAAACTTCTTTTGAAGCTTCCGGAGGCAATAAGGGCACTAACGACAGTAACAAGTACGAACAAATTTGCGGCCAATTGATCGATTTTATCAGTAATAACTGGGGGAAGAACAATAAAGAAATAGATGAATTTATTAACGGAATTAAAATTAAGTTTATGAGACTAAAACCTGAGGGATGGAACTCACAGGTCTACGGTTCGAGGTCGTCGGACCTTAATAATAGTTAGATGAAGTGCCTACAAATTAACATACAAGGGTTTGGGAGCGGAAACAAGGATATTCTTGAAACGTTCTGTGCGGATCAAAAAGTGGATGTGGCGTTAATTCAGGAAACTTTTGTTAATGATAGAAGAATTTTACCATTTTTTACCAACTATTATTGTTTCTTTGATAACAGAGTGGATGGTTATGGAGGAGTGGCTATTTTAGTGAGTAAACACATCAGATGCAGGAAGGTAATGGTAAATTCCCAGCTGAACTTAGTGGCTGTGGCAACAACAAATTTAGCGCATAACCTTGTTTTGATCAATTGTTACATTCCCCCAGTAAGAAGAAGAGAAGAAGAAGAGGCTGTCAGATCAGAAATTAGTAGGGTATTCATTCATTTTAATGAGATTGGATATGATAACATAGTTGTGGCCGGTGATTTCAATGCGCATAGAGTGGTCTGGGGAAGTTATAAAAATGTTATTAGGGGGCGGTGGTGGAAGCTGCGGCAGCACTGAACGGGTTATCAATTATGAACAATGGTAAATCGACTTTCTCAAACACAAGCGGAAACCCGTCGGTTCTGGACTTGACGTTTACCAACAGGCCAGATCTTGTACAAAATTGGCACGTGGTCAAGCAAAGGATCTTCGGCTCCAGACATTACCCAATAGTGTTCTTTATAAAAGCCTCATTGATCAGTTCAAGGAAAACCAAAATTATTAATAATGGCTTACTAGCTGAGAACATTAAAAACATTCAATTTGATGCAAACGTTTCGAGCTTCACAAGAGCCGCGGGAGAAGCTGTAAATAAAGCTTCTTTCATAGTTAACAAGAATTCATATAGGCCCAAATACTGGTGGAACCCGAAACTTAGCGAGATATTTGCAAATATGAAAAGGTTGGCAGCACGCTTTAAAGTTAACAGTAACTCTGAAAATCTCAGTCTCTTTCAAGATGCCAAACGTATCTGGAAAGAAGCGGTCAAGAGAGCTAAAAATAAAAAATGGAAGGAAACAATTGATCGAATTAACAGCTCTAATGACCCGCTAGAAATCCACAACTTGTTTAAAAATGTCCAGAAAACCTTCTATGCCGTGACAGATGTTGGTGAATGGAGCACTACGAGAAAGCGCCAGTTCCTTGAATTGGGGAATGTTAACGTTGATTCGGGAGCCGATAATGAGGGGGAACCAGGCGAGGTAAGCACATACTTTGATCTCGAGGATCTGGACCAGGTACTAAGAAAGAAAAATAAAAGTTCGGCGCCGGGATCCGATGGCATTTCATATAAAATCATAAAACTCCTAGAACCTGAAAAAAAAGACTCATTTTTGGAAATTTTGAACGAGGTATGGATTGAAAAAAAAATCCCAGATAATTGGAGATTGATTAAGATTGTACCTATCCCCAAACCGGATAAGGACCCTAATCTGCTGTCAAGTTTTAGACCGATCTCACTGATTAACGTCCCCCTTAAAATTATTAATAAGATGGTTCTCAATAGGCTAAACGAATATGTTGAGGGTAGGAGCATACTGAGTGAGAGGTCATATGCCTTTAGGGTAGGAAAATCGACGGCTCACTGCATAAATGACGTAACTAACACGGTTGCGGTAATTAAAGATCAAAAAAAATTGCAGTGGGAATTACGTTCGACATAGTGTCGGCCTACGATGAGGTTGAGATTGGTGCTCTCGTGCAGTCTTTAAAGGACTATAATATACCAACAGACATTATCCAATGGGTGGGGACATTCTTGAGGAACAGAATACTGAAATTGGACGAAGTGGAGCTGGAGGTAAGGAACGGACTACCTCAGGGTAGCTCGTTGAGTCCCACTTTGTTTAACATTTACACCAACAGGGTTCATGTGTTATCGAACGAGTCGAATAAAATCTATCAATTTGCGGATAACTTTTTGCTGTTGGCCAAAGGGGGTAACACGGAAGAAGCCATTAAAAATTTGGAGGAACATGCGAACCGTTTTATTGATTGTTTGGAGTCAATGAAACTAAGAATAAACCCAAATAAAACTAAATTTTTCGTGTTTGCAAAGTCAAACTGTACGCGTAGAACGATAAAAATAAAGAATGTAGAATATAATAATGTGGATCAACTGGAATATCTGGGGGTGGTGTTGGCCTGGAACCTTTCAGTCGGGCCACATTACAAGGAAATAAACAAAAAAAGCAATTTTAACCGGTTAACGTTTAATATGTTAAACAAACACTCGGAAGGGCTGCACCCAAAAAAAGCGCTTATGCTTTACAGATCGAGAATCCGCCCGAAAGCCGAATATGCAAGATCCACCACAGCCCACCTGAACAAGACAGCCAGGAAAAATATAACAACTTTTAATAATCCGTTCTTAAGAAGGTGCTTAGGGGTAACCCCATCGACTCCTGTTCATGTTTTGTATGCATTGTCAAATGAAATGCCACCCGATCTTAGAGCGTTATTGCTGACCGCAAGAGAAATGGCCAAAAGGATTACTTTTGAAAAGTCTTTCGCTAACCACTGGAAGAGCCAGGATGTTAGAGTTCCTAGAAACTCTAGCTATGGGAAATGTTGGGAATCCTTCTCAGGAATTCTGAAAAGCCTTCAATCGATTGACTGCAGGGTTAAGACAACAAAACTGAACATCTTTAGCAAAGACGGGAAGATGGGGATTTCAAGGAATTCTGATCTATCGTGGAAAGGGTTAAAGATATTAACTGGCCTTGATTATGATCCGAATGAAAAGATTATCTTCACGGATGCATCCAAGACTGTAGATTCAGTGGGAGCGGCTTTCGTGTCTGACGATGAAGTAATAAGACATAAGTTTAAGCTACCCGTAGATACATCTATTGTAACGGCGGAGTTAGTGGCAATTTATGAAGCAGTGGTCTGGATGAAGTCAAAAGAGGTGGAGAGCATTACTATCCTCACGGATAGTAATGTCTCTTGCCAAATTCTCAAAAGAAAAGAACTGGACTCGGTCTTGGTATTGGCAATAATTAAGGAGATTGAATCATCAAAGGCTAGGAGGGTCAACCTGATATGGGTCCCGTCACATTGCGGCATCAGAATGAACGAGAAGGCGGATGAACTGGCTAACCAAGCCAGGGTGGATGGGGTTCTTTATTCTCCAATGGTTTCCTATAAACAGGCGATTGAATCTATCAAAACACAAATAAATGAAAGGTGGCAAAACAGATTTGAGTCAACCTCTCAAGATAAGGGTAATTTTTTCTTTAACATATTCAATAATATAAATGAGTCGTGCTGGTTTAAAAATAAAAAATATAAGTTCCATAAGCCAAAAATCATCAAAATTGTGAACAGGCTTATCACAAATCATAGTTATAACCTCAAATACCTTGCTCAGATTAGAAAGGCAGAGTCTCCACTTTGCTCAACCTGTATGGAGGTGCAAGATAACGAGCATTTAATTATGAAATGCCCAAAATATTATAGGTTGAGGGCGAATTGCCCCTTGCTGTTAAGGATGATCAATGTGGATTTTGTTTCGGCACTAAAGAGAATTGGTCCTGAATACTGGGTGAAAATAGCAAAACAGATCGATAGGTTGGAAATTCAAATGTAGAGAAAACTTAAAAGATAGGTTTCCCAGTCACTGTGCGCGTTTTATTTTTGTGGTTTCTTTTTACTAAAATGAGTTAAACTATGGCATTGGTATAATTCGGATGCAATCGGTGAAGATGCTAGGGTTATTCCTCTTGAGATTGATACCTTCTTGCTTTATCTTTGATAATATCTTAGACGCCGTTTAATTGTTTCTAACTACCGTTCCGTTGTTTTCGGATGACAAGCGTAGTAATTCTATATCATTGTTTCACGTTCCTGGGCTGGACAGTTGTGGGAGGGAGCTAGCCAGGTGCATAAATAAAAGTTGGCTGGTCAAAATGAATCATAAAAACAAGACATTATAATATTAATATAATAAATAAAAAAATTAAAAAAAAACGAGACCGAGGTTAATTTCGGGCGCGGCCGAAATTTGAATACCCGTCACATTTGAATGAAACTTAAACTCCTTTTGTGTTGAAAATTTCTACCACAGCCCTATGACGTGTTCCGATTCCATCTGTCCCTGGATACGTTGGGGTTAATCCAGGAACACACTTGGATGTATTTTGGTTAAGATTCAAAAAGAAAAAAGTTGTTCTTACAAGAACCTAATATTTGGGAGTTGGTTTGTATGACAGCCCTATGATGTAATGTTCCGATTCCATCCATTCCTAAATATCTTCTGAGGCTTTACTAGCCTAAGGTGATCAGATTCCCGAAGGCCCAATGCAGTACACATTCCGGAATTCGGTTTTCAGGCAAAGCCTCAATCGTACTATTTTATTATTTGTTATCATTCGCTTAATGTTATCAAAACAGCAAGGTCCCGATGTGATCGCATTAAGCGGCGTCAACTGTATGTCACGAGGCTACCACCATGATGGATGCCATAAAACGGCCACATATTCTCCATCGTTTCATAAGTGAGATTTTCCTAAGCGGAATACAGCAAGAATAGTAGCCTTTATTCTGGGAAATGTGTGGTGAACCTTGGGAAAGCAAGGGACGTAGCCAGCGGAGGGGTCCAGGAGTCCTTAGCTTCGCAAAGTATTTCTAATTTATTCATTCCTAAAACTCTGCCGAAATTAAGCTTGCAGTCAGATAAATTGTGTCATCTGGGCGAAAGTTGTGACTACATAATAAACAATTTGAAACACATAAAAATCTGGTGACCCAAAATTGGGATGGTCTTTCAAAATGGAAACTTCAACAAATTTCGTAAGACCTCATACAGGCTACACAATTTGAAATAAAATATTTCCCTGTAAGAATGAAGTAATTTTTTTTAGCTGTGCGAAGGGAAGGCAAAAGCAGCTCGACGCGGGCACTGAATACTCGATCGTACTTTCCATAGTTGCTGCTTCGTGCATATACCAAGGCCCACGAGCCCTTCTATAATAATTGTAGAAAAGAAGTCTTTGGCGTTGTAGACGTGGCACTGTCTGCTTCCGATGATAGCGGAGCAATTACGTAATTGTGCGTGCTATCGTGCTCGTCCAGCCTCGTCAAGCGATAAAATTGAATTCGACACAGGAACAGTGGGACAGGAGGCATATTATTCATTGGGGCAACGCCGAAACTAGTGTCTACAATTAGCAACATGATTGGTACTAAACAGGACCCAGAAAAGAACTCTCAACTTCTAAATGTTCTCATTGACAAAACATCCTCAGCATGTGAAGTGCAAATGTATGTTCTAACATGCAAAGTTATAACAGGAATGGAAGAAGTGTAGCCAGGATCTCGTTTAAAAGGGGCAAACCCAACAATTGTTTAACACAATGAACCCGAAATTTTTTTAGGGTTAGGAATAGGTATTTTATTCAATTGTACGACAAAGATTAGGACTTTTTGTCAGTTTAAATTGTCGGTTTTTTTAAAACCATATTTCAAGAAAGGACAATTTATAATCCAATTTGTTTCAATACGGATTCGATTTCCGCTTTCAAGACAGTCGATACTCAGTGATTTTTCAACTTTTGAATTTCAGTGTTCGAAACTGCAGTCTCAGCAGCATTGTAGGGATGATGATGGCCCTTTTCCTATCTATGACTATCCGTGACCCTGAGACAAAAATCATGAAACTGTTTATTTGAAGTACGAAAATTACACCTCCTTGTACCTACCTATTTAAAAGTTTCGTTTTGTTTATTACAATAGGTAAATTAATACCTCATTGCGCAGACAATTCTTAAGCGGATGGCGACCCTCTGGGGATTTATCGCTACTTTATTGGATTTAGTCGAAATATAGGAGAAATCCTTGCAGAGTCCTTTAGTTTGCATTGTCTTTTTCCTAAAGAGGTTGATAGGGGAATCGGATGGAGTACAGTAATTTTTCCATCGTTTTGTGAAAAATTTAAATCGCATCTTTACATGGCTTTTACTTCTGAACCTTGGCACCTATAGATGCTTGAAATTTTTACCTAATACGGGCAGTGCGGTCCTCTATACATGGCTGTTAAATTTCAAAATTTTCCGCTTCAAAATTTCCGAATTAGGGACAATTTTCGATTGATACGATTAAAATCCCGAACGCAGATAGGTAGGACCTTGAAATTTGGAGACAATGTGAGCGGTGAGCGCTAAGTATAGCTCTACAGCTACAAGTGTGAGGTCGAGCCTTGAAATTTACACAAGTCTGCTAATTTTCAAATTTATTGGACAAATTTGATAGAGTTTTCGATTAGAAAAGACGAAAGTGCGATTTGGGCAGCTGTAACTGTCGAACGCAGATAGGGGGACCCTAAAATATGGAGAAATTAAAGTAAATGTAGTCCCTAGGTTGTGGAGCTACCTGGCGCTTACATTTAGGTACATTAAATTTCAGAACGATTGACCAAAGAGTTCCGAAATTATCGAAAATGAACGTTTGCCACATGAAAGTGAGATTACCGTGCTAATAACACCTAACAGACTGACTACAGGCCTCACCGAGGAAGTTATTATGCAGTCATTTAGGTTTCTTTGGTGTGGCGTTGGGAATGCTGTTCATTTACTAATGCTGTACGACAAGTCAAAATGCTGTACTCTACACTCTACAGCAAAATGCTGTACGTCTGGTCAGCTTATACTAGCCACACATTGGGGTGTAGTTTGGTTAAGATTGATTCACAAAGAAAAAAGTTGTTCATGCAAGAACCTAATTTCCAGCGGTTGGTTTGTATGACAGCTCTATGACGCAGTGTTCCGATTTCATATGCTCCTAGATATATTTTGAGGCTTTACTAGGAACACATTTGGATGAAGTTTGGTTACGGTCGGCTTAACAAGGAAAAAGTTTTTCTTAGAAGAATTTAATTTTCAATGGTTCGTTTGTATGGCAGCCCTATGACGTAATGTTCCAATTCCATTCGTTCCTAGATATGTTTTGGGGCTTTACTAGAAACACACTTGGGTGAGGTTTGGTTAAGATTGGTACATAAAGAAAAAAAGTTTTTCTTAGAAAAACCTAATTTTCAGGGGCAGCCCCATGACCCCATGGTCCGATTCCATTCGTTCCGACATATATACAGCGTACACTAAAAAGAAACTTGTGTACAAATTTTCAGCCCGATAGCTTCAAAACTGAGGGACTAGTTTGCGTTGCAACAGACGGACAGACAGACAGACGGACAGACAGACAGACAGACAGACAGACAGACGGACATGGCTCAATCGATTCCTTTTGTCACGCTGATCAATAATATATATACTTTATATAGTCGGAGATGCTTCCTTCTGTGCGTTGCAAACTTCATGACAAAGTTAATATACCCTTTCACATAGTGACGGGTATAAAAATATATAAAAAAAAACAACTGAATAACTTTAAACTTAAAAGCATCAAATGCAAATAAACAGTAGATCAAACAATGAAATAATATCAACAAAAACTTCTAAAAATACGGAAAAGGGTTCCCGCTGGCTATACAATCCATCTTGGGATTAAGCCATCCCGATCAGCGATACTAAGCTGATCAAGGAGAAAAAAAAAAAATTTAAGCTGATGGTCATTTATCTAGCAATCAAAAAAATCTCTTTAATCGATCGGAGGGTCTGTGGCGCCCATAATACTGGTGGTTGGCTCACTTTGACCGTAACTCACTATAGGTATGTGAACTTACCTTTTCTTCATCGACAATAGGACAATCGTATTCTTTATCTTGCCCTTCAAGGAATCCATACTTCTTTGACACAGCTGAGACATCAATCCAATTCAAATGCAACTCATCTTCTAGTAATTTACAAAGATGTGTTTTTCCAACTCCCGGAGTTCCTAGATTTCAGAATAGTGACTTATTCAATATAAACTGAACCTATTCTAATATACCAGTTATAAGGATATTTGGCAAAATATTTTTTGACATGTTTAATAATGCCTAAATTCCTTTTTTTGTTGGCTCTTCACATGGGTTGGGTACACAGGGTACACCGGGTACACAATTGTTAAGTGTGACAGATTGACACGACTGACAGTTTCATCGCAATGAGGAAGAAGAAGGGAGACTATTGACGCTATTGACCAAAGCCACCTTCACTAGAAGCCGGGAAGCAGCAATACATGCACACAAAACGAGCCTATGAACATGTCGTATATACGTTGCACGATGCACTAACCCAAGCACAGCGCATGTAAAAAAACCGTGTCTGCTCTGATAAAAATCGCGAAAACATGTGGAAAATTCACTTTTTGTCGGGATTTTGTTCTTTCACTGCATTCTAGACACTTTAATTCACGACACATTCCACTTTTCGCGACGAAAATCGACCGGGAACCAATACTTTTCGTGTAAAGTTTGTCGCGACCCAACCCGATTTGCCTTTACCGCAATGTAAATTTTCGATCTGAACAGGCCTATGATTTGGCGCTTAAGTATATGAACGTGTTCTGCTTCCGGGCTTTGTATAAAGATGGCTTTGCTATTGACCAAAGCCGTCTTAATTGGTCTTAATACAAGCCCGGAAGCAGAACACGGTCATAGCCTTAAACGTCAAATCATAGGCTTAAGCAGATGGAAAATTTACATTGCGGTAAAGGCAAATCGGGTTGGGTCCCGGCAAACTTTCCACGAAAAGTATTGGTTCCCGGTCGATTTTCGTCGCGAAATTACAATGTGTCGTGAATTGAAGGGTCTATAATGCAGTGAAAGAAAAAAGTCTCGACAAAAATTTTCCACGTGTTTTTGCGATTTTTATTAGAGCAGACCAACGCCATCTAGATATATCATAGCCACAACTCAGCTGGACAATGCCGTCATAGTTTAGCTCTTAAATTTTTTTACGGATGCGAGCAAAAAACAAAATGAGGCATATGACGTAATTAACAAAAGAACAAGGCAGTGCATCTAAACATGCAAAATGGCACCAAATTTGACAGATGTAAGTAAACATGGTGGTAGCAGACGAGTGAATCGACTATTTTTCTGCGTTTTTCGTCTAAAGAAAGGAGTTTAACGGCAAGAAATAATTAAAAAAGATAGTCGCAGATCTCCAGTGAAGTGTCTTATTGAAAGAGTGTGTTTAATTATTCTGCAAAATGTAGTGTAAAGGATATATCGAATGACTTCAGTGGAGTTACAAAGTGTTTTTTTCTCTTAAGTATCTACAAATCAAGCTGTGATTTCGAATTGTTTTGCAGGGTATTGTAAAAAAAAACGGGTAGGTATGTAAAACGTATCTTGCGGATATGTCCTGAAAAGCAGTTACAATTAGAAGACGAATTGCATAGCCGGCAATATTCCACATAATATTTGGACGGTAAGAAGCTCCTTACATTGTGTAGCTAATTTCACCGCGTCAACCATCTTATTCTGGAGTGCATTTCTCTTCCTATATACATAATCATTATTTTCAATATCATACTTAGGTCTGTGAAAAAAAGTGGATCAATTTTGGACATTCTCGGACTAACTTCTTATCAGCCTACATCATTTTGAACTTTATATTATTTTAGTTGTTCATCGTTCATTCATATCAACTGCTTATGTATATCTTTTAAGCGCAAAGGTCATTTCCATGCAATAACCTACATTGGGGGAAAGCGATATCAATTGAAGTTCCACTTGATGGACGCACAGACCGAAGAACACCTGGCTGTGTCAAATGAAAAAGCAACAACAACGCATTGGTCTCGGCGATGACACGATCCAAGATAGAGCTGCCTGTAGAAATATGCTGAGACATTACCACCAGAACGGGCGATGTGCCTCCACCGCAGGCAGAGCGACGCGACGCGACACCATGGAGCAGTATAAAGAACGAGGCAAGGAAGAAGAAAGCTACATTGGCGGAGGAATTCACATAGTTGGGTAATGAAGCAATTGATTGCGGATATGGTAAGTCGGACAAGAGGCTAGTCAATCAATTCACGTGACAGGACTCGACTCTGTGGTTTACAATTTGGATCGCTGATATTTAAATTATACAAGGCCGGGTTTCTGATAGCTCTTATTCAGTACCTGTTGGCTGGTTAGTCTTATAGCATAGAGAAGAGACACACAATATTCAGAAAGCTTTTCCATTGTATTGAATGGAATTTTTGTTTATTTTGCATAGCTTCGCCATATTTTGCATGCTTACGCCATCATCTTAGATTGAACAAATCATTGCGCACTTTCATCCAACAGCGTAAATAAGCAAAAGATAACATAACTATGCAAAATTAACCAAAATTCAATTCAATATAATGGAAAAGCTTTCTGAAAATTGTGTGTGTCTTCTCTTTGCGATAAGACTAACCATTCTATAAGAGTTTTGAGAGAATGGCCCATAAGAATACACCAAATATTAAAACCACAGTCTTTTTAAGAACTATAAAAAAAAGCAAAGAGCAAAACTTTCTCATATCAAGGTAGTTTCATGCCTGGACCTATACTTTTTTCGTGAATCTATTACCTTAGAAGTGCTCTGAATATGTAATAATAAATCATTCCCCAATTTCAAACTCAAGCAGGCATGGGATAGTGTCTTTCGCATATCTATTTTGATTCATAAACGAAGCTAGTTCGACTCAAAGATATGACGTTCACAATTCCGACAGAGTACAGAATAGATTTATTGACCTACTTTGAACTCGTGCAGAACTAAGGCAGGCCGTGATGGACTGGACACAATCTTGCTCTGTACCTAAGTCAAACCAACAATATGGACAGCAGCGAAACGATTGAGTAAGCGACCGAAAGCTCGATGTGAGGATCCAGTAGATAAGGACAACCTCCAGAGGACAAAGTCGTGAGAGTGCGACAATCGGAAGTCAACGCAGAAGATCCCCCTACAACACTGCTAGCAGTTGACCTCTTTGGCAAGACCAAAGTGGTGCTTAGGGTATAATGGCCCACCTAGTGTAATCTTCAAAAATCTCTTTTTTCTTTTTACCTCGGAAGCCCGAGGCTAGCGCATTCACTTTGGGTTATTTTTGTTGCTATAAAAAAAAAAATTAAGAAAACGAAAATTTTTTTTCGAATTGATTAGTATAAAGATATTTATTCTTTAAAACGGATATACTATGAAAAGAAAAATTAACGGTTAAAAACCAACATTGAAAAGGGAATTTCCCTTATTTTTGTTAGGAACGTTGTTAAAATGAAATTTCTCCAAATAAAAAAAGCGCCAAACACCCCCAAATTTTCTCCAAAAGAAAGGCGCCAATAACTGACAGTTGGAACGTTACAGTTTCAAATAGCGATTCCAAGCTAAGTGAAGTGATCGTTGTCCTGATTTTTGAAATTTTGTGCAAACTCGATATTTTTCTGGTTACTTTTAAGAGTGATTTTCCAAAAGGTAGGCCCTCATATAATTTTGTCCATAAGGTTACGATTAGGATGATCCTCTCGATAACAACCTACTAAATATTGTTTTGTAAGTAGTCGATTGTGGTCACGTAATGGCATCAAATGTGTCTCCTGATGTAGGTGGTCCTGGGCAGACATCAGAAGGCATCCTGTAGCTGTGCGTAAAGCAGCATTTTGGCAGACTTGGATTTTGTTCCAGCTTGTGTTACAGAGACCTTGCGACCAAACTGGCGCCGCAAAATCAGCCGCTGCTCGAACCACCGCTTTGTAAGTGGCTAGCATAGTCTCTTTATCTTTGCCCCAGGTGCTACCAGCCAGTGCTTTAAGAATTTTGTTCCTACTGCGCATCTTTTCACATACCGCTTCCGCGTGATGAGCTGAAGTCATCATTTTCTCTTAGTGAAGCCCGAGAATTTTTGGATTTGCAACAGCCAATACGTACCCCAACCGGCCACCTACAATAACCTGACCAGGTGGTAAGGAAGGTCGCAGACGATTTGGACGCTGAGATGGTTAGGTTTCTGCTATGGAAAAAGGCTTCTAGTCGCGCTAAATATCTATTGATATCTTCGCGCATGACATCCCTATCCGCTCCCGTGGCGAATACAGTGCAGTCATCGGCATAAGAAATAACTTCAACGCCTTC
Source organism: Microchrysa polita (assembly GCA_949715475.1). Taxonomy (NCBI): domain Eukaryota; kingdom Metazoa; phylum Arthropoda; class Insecta; order Diptera; family Stratiomyidae; genus Microchrysa; species Microchrysa polita. The sequence goes on along the minus strand of OX454417.1, from coordinate 43,688,102 downwards.
CGGAGGTGTTGGGAGACCGGCCATGTAGATGTTAAACAAGGTGGGAGAGAGAACCCTACCTTGAGGAACACCTAATTTGATATTTCTAAGTTTGGAACGACTGCCTCGAAACTCGGTGGCTCGCACACTGAAGAGGATTGCTTGTTTCTTTTTTGCCGAAGGTTATGGCTATAATGCCCTTATCTTTTGTGGGGTTCGAAAGGGCACGGACAGTGGACCATAACTTACTGGCACCTTCATTAAGGTTACAGTCATTGAGGTGCTCGTTCCATTTGGCCTTCTTGTAGTCTTTAACTTGTCGCTGTATTTGAATATTGAGCTCCCAAATTCTGGGGTCACCAGGGTTAGCGCGCCTAATGTTGTCACGATCATCGGCTAACCTTGCGGCACTTGTTGGAAAGTTTGGACGAACCTTTGGCATGCGCCCTGCAGGGATGAACCGTGCCGCAGCTTTGGCAATGACGCTCCTAAAGTTCCGTTCGGCCTTATGTATATTGGTGGGAGGGGGAAGCGCGATGACGTGAATGTTTCCCAGAAGGTCTCACTAATTAGGCTAGCGCTGACAATTGTAATGTCTGGTGAGCTAATACAATTGTTTGCATCACGGGTTGGAGAGTTTTCATTGAGGGTACAGAAACATGATGCGTCCAGAGATTCGGCGATAGCTTGACCCCTGGCATCGTTGTGAAGCGCGGAATGCCAGAGTTCATGATGGGCATTGAAGTCACCAAGAATGATCCTGTGCTCTCCATTAAGAAGAGGACCAATATTGAAATGGTAGTTTGTACAGGTAGAATGTGGTGGTATGTAGATGTTAAAAATTTCAATATTGATGCTCCCTGATGAAACTGAGATGGCTTGCGATTCCGCCGTACCGTCTGAAACTACATCTAATACACTGTAATGTACGGACCTGTGTATTATCCAAACTGACCCTCTAGAGTACCGTTTTGGCAGATACCGCCTAATGAGCGGATCCAACTACAATGTTTCCGTACAGCAAATCCTCGAATCGGAAAAAAATTAAAGTTTCGAACATATTAAAAATTAAAAGAAATCGTGGGGATATTGACATGAAGGATCTTTGTTTCGTTGAATCGTTTTTTTCGTTAAGTGACCACGATACTTGCACAAACAATATGATAGATTTAATAATTGATAGCTCTCATCAAATTGAAATCGATAATGCGACCATGATTTCAATTGTCTTTGTGTCAGGATATGCGTCAAGAAAGGTCATTGAAAAGGTGAAATGCGATGAGTGTTCTTCGTTGCTCATAGTCGATAAATCAATTTTCATAGATTCAAGCAATGCTTATTTTGAGCATTTAAATCGTGGTGGTTTGAAATGCCCCTCCCAGTTTTCATTAGATATAGGCGTTTACGCATATAAAATATTTCAAACCGTAGTGAGTGAAGAATTTGAAGATTTTTTTATGTCGTGTAATTATCAATACAAATTTTTATTTACTGCAATAATGCAATTTTTTGACCAAACCGTTGTTGAAATTCTATGTTGTCTTTGTGGAAATAATAGTGAAATGTTAGCGAAGAAGCTCGTTTCTGTATGGTGTAATGTATTTTTGAATAACTACACAAAGAACCGCAATGACCGATTTCATAATTCCAATGACCTTTCTCGGCGACGCAAAGGACGAACACTCCAGATTCAAACCACGTAGGGTAATTTTCTATGCTGCCATATTGTATTGGTATTTTTATTGAAAAATGGACAATCTTTTCAGGTTGCACTGACAGGACCGTAAGAACACAGGTACTTTTTTTGTTTTATTTTTTTTTTTAGGTTGGCGCCCGGGTTGCGAAGCATAGAGTTACCTCCATTCGACTATTTCTATTATCATATCCAACAAGGGCTCCATTACACAGTCATATTTCTATTATCATATGTATGTCATGAGAAAATTTGAACCGAATGAATTGAGTAGGCTTAAGGATATGACATACATATGATAATAGAAATATGACTGTGTAATGAAGCCCTTAAGCCAACGCGATTCCTTCTGTTTATACTTTCATACTTGCACCCAACGAAATAGAGTAGACTTAAGGATATGATAACACAAATTTGATGATATCATAGCTTAAAGGAGCCCTTAAGCCTACTCCATTTCATTTAAAACGCGCATACAAATTTAAATCTCATGAATCCAGTAGGCTTAGGGATAATTATTATTCTTATTTATTATGAGCAATCCTAATGCAATTATGAAGATTTAAAAGTATGGCCTTGGCCTACGGATAAAATAGAAATATAATTATATGTCTAATGGAGACCTTAAATGATTCATTGCAACCAAGTCCGCACAGCACCTCCTCGCGGTGGCCGCTGGTAACTTTGTTAAATACAGGGTGCGCTACGTTAAAATTTAAGGTGTAATCCAAACTTAGAAACAATAAGCTAGGTAGATGGATGATCCATATTTATGCATATTCATTTCAATAAACACAAATTATCTATATCTCAATATGTACATACGTACATATATATTATACTGCAGCACGACTAACGCATCAATCTTTTGCACGGGGTTTGCCACACTCCGGTCGGTGTGGGGCCGGCTTTAGGTAAATATTATTTTACCCCATAAAACTGCTTGCATTGACTTTGACTGAGGTGCACCCCGCATATAGCGAAGGCTAAGCTGTGTTGGGCCGACTGTTATCAAATCATAGCTTGCAGAACTCCATGCAGCTTGCAGTTTGAAAACAGTTGTTTTTTCATTTATCGGAATATGTAAACAAACCATTTTTGGATATTTTAAGTATTATAAATGTGTACGTTTCATGATTTGTAGCGATGACTGTGACTATTGGTGGCAGGAGAACTATTTAGGCACTCAGACATCTTCGGGCCATTGGGATATTCTGGCGAATTTGTTTACTTCTAAAATTTGAAATAAACAAGTAAGACGTAAGTATTGTTTTTCTATTCTATTCAAAACATAACATTCAATACTTACTATATTGACTTCAACCACTGCCATCTAGAGAGACAGGCCGGATTATCAGCTGATCTGTCAGTGGTCATGCAACACTAGTAGTGCCATGGTTGGTCATGGTCCGCGCTTAGTACTGCCAAAGTACCGCTCAGTACAATCCACAAATTGTCCACAATCCAAATATCAGTGGCTGTCAGCCTGTCATTTCGTGTGACTTGCTATGATATACACATGCCAGTGCGTTGATTTTTGGGATAAATATGGTAAGTACGTTGTTGATGTATACTATTTTACCACTTGCAGGTCAAAAACACATTAAAGCAAACCATAACCTTTGTTTTGTAATAAACGCTCGGCATATTTAAACTTTTGGGTTCAGAAGCACTGGAGGTTGTGGGCTTTACAAATGTCAACTGTCACTGGTCACGAACGCACTTGTCCACTTGTAGACGAACAAATTTCTGCAGTTCGGCCTGTCTATCTAGATGGCAGTGCTTCAACGAACCAACAACTTTGCGGTGTCGCGTCGTAAGTTCCAAACACTTTTTTCTGTCTCTTGCTGTCTCTTCTATAAGTCCAATCCAAATCCATTACATACCACAAATAAAAACCACGAATGCCACGATAAAAACACAAAGGCCGCGCGCCGTACAACCGCATGAACGGCACAGAGAAATAAAAGTGACAAGCCACTGATTTCAAATGGCATTTCGTCATGACGCAAACAAGATGTCACCACTGTGAACTTAACCACAAACTATAAGCTGATTTTGACGTCTAAGTTTCTACATTGCGGCCTTAATATCTAGACGGCGTCGAGCAGACACGGTTTTTTTACATGCGCTGTGTTTGTGTTAGTGCATCGTGCAACGTATACCCAGCAAACAATTTTATCGATTTTTTGAAAAATCACAAAAATGATTCGAAAGCGATATTATTCAAATGAAAAATTTATCGTACACTTGTCTCCCCGACGAAAAATCATTTTATTGTCATCAATATGTCAAGAATGCGACTCCCATTAACGAAATATCGTTTTATTATTGCAAGGATGATAAAATAGTAATCCCTCACAACGAGAGAATGATGAAATTGTCAAAAAGTAAAACGACTAATTTATTCCCATAATTTGTAATCTTAGATAGCTCAGGTGTAGGACGTAGGACTACGAAACGATAGGTGCCCGGTTCGATTCCCAGTAGAAGCAAAGTGTAAAAAGGTAAAGTTAAAATAAGGTAAAAAAAGGTTAAGGATAAAATAGAAGAAAAAAATTAGAAAAAAGGGAAAAATAAAAAAAATTAAATTTTTTTCACTTTTTCTATGTATGTATTAGTCTATTATCGCCAAATTATCATCCTGGCGAATTAATATCGGTCACTATTCCTTCACGAAGGGAGTGACGCCTTTAATCCGAAAACGATATGAAATTCGAGAAATGTTTTCTATCAGGCGAATTGAATTCGTATCGCGGACGATAGAAATTGTTTGCTGGGTATACGACATGTTCATAGGCTTGATTTGTGTGAATGTATTGTTGCTTCCCGGCTTTCTAATGAAGGTAGCTTTGCTATTGACCAAAACCGTCTTAATATAAGCCCGGAAGCAGAACACGGTCATAGCAACGCCATCTAGATACATCAAGGCCGTAACCACTGCCATCTAGATAGACAGGCCGAACTGCAGAAATTTGTTCGTCTACAAGTGGACAAAGTGCGTTCGTGACCAGTGACAGTTGACATTTGTGAAGCCCACAACCTCCAGTGCTTCTGAACCCAAAAGTTTAAATATGCCGAGCGTTTATTACGAAACAAAGGTGATGGTTTGCTTTAATGTGTTTTTGATGTGCAAGTGGTAAAATAGTATACATCAACATCGTAGTTACCATATTTATCTCAAAAATCAACGCACTGGCATGTGTATATCATAGCAAGTCACACGAAATGACAGGCTGACAGCCACTGATATTTGGATTGTGGACAATTTGTGGATTGTACTGAGCGGTACTTTGGCAGTACTAAGCGCGGACCATGACCAACCATGGCACTACTAGTGTTGCATGACCACTGACAGATCAGCTGATAATCCGGCCTGTCTATCTAGATGGCAGTGCCGTAACTCAGCTGTGCCATGCCGTCATTGTTTGCCTACTAAATTTTGGATTTACACGAACAAACAACAACAACAAGCATATGACGTCATTTAAAGAAACAACAAAACAGTGCAAATAGTAGGCAAAAGATTTCTACATCCAAAGCAACAATTCATTTGCTTTAAAGAAGCACTTCACACTGTAGCAATCATATAGTACCACGAATTTCATTTATCGTGTGACATCGCTTAAAGTAATATATTGATCCGATAAAACATCCTTAAAGTATTTTCCGGAAAGCTTATATCATCATTATGGAATAAACTTAAAGATGGTGGTATAAAACTTCGATAAAACTGTCTCTAAACGTTAACCTAAAAACGTACTCCTTTAAATACTCCACTCTTGTGTTTATTGGATGATACAGCACACACATGCAATGGTCTCTCTAAGTTAACTCACACACATGCATTATATTCTTCTATAGCACAGTCGGTGTCATTTTTATAGTGTGACATTCGTATGGTCATCCAATAAATTGTTCACCGTAGTTTTATAGAAGAATGGACTTTGTGATTTACTGAATTGACACTTATGAAGTGCTCTGGAATACTACGTTTCTTGAATTGAATTCATTGAAATATTGCTTGAAACCAACATTTCCTCACTCCTTGTTAGCTTATGAATCAATTAAGATAATCTCAGCGCAGAAAATGTCTGTATTTTATTGAAGAATGTGTGAATTTAATTAGCTTCAACTGATTGACATATAAAGAAGAAGGTGCATAGGAGAAGGGTCGATAAAGAAGTGTCGAGCACTTGTAGTGTTTACGAGCAATGTTATCTATATGTGAGGCTGGCCGAGTGGTTAGGGTATCGGACTGGCGTACGACAGTCGATGGTTCGACGCTGGCTGCGGGAATTATTATTTTTTCTCTTTTTTTTTTTGCAATCGCGAGAAAATGACAGAAAATGATGACATAACACATGATGTATGTCTTTCTCGAAGCGTAATTCAGGGCTACAATGAGGTTCTATTGGATCAAAAAACGGCGCCAGATGCCATTATTGGACTATTATTCAGTGTTTATACCCTGTGAAGTGCCCCTATTGTCGTGAGAAGAGAATATTTTACGAAGTATTATAGGGATGAAATTGTTACTTGGGATTGCGGCCTTAATATAGAGACGGCGGTGGTCATAGCCTTAAACGTCAAATCATTGGCTTAAGCAGAGGGAAAATTTACATTGCGGTGAAGGCAAATTGGGTTGGGTTAATTTGGAGGCGCATTTCATCATTATCACCCCCTGTGGCGAGTACGGTACAATCGTCAGCATAGGAAATCACCTCGATTTCTTCAGGTGGTGTGGGAAGGCCGTACATGTAGATGTTAAACAGAGTGGGGGAGAGTACCCCGCCCTGTGGAACACCTAATTTGATTTTCCTAAGCTTAGAACGTTTGCCTCGAAACTCGGTGAAGGATTAGTTGGCAATCCAACAGATTTGCTAATTTTTGTTTTGCATATTCAACAGATTTGCTAAAAGCAGTGAATGATTGACCTTATCAAAAACAATTGAGAGGTCAATTGCCACCAGAATGGTTCTGTGACAAGGACGACGATGATTTAGCCCATCTCGAATGCGTGTAGTGGTCGCATCGAGGGCAATGGTGGTACTATGCGCTGTGTTTGGGTTAGTGCATCGTGCACCGTATATACGACATGTTCATAGGCTTGATTTGTGTGCATGGATTGATGCTTTCCGGCTTTCTAATAAAGGTGGATTTGCTATTGCCCAAAGCACCGCCGTCTATATATTAAGGCCGCAATGTAGACTCGTAAACGTCAAATCCGCAGTTGAAATTGCATTGCATTGTTGTTGCCTCTTATGACATTGTTGTTGTTTGCCCGTGTTCGACGAACGATTCAATACGGATCCATGACGTCATTGTACAGCTGAGTTGCGGCTATGATATATCTAGATGGTGTTGCCCAAAGCCGTCTTAATACAAGCCCGGAAGCAGAACACGGTCATAACCTTAAACGTCAAATCATAGGCTTAAGCAAATGGAAAATTTACATTGCGGTAAAGGCAAATCGGGTTGGGTCGCCGCAAACTTTACACGACAAGTATTGGTTCCCGGTCGATTTTCGTCGCGAAAAGTGCAATGTGTTGTGAATTGAAGTTTCTATAACTTTCACTACTGAAAGAAAAAATCGCGACAAAAAGTGAATTTTCCACGTGTTTTCGCGATTTTTATCAGAGCAGACACGGTTTTATAGGGATTACGATGTGGTAAACTAAATCCCTATTCAATAATAACACTAGACTTGCATATTATGTACTTTATTAAAACACGTGTTAACAGTGAGACGCCACAACCTCGACTGAATGTTCCAGTCGGAATTAAACTTGATGTTCGATTTAAGCGCCACGATGGAAAGTAGCAGAAGCTCTCAGCTGGACGCTACAGTACTCCCCCCTGAGTGACATTGCGGTGTCGCAATGCGAACGGTGTCGTTGTCGGAGATCATCGTGTAGTCGTGTGTGCCGTATTGCATGGACGGGGATCGATGCGTTCGAAGCATGGTGCTGCAGGTGCAGGACAGTGGAGTCACGCACGGATGTGCGGTTGCACGTTGCGTGTTGCAGTGCTGTGACGGCTGTGTTGCGGAACTGCTAGTTGCAGTGGTTGTGCAGTCCATGGTGTCCTTTGCGAGGCGTACGGCGTACCTTTCGACCCGGCAGTCGTAGCACTGGTGGTCACGAATATGCAGGTTTGTCGAATTGTCGGTGCGGTAGATACACGGATGAGCGTACAATCTGTGTGCCACTGGGGCGATGATCGTGGAGCAGACTGCGATTGAAATATCGGACACTCTCTTGTTGGCTGCAGGGTGCTATAATGCTGCCGCTGGGCGCTCGATTGGCAGTCATTGAGCGCGGTATGGTGGCGCTCCGGATGACGGGTGCTTGGTGGAAACGTTGTGAAGTCGCAGGTGCAGCTACGTGTAGTATGTGGAGCGTGTTTCTACATTCGGAACGCGGGGTCACGTAGACCGTGTCGGGTTAGGCATGACACTCACAGCACCAGCTTGTAAGCACACTCGTGGTCGTCGTTTTTGTGGCATCGATAACCCAGAATGCGACGTCTTTCTGGGGAGTCGAGGTCGGTATTCACATTAAGTCAAAAACATGAGCGCGGAATTTACACACTTTGCGATGTTCCAATACGGGGTCACCAATATAGGGATTACGATGTGGTAAACTAAATCCCTATTCAATAATAACACTAGACTTGCATATTATGTACTTTATTAAAACACGTGTTAACAGTGAGACGCCACAACCTCGACTGAATGTTCCAGTCGGAATTAAACTTGATGTTCGATTTAAGCGCCACGATGGAAAGTAGCAGAAGCTCTCAGCTGGACGCTACAGTTTTTTACTTGCGCTGTGTTTGTGTTAGTACATCGTGCAACGTATATACGACATGTTCATAGGCTTGATTTGTGAGAATGTATTGCTGCTTCCCGGCTTCTAATAAAGATGGCTTTGCTATTGCCCCTAACATAAAGAAATATGTAAAAGGATAGAGTCATAGACCAAAAAATGGTAAACATTTGCTATCTCATTCATACTTTTACTACCGCCGTCTCTATATTAACCCTCGGATGGTTCAGTGGGGTCTGACAGACCCCAGAGAAATTTATATCTTAAATTTTTCATAGAAAAACTTGTTGAATGGTATTTTTATGCATATGTAATTTAAGTATGTGTCACATGCGTTCATTTAAGCATGCATTTGTTTGAATTTATGATTTTGTTAATAAGTTATAGCACTTTGAAATTGCTCTGGGGTCTGTCAGACCCCACGAACCATTTACGTATGTCTTTTTTACAAAAGTACATTTTTCGTTTTGTGGGAAATTTCCAAAGTATGTTATTTGGAAAATGATAAAATGTAATAATAATAGTCGGGAAGTGTTGAAACTTTGTAATTAGAGTATATTTGGGAAATTAGAAATGTTAATTTTGAAAGAAATGAAAAATTTAGGGTGTTTTGAATTAGGGGGTTTTAAATTTTTTACTCAATTCACTTAAAATTATGCCGTTTTTTTTACCTGGTTTTCATTTATGAAGATCTCCTTTCAATATTGTGTCATTACCTTATGTTTTTTAAGTCAAGACATAAATTTATGCCTATATTATGAGCGTAAGAATTAGGTGGGTATTTTACATAATCATAAAGCGTCCTGAGCGAACTTGGCTATACACTTGTCGAACCTCTTCTAAGAAGGAGGAAATCCTCGGGCAATATTCGCTGAAGCACAGCGCAAAATATTGAAGACATTTTGTGCATTATTCAGCTTGCACCCCCGCCCCCCCCCCCTTATGGGGCTAATGCTCCATGTCCCCCAACGGGGTCAGATGGTCCCCCAAAAAGGCAAAGATGTTTTCTATGCCCACGACCAAATGATCGGAAGACAAAATACAATTGCAACGAGTGCAAAAAGCCAATTTGCCAAGACCATCGAGGACAAAGCTGTGATGAAGAATGCTCTAAATATTGACTAACTTTGGATCCCGATTTAAGAAAAAATATTAACCTTAGCTGAAAAATGTTGATGTACTTATCTTTGTTAATTAGTATTAAATACGTTTTGACTACTAAAAATAAAATTTTGTTAAAATTTTAGTTTTTATATTGATTTATTTGTGATAAGTTCAAATTACCCTCAAACCACCTAATTTTTTCTTCCACATACTAAAAGCTACTGTCCGAATCCCACTTTTTTTATATACCACTTAATCAAAAGGCTTCAAAGTTACTTCTAGCTCAAACAAATGTGGCAAAAAAGCAAATATATAAGTTTTAGAGCGATTTTTGCCTTGGGGTCTGTCAGACCCCACTGAACCATTTACGTATGTAAAATTTACCTGAACCATCCGAGGGTTAAGGCCGCAATGTAGAAATCTTTCGGATACTAAATTTTGATTGGTGACATCGGTGTCGTGAGATCATGTTCGCGTGATGACGAAATGCCATATGAAATCAGTGGCTTGTGACTTTTGTTTTTCAATGGAGGTCGTTCAATTGTATTTCTATCGCAACTTTAAAATTCAGAGTGTGAACTTAGCCCGCCATCTGTAAATATGGTCGGATAGGTATGAATTTTGTATCAATCGAAAATCGTTTGTTTGTTGTTTTGTGCGTTTGTTCGTCCTGGCAACTCAAGGACTCAGGACTTATTCAGATAAAACGGAAATTGAGACACAACCATTGCCACTTTTTGAGGCGAATTCGGAGCGGAAATCATCATCATCAATGTGGCACGATAGCCCGACGTCGGGCTTTGGCCGCATGAATTGTTGACCTCCAATTGTCGCGGTTACGTGACCTTGTCCTCCATTTTTGGAAGCCCAGCAGCTGGTGGGCGTCTTCACCTACGGGGTTCTCCCAGCGAGCTCTCGGTCGTCCACGAAACCTCGCTCCGTCAATTCGTTATGCGTTCATCACTTTCTTCGGCATGCGATTATCGTCCATCCGTTGTATATGCCCCGCCCATTGCAAACGTTGAAGCTTCACAATTTTCGTTGCTTCCAGCTCATCGTACAATTGATACAACTCATGGTTGTACCGGATACGCCATTGATCTCGCTCGCGAACGGCCCCGAAAATTCGCCGAAGGACCTTTCGTTCGAATCGGTCTAGCAAAATTCCGGAGGCTTGGGTGAGGGTCCATGTTTCGCAGCCATAACATAGTACGGGTCGGATGAACGTTTTGTACACGCGAACCTTCGTGTTCCTGTGCGCAAGTTTCGAATTAATTATAGGGAGGACCGAGAAATATGTCTTGTTGGCTAGTTGTATCCGTCGCTTAATTTCGTCGGTTTCCTTGGCGTCCTTTGATAAGTTACAACCCAGATAGTTGAAGTTGTCTACATACTCGATATTAAGGTCCCCCACTGTGATGCTTGAATTTGCTGGCGTCCTTGTTTTCGATTGCATCGTGGCCTTAATTTTGCTTTCGTATATGTGTAGTCTAACTTCCTTTGCGGCGTTATTGAGATTATGCAGAAGGCTTTCTGTATCACCCGATCTTAGAGACATGATGTTGATGTCGTCGGCGTGGCTTTGAGTCGAATTGATGAGTATTCCGCTGCTCCATTTTCATGGCTCGAATTGCATACTCCAAAGCAAGGTTGAAGAGCGTCGGCGCCAGCCCATCGCCCTGCTTGAGTCCAGTACGAGTTTCAAATAGGTCAGTGAGTCGGTTCTGCACCCTGACCTGCGAGACGGTATTAGTCATCGTCATCCTTGTGAGTCGCACTAACTTTGCTGGTGTACCAAAATGTTGTACAGTACACTTCGATCGATACTGTCGTATGCCTGCTTGAAGTCGACAAAGATTTGGTATACGTCGATGTTATATTCCCAGCACTTTTGGAGTAGTAGCTTCACTGTGAACATTGAACGACCAGGGCTGAAGCCGCCTTGATACTCGCCAATGATTCGTTCTGCATACGGATTTATTCTCTTTTCCTGAATTTTCGATAGAATATTATAGGTCGCATAAACCAATGATATGCCCCTGTAATTTTCACACTTCAGCTTGTCACCCTTTTTGTGGATGGGGCAGATTATGCTTTTGCGCCAATCTTCGGGTATTATCTCGTCGGTCCATATTTTCAGCAGTAGGACATCTATTGCGTTGGTCAGGCACGTTTCACCATGCTTCAGCAGTCCTGCTGGGATCTCGTCAGCGCCGTTCGCTTTGTTACTGTGGAGCGACTATATGGCGAGACTCACCTCCTCTACAGCTGGGGGTAGAACGGGAGGGCCTGGTTCGGCTAACTGCTCAAGAGCTGTCTTCGTGGGGGATGTTGATGGTACATTGAGGAGCTCTTCAAAATGCGAGGCCCATCGTTGGTTAACGCTTTCGATGTCGCTGATGATGTTACCATCCTTGTCCTTACTTAGGCTTGTCCTGGGTTGATATCCGTTCTTGACATTATTTATAAGTTTGTACGCCTGTCTAATGTTCTTACTGGCTAATCTTTGGTTCATTTGCTGTAACTGCTCGTCAAAATGTTTGCGTTTCTTACGTCTAATTTACTTATTAGATACTCGCCGAAGTTCGTTGTATCTGTCTTTCTTGGCTCGGGATGCGCGTTGTGTGTATTGGCAATAGGCTTCATTTTTCGCCTCAATCGAGCCCCTGCATTCGTCGTCGAACCAGTCTGTTCGTCTGCGCCGGCCTTTGTATAGCCCACGACCTCTTCTCCAACTCCTTTGAGGCTGTCTGTGAGCTCCTCCCAGAACTCATGGATGCCTAAATTATTGATGTCATCAATCAGACACAGCATTAATGTTGCGCGGAAGTATGGCAATTCGCATGCTGTCAAATGTCATGATGACATTGTCATCCAATTGTCATGGCAAAACAAAAGTGAGTGTATTGTGTGATTTTTTCTGCAAAATGTGCTAATTTATGTACGCTTTTTGGTCACGCAAATGCCGCGAGAAATCAAAGAGGTTAAAGACTTCTTCATCAAAGCCCGCGGAAAGGATGCGCGTCTGTAAAGATAAAAAAGAATCCAACCAACACCAAATTCAAGATTCTTTGTTTCCGATAAGGAGAAGGCCGAGAAATTGAAGCAATCGTTGCCCCCAGGACTTCAGGTCAAGGAAGTCAAGTAAGGTGTGTACAGTGGGAGGCGAGGCGTGACGAGGAACGATGAGTGACCGGAGAAACAGAACCGTATAAAACATTCGTGTTTGCGCGATGCTCAAGCGGAGTGTGTGTTTTCCATTCTACCAGTGTAAGTGTCCCGACAAATGTCCGTTGTGTCCACGCAACTATTACAAGCAACAACAAATAATATTTTTGCTAATCTCTGTACGCATTTTGCTCATGCAGATGCCGCGTGAAATCAAAGACTTCTTCATCAAAGCCCGCAGGAAGGATGCGCGTCTGTAAAGATCAATAAGAATCCAACCAACACGAAGTTCAAGATTCGTTGTTCCCGATAAGGAGAAGGCCGAGAAATTGAAGCAATCGCTGCCACCAGGAATTCAAGTCAAGGAAGTCAAGTAAGGTGTGTTCAGTGGGAGGCGAGGCGTGACGAGGAACGATAAGTGACCGGAGAAACAGAACCGTATAAAACATTCATGTTTACGCGATGCTCAAGCGGAATGTGTGTTTTCCATTCTACCAATGTAAATGTAGAAAAAGTCAAGAATTTTGTGCTTTTATTTGATGGAATTTATTCCGACAGTTTAACTGTGCCGTGACATATGTGGCGGATGGCGAATGGCGATTGTGTTGTGTTGCTCAAAATTTATCTTGAACTTATCTAAAATGTACAATAATATTAATAATTTTACAATTTAGACTCCATACAAGATACAATCTTATCATTAATTATTAAACTTACTTAATTCGATATTTTTACTGTGGTGATCGCTCGGAAGGTTGTTCGTTGTGCTTTTTCTATGGTTGACTTCAATTTAAAACTCCATCTTGTTTTTTTGTGACACCTTATAGTTTTTGTGTCTTCCGCTACAGCTGACAATCTTCCGAGTGCTCACCGCAGAGTTAATTGACGGCGCTATTGCTACACCGCGGGCCGTGATGATTCCTCATCACTTTGAACATCGACGTCCAATTTAGCCAACCTCACGACTGGTCGCATGTACACTCCATCCTTCGTTTGCACAATTGCTGCTCGCACTAGCCCATCTTTCGAATATGTGACGTTTATTATTCTTCCCTTAGGAAATCTTCTAGTTTTATCGTTTTCATCGATTATCAGGGCTAAGTCTCCAACTTGCAGTTGGCTGGTGGTTTCGAACCACTTCGATCGACGGGTTAATGTTGGCCGATAATGCAATACCCATTTCTGATAGAAGCGTTGTAAAGCTTGTTGCGATTGACGCCACTGTAGCTTCGGATAGTTACCATCAGTGGGAATACCAGGGGGTGTTGCGGGATTCTTATAGGCTAGAAGAGCGTGATTTGGTGTGATCGCTTCCTGTTCGGGATGGTCTAATGGAACGTAAGTTAGTGGGCGAGAGTTAATTAAAGATTCAACCTCTATTAAAGTGCTCTGCAGTACTTCTGGTGTCGGTTTATGCAAAGGGTCGATAATTACCCTCATCGCTGATTTCACCGAACGAATTAATCTCTCTCATGCTCCGCCCATGTGAGGTGACAACGGTGGGTTGAAGTGCCACTTTAGAGTTGGAGAAGTAGTGACTTCTTCAACTTTGTCGAAATCTACTTCTTGATATGCCTCCTGAAGCACCTTCTCCGCTCCAACTAGGCCGCTGTAGCACTCTAGAGGCTGACCTCTTCTTGCAACGAAATTTCGGAACGCGAGCAGAAAGCTATCAGTCGATATGTCCTTGACCATTTCTAGATGAATCGCCCTGATGGTTAAACAAGTGAATATAACTACCCAACGTTTTTCGTATCTCCGATTTACGGTAACCAACAGTGGACCAAATAAGTCTATGCCCGTATGAGAAAATGGGGCGATGTTTACAGCAAGACGCCCGGCAGGAAGTGGTGCCATCTCTGGTGGTGTTGGTTGGGCCAGCCGAATTTTGCATATCTGGCATTGCCGACGCACTTGCTTCACTAAAACTCGCAAGCATGGTATGTGGAAACGTTTTCGCAATTCATTAACGACCGTCTCCGAGAACTGATGTGCGCATTCTTCATGCTTTTTGGCAACTATTAGGTTCGTTATGTAGTGCGATTTCGGAAGAATTACATATCGGAAATTCATTTTCTATTCGACCTTTCAGGCGAATGATATTGTTTTCATCCAAAACCGGCGATAGTCTATATAATTTGCTTTGTTTTGGGACCTTCTGGCCCATTTTTAGCAATGCGATATCAGCAGAATAAATCTTCTGTGCTTCGTGGAATAGAAAGTATTCTGCTTCAAGTAGTTCTTGGGAACTTAAAATTCTCGTATTATTAACTGGAATGCATTTTTTCATTAAATTAATGAATCGGAGGACGTAGGCTGTGGTGCGCAGCAGTCTAGTCCATTTACTAAATCTCGTAAAGCTGATGGTTTCTTGAACTTCATTATGCAACGCGATATATTGAAAGGTAGGATCTTCAGATTCAAATTTATGCGTTTCATGCTCACCTTCATCTGTTTGCTGCGGCCACAAATTTTCGTCCAAATTCAGGAAATCTGGATCCTTGAACCAGCTGCTGTTCACATCGAAATTCAAAGAGTCCCGCCACTTCGTCGGTATGTCTGCAACGTTTTGAGCTGATGGAACCCATCTCCATCGATGAACTTCGGTCGATTCGCGAATTTCTCCAACTCGGCTTGCCACCCATATAGGAAGCTTCTTCGTAGAGCGAAGCCATGATAAAACGACGGTCGAATCGCTCCAAAAATGACTACAATGAATGGTTATGTCGAGTGCTTCTATCGTTGTCCTGAAGAGTCTAGCAGCAATCGTAGCAGCCTGTAGTTCCAGTCGCGGAATCGGAGTATACTTGAGTGGCGCGGCTTTAGCTTTTACGATAACTAGCGATGTTTGAACACCTGATGATGTGACGACTCTTAAGTAGATCGCGGCGGCATAACCTGCCTCTCCGGCATCGGCGAATATATGAAGGGTTACGTCTAAGGATTCAGTCCAAATATCTGCTATGTAGCGACGAGGAATTTTGAGCGATTCGACTGATTTGAGTTGACTGAGCCATGTCATCCACCGCTTATTTAAATAGTCGGATATGGGTTCATCCCAACCAAGTTTTAAACTCCAAGTCTCACGTTGAATCATTTTTAGTCCTGCTACGGCGAACGCGATGAGTCCAAGAGGATCGTAGATCGACATCAGCGTTATCAAGATGTCCCTTTTTGTTGGTCGGCGCTTACCCATCAAAACTTCGCGGTTAGCTTTGTTGAAACGTAGCGAAAATGTTATGCAATCATCATCTACGCACCAAAATATGCCAAGAACCTTTTCGACTACGCTGTTGTCGTTAAAACTATGTAATGCGGTATATTGAGCGTTGTTGATCTCCTTGTTAAACTTCGGCGAGTTCGACTTGAAATTCCGGATTTCAAAACCGGCTTTCGAATGGATGAACTGCATTTCTTTAGCGAGCGTTATCAATTGATCTTCCGTATCACGTCCATCGAGCACGTCATCAACGTAAGTGTTGTTGGTGATGCTCCTAACTGTCTCGGGATAGTCGTTGCTATACTTTGACGCATTCGGGCGCATTACATACTGTGCTTGGTAGGGAGAGCATGTCGCTCCGAACGTCATTACAGTCATGACGTAAACGTCTGGCTCCTCTGCTTGTTGACAATCACGCCACAAAATTCGTTGAGCCATCTGATCTTCGATGTGTACACGTACCATATGAAATATTTCTCTGATGTCTCCAATGAGAGCATACTTGGGAATTCGGAATCTCATCAAGATCTCAATTAATGGGCTGACAAGATCCCGACCTCTTAACAGCATTGTATTGAGAGATATTCCGTCGACTTTCGCTGTCGCATCAAATACGAGCCGAATTTTGCCAGGCTTGTTGGGGTTTTCAAATATGAAGACAGGCAAGTACCATTCCGTCCGTTGAGATGCTTGCAGTTCTAATGGTGACAATTTTCGAAGAAAACCGCTGACTAGGTAGTGTTTCATATGGTTTCTAAATGCTTCTAGCAATTTGGGTTTCCCCAGAAGTTTCCGTTCTAGGCACAAAAGACGTTTGTAGGCCATCGGGTATGAGTCCGGCATTTGAAATTGGTCGTATCTCCACAAAAGTCTCACCTCAAAATTCGTATCTTTCTGAATCGTAGAGTCGTTCATCATTCGTTCGGCTCGTTTTTCCTCTTCGGTCAATTGGTAGTCCTTGTTTGCAGATATTCCAATGGAATCGAGGGCGTGAAATTGTTTGACGACTTCCTCCAATCGTCCGTCTGCACAATCACAAATATGCGCGTTCACTTGGTGCATGAATACGCTTGATGACGATGACTTTTCGATGCCGCAGAGATCCCAACCGAGACGAGTTTTCGTAACGACGGGTTCATGCTTTCCTCCTTCCTTCACGTTGGTGGGGACACATAGATGCCAGTTGTCCAGGCCTATCAGTAACGTTGGCTTCGCGTTTTCGTAGGAATCGAACGGAATGTTCCGGAGATGTTCGTACTTCTCTTGAAGAGCGCTGCGGTTAATAGTTTGCATTGCCAAATCCAGATGTGATATGGTTTGAACAGTAATATTGTGGAGGCTCGCTTGATCTTGAAGAGGTGCTATTTCGATTCCTCCCATCATTGAGTTAGCTTCCATATGGCTCTGTCCATCTGTCCATCGCATACACAGCTGCTTCTTCGTGCCTTTAAAATGCAATAAATTGGCGATTTCCTTTTCCATCAGTGTTATCGACGAGCCATCGTCGAGAAAGGCATATGTGTCGACTCTCAAGTTATTATTTTTCATAGTCACCGGCACTATTCGGAACAGAATGTCACCTTGATTCCGATGCATTGACGCGACCGTGCTAGATGAACTATTGGGACTGTTGTTTTGCTTGGGATCGTCCTTATGTAATAGCGAATGATGTAGCCGTTTGCAATGGTTCACTCCGCACTCCTTCGCCTTTTGGCACCTTGGCGATTTGTGATGTAACAAGCAGATTCGACAGAGTTTAAGACGGTTAACTACGCTCCAACGTTCGTTCAAACTCATTCCGGTAAATTTGTTACACTGTGTTGCGTTCGAACAAGTTTTTTGTAAACAAATTTGACATTTGGGAATATCGGTATTTTGAGCAGTGCTTTCGGGAACTGACTCTGCCGTTTCAGAGGTGTGAACGTTGACTCTGTTATTTTCGCTCGACTTTGTCATTTGCGGTATTCGTGTCATCACGCTGCAGGCGCCATGGGCTATCGTATTAAGCCAATTACTGAATTGTTTGAGCTTAGGGCCGGAGGTAGTCTGCATTTCAGACATTCCCCAGTTGAGACGTATTTGTGCCGGCAATCTCTCGACGAGCTCTTGAAGTAGACGTAAATCATTGAGATATTCGCTGATGTTTGCGGCATTGATTGCGGCAACTAGATTTCGGACTTGTACTGCGTAGAATACTAACGAATCTAGTTTGTCTGCCTTTGGAGGTGGTGATCGCTTGATCGCATCGATTTGTGATTGTATAATCAGTGCGGGCCGTCCATACAGCATCTTTAATGTTTCGATTATCGTGGCGACATTGGATGGGTGCGTGAGGAAGCTTTCCACCATTTTGCGCGCGTCGCCTTTCAAAGACTTCTGGAGTCGGCACAAATTCTCGACATCTGAGAATTTGCAGGCATTTGTCGAGTACTCATAAGTGGCTATGAATGTCGGCCATTGTTCGGGAGACCCGACGAATTGAGGCAGTTCCCTGGATATTGTCTGTCGGGCGAGAAAATGTTGGAATTGTGGCTCTTCTGGTGGCTCTTCCTGTGGGGGTTGGGGTTGACTATTGATGGCATGTTGAGATGACATTTTCTCTATAGAAGAGGTTAGGTCGTTCATTTTACGTTGAAGATCTTCGAAACGTAATTGTTTTTGCTTCTGCAACTCCAGCTCCTTCAGCTTGAACGATAATTCTTTTTCCCGGTCTGCGTTGGCTTTCCTTAACGTTTTGAAATCAGATATGCAGTCGGGACAAATCCAATCTTTTCCCGCGATGCTCGTGTCGACACTTACGCATGCAAAGTGGAACCATTTGCAGCAGCTATCGCATGCCACCATTTCGATGGTATCCTTCTCCGAACACAAGGCGCAATTTGATTGATTTTCATCGAGAATGTCCGACGCTTTCGTTGCCCTTGCATTGTGACTCCCAGTCGCAATTTTGGAGGTTATGATTGTCTAGCTTTCCGATTGACACACGTGAAATGTTCAAATTTTGAGAATGTAGAAAAAGTCAAGAATTTTGTGCTTTTATTTGATGGAATTTATTCCGACAGTTTAACTGTGCCGTGACATATGTGGCGGATGGCGAATGTCGAATGGCGATTGTGTTGTGTTGCTCAAAATTTATCTTGAACTTATCTAAAATGTACAATAATATTAATAATTTTACAATTTAGACTCCATACAAGATACAATCTTATCATTAATTATTAAACTTACTTAATTCGATATTTATACTGTGGTGATCGCTCGGAAGGTTGTTCGTTGTGCTTTTTCTATGGTTGACTTCAATTTAAAACTCCATCTTGTTTTTTTGTGACACCTTATAGTTTTTGTGTCTTCCGCTACAGCTGACAATCTTCCGAGTGCTCACCGCAGAGTTAATTGACGGCGCTATTGCTACAGTAAGCGTCCCGACAAATGTCCGTTGTGTCCACGCAACTATTACAAGCAACGACAAATAATATTTTTGCTAATTTCTGTACGCTTTTTGTTCATGCAAATGTCGCGTGAAATCAAAGACTTCTTCATCAAAGCCCGCATGAAGGATGCCCGTCTGTAAAGATCAAGAAGAATCCAACCAACACCCAGTTCAAGATTCGTTGTTCCCGTTTCCTCTACACATTGGTTGTTTCCGATAAGGAGAAGGCCGAGCAATTGAAGCAATCGTTTCCATCAGGTCTTCAAGTCAAGGAAGTCAATTAAGGTGTGGTCATTAATAATTTTAACTTTTATTCTTTTTCTAATAATTACAGCCACTCCACCGCCTGTTGACTTTCTGTTCTTTGTGTAAACATTGTAATCATTGAAGTGAACGACATCATCATTTTTTAAGAATGTTTCCTGAATTAGCGCACAGTCAACATCATTATTAATTAAGAATAATTCAAGGTTTTGTTTGTTAGTTAATATACTTTGGATGTTAAGTTGAATGATCTTCATAGTTTGTGTTTTTATTAAATATATGTATTTTTTATATTTTTTTCCCCTAAGATGCTAAGTCGAATGTTTTAGATAAACTGTTTAGCACCTTTTGGTGGTAATTTTCGATACCTGTTGGAGCCAACGGCAACGATGTGGAACTGAAAAGAGGAGACGTATTAGTATGATTTCTCAGCGACGAAATCTCATCACTCACCTTGTCATTCACCGCTCGTCATCAGCGTCCTGGCATGATCCGCCGTCCTTCCGTCCAGGTATATCGTCCTTACGCCCACTATGATCCTGGAAGTCGCCTGAAACAAGAAAGATATGATGTTACAATTGATATCAAATTTACCAACATAATTGCGAAATTACCATCACCAAACGACAAACGTAAACAAACACGAAACAACACAACACAGATGACAGCACGATCAGCTGAGTACAATTCGGAACATATGCAAAACAACACGCAACATGTTGCTCTGCATTATGCGCCTGGATGCATTGTTGCAATGCAAATACTAGTATATAAGTAGCATTATACAGTTTAACCTTGACATTGGGTGAGGTTATAAAACACAACGTTCGCGTAACGTTTCGCGTTTTCCGAAACGTTTCCTATTGTGTTCTGTAAACGCATAGATCCGGATCAGACTTGGTGTTCCCATCGCCATCTCTCGGAAAGTGACAAATGTGACAATTGACACATCACAGCTGATACGTTTTGCTCGAAAATTAAAATTTCCAGTTTTAAACGAGATGCAGATACATTTTATTTTGATTATAAATAGTTTAATAAATAAATGAGGGCGGAAATGCACGGTTCGACGGCAGATTGTAAATTTCTGCCAATCAATCAAGCTATGCCTCGCAAGGGGGCGCTTAGAGGATCTGTTTGTAGGGAGAAGTTTCTGATCCGTAACGGCCGGTTGATTTGAAACGTTGCGCGAAACGTTGCGCAACGTTGTGTTTTATAACCTCACCCATTGAAAATACTGTAATGTGTCTAGGATACGTCAACCCAAATTGGCACCAGATGGCGCCAGTATCGCTAGCGAGACAACTTACTGGCCGAAGTTTCCAGAACATCGAAAATAGGTATATAAGGGTGTCGACTAGAGTCAGTCAGTCAGTATAGTTTTACTCGTGGATTATGTCGGATGAGTAACTAGTCAGTAATTAGTGAAATTGTAAATCGTGTATATATCCGTTTGTGTTGTAATAAATAGTGTTACAGTAAAGCGAATGATATTCATTATCGTGTACGCGGAAATTTATCGAACCCACTGGAACGTCTAGAAAAGACGAGAAAAATATAACAATTGGTGTCAGAAGTGGGATTTTCAAGTACGGTGTAGTGTGACTCGTGCGCGGAATGAACGTCGTTCAGTTCCAACCGTCGAGCAGTTCGGACGTGTTTTTCATTCTCTGTTAATTTTTATTCATATGAAGCACAAATGAGTGTATAGTGACCCCCTTTAAATCGCCCATAAATATTATTTTGTGCTGACCAGTGACCCCATTGTTTTTCACGCTTAGTCGTACCTATAATTACATAACTCCACCGTACTCGTTTGCGCATATGTGTTCAATTTCTTCTGTGTACATATAAATATTTTCTGTGTACATATAAATAAATATTTTTTGTGACCCCATTAACATTTTACTTGCTTTATAAAATTCTGATGACTTTAGTGACCCGACCTACCTTAATGTACACTTTATTCTGCTGTGCTAATTTGTTTTAAAACATTGATATTAATCTTCGAGTGTTTAGCGAACTTTATTCAACATGCATAAATGTGCCCTGCAAAACTGCATTGCCTTCGATAATAAAACCAATTTTGTGGTTTGCAAAGGTTTTTGTCAGCGGAAACTACATGGAACCTGCTTGGATGCTCCTCGAGATTGGTTCTCGCCTTATCTAGCAGAACATTTCATCTGCGCTGACTGCCAGAATACAAAAAATATGCTCCGATACATTTTTGAGAAAATTATCGGGCATATCGACAGTCTCAACTCGGACAAAGATAATTTGCTAGCTAAAATTCAGGCACAATCCAAAGCTAGCTCTGATAGCTTTTCGGAAATGGCAAGATGTTTTGACGGATTGTCGAACTCCATCTCTAACTCCGTAGATGTTCGCAACATTGCCAAAGCTATCTCCAGTCTCGAGCAAAAACTGGTAGCGCTCGAAAGTTACTTCAGTCCGACAAACCATCCTTCAATGAACAACAATGCACGTGATCTCGACGAAATTTATGAAAAAGTCGAAAGCATCGAGAGCTGCCTAAGCACTGTTCTCTTGAAGATCAATTGCTTATCCATTGCTGCAGTAATACCAACTACCAAGAGCCAAGCACACATCGAAGTAAATGATCCTGCAGATGTGGATGTAAATCTCAATGTTGAGCCTGCGCCAATCAACTCTTCCTGCGTTATTGAGCCTATTCCTGCGCCAATTAATTCGTCCAGCGATATTCGCCTCTCTTCTACTGCCCCGAAGCCAACCGAAAAGCAGCTATTCTATTTCGGCACTTATTGGTCTCGTGATGAATGGAATAGTCGTCTCGAGAAATTAGGTTCTTCCGAATTTCCTGCCCGTACAGCTCACCATCTCACTCGATCCCAAACTACGACGTTTTTCGTAAAAGGTGTCCCTGGCTACGTAAACGATATCTGGTTGTGCAAAATCTTAGAAGACGAACTGCTGATTAAAGGTTGCACGTGCGAGAGTTATCGTCAGCGTCATCGACGTGCTTCGAGTTCCACAAAATGCTTCAAATTAAGTGTACCTTCACAGTATGCTTGGCTGCTTTGTAAGCATGTACCGGATGGAAGCAAGACATACACTTGGAATGGAATGAAATTTTCAATATGGAGGACCAAATCAACCATAGCGCGCGCATCCAGTAAACAACAACCTATTAATAATAATATATTCAAGCCGCATTTTGTAAGTAACCCCTCACACAATCCCTCTCGTCATTATAGAGCTCCACCTCCGAGTACTATTAACACTCCAGTTACTAGCTCACGTTCTAACATAGGTCATCATCCTAAAAAGGCCATCCCTAACTCATCTAATAATCATACTGTTATTCCTCCGTCTAAAATGATTTCTAATTCTCGTAACAATAATAATAAAACGCGATCTACTAACATTCTCAACACTACGTCGACTATTCTGCCTACTCGGTTGAAGATAAAAGACACCCGCGCGATTACGTCCCCTTCTAAATTAAATATCGTTCCTTCCTCTAGTAACACTAATAACGATAAGACTCCTTCCACTAATGTTGTCAATATGAAAACGACTATTCCGCCTTCGCAATTGACGTTAAATGGACCCATGGCACCCACAAAATACGCTAATTTCATTCCAGGTGCTCCCCAAATTCCATCATCCTCTGGGTCAATTCATGTGCCGAACACTCCAACCAATGTGCCCACTACTTCTAGTAATTTTCTGGATCCACTTGTTCCTCCTGCTGTTAGGCTTACTAAAAACTCCAATGACGACCTTGAATGTAGATATTTGCTTTCAAGATTTAGGGACCATAAGATCTACGACAGTGTCCGCTTATTTCTTTCATATTTGCACGATGCACCAGATACTACATGCGTTGACGGTAAAACTAAAACGAATCTTAAGGTCTTGATACAGCAAGAGGGTCTACCTATTGAGGTGAACTCCTTACGCAAGTTCTTCAACCAATATCACGAAGAACTTGGTATGCCCCTAGAGCAGGTTAAACGCGATCTAGAAACCTATCGCTCCTTCGTTAGTGCGAAATATATTTCCCGAATGCAAAGATCTCGTGAGGACATGAAAAAATATTATTCCTAATGATAAATCAAACCCGTACACGCCTAGATTCCTCTACCACAATTGCAGCGGCATGCGTGGTAAAACAAATAAATTGTTCCTTGATGCAAAATCCTGCCAATTTAATGTACTTGCCCTAACCGAAACCTGGCTGAATGAAACTTTTAAAAACGAGGAAATTCTTGATTCGAACTGGACCATTCATAGAGCTGACCGCAGCTATCAATTCACTGGTCTGTCTAGGGTCGGGGGTGTTCTTATTGCTGTGCACAACTCCATTCCTAGTGAACTTGTTCGAACCGAGCACAACCCATTATTTCAGCACACTTTTATCAAAATCCCCTTTGAGAAACATTGCCTCTATGTTGGTGTTGTTTATATACCTCCCTGTTCCGCTGAAGAATCTTATAATGATTTGTGTGATATCATCTCCTTTGTCTTGGGTAACATGAATGAGGATGACAGAATTATAGTTTTCGGGGACTTCAATCGTCCAAATATTAGGTTCTTTCTCGATGAGAATGATAAACGGCTTCTGCCTGTAAATCTTCTTGATAATTCTGACTTTAACATCATCAGTACGTTCTACGGTAATGACTTGCAGCAAGTTTTATCGACCCCCAACCAATATGGTAAATGGTTAGATATGATCTTTACTAACTGTTATGAGGAAGTAATTGTTGCTCCATCGTCGGAAGCGGAGAATCTTTTTAATAACTCTTGCCATCACTCTGCCATAACTGTAGAATTTTTGTCAATATCTTTTAGTCAGGAAACAAATTCTGAAATTATCTATGATTTTCTAAATGCTGACTATGAAGGCATCAAAAATTATCTTCATTCTGTGGACTGGCCAGTCTATCTCTCTTCATCAATACTTGATGAGATTGTTTCCTCCTTCTATAGCATTATCCTTTACGCCTTTGACAACTTTGTACCTAAAATCAAAAAGCGCAACAAGCTCACTGAACCCTGGCTTGATAGTGATCTTAGACATTTACGAAACCAAAGGAATAAACTATATAAGGCTATTAAAAAAGATCCTAGTATCAGTGATACCCTCAAGAAAAAGTACGATGATCTCGCGAATGAATTCCGGACTAAGTCCCATGAAGCATATAATAATTACGTTAATTTGATGGGTGAAAAAATTATAGACGATCCGAAGAAGTTTTACGATTTTGCTAACACCAAACGCAAAAACACAGGTTACCCAGTTTCAATGCGAAGCGGTAACATTAGCTCTTCGAACCCACTAGATATATGCAACCTCTTCGCTGACCACTTTCAAAACAGTTTCTGCACACCCCCTACACACTCCAATGCAACCCCATTTGATGATGCCACCCCGATATCTATTATCGACAGTATGATTATCACTCAGGATGAGATATTAATAGCTATTCAGCAGCTAAGCTTAAATAAAGGTCCTGGTCCCGACTTAATTCCCCCATGTTTCCTAACGCAATGTGTAGACCAACTAATTACTCCTCTACACATGATTTTCAACAAATCCCTTGGTTCTGGTATCTTCCCATCTTCATGGAAACTTTCACATCTAAAACCCATTCACAAAAGCGGTGATAAGCGATCAGTTGAAAACTACCGAGGTATAGCTATCTTATCAATAATCCCCAAACTTTTCGAGAAAATAGTTTGTGATAAACTCACTCCCATTATTGATCCACTTCTCAATGAGCAACAACATGGTTTCCGAAAAGGCAGATCGACTACAACTAACCTCATGATACTAGTTTCAGATGTCCTCTGCAAAATGGAAAAGAGTGTCCAAGTAGATGCTATCTATACAGACTTTAGCAAAGCTTTTGATAGGGTTGATCATTTACTTTTAATTGATAAGCTCTACAGTTTTGGAATTACGGGGTCGTTATTGAATTGGATCTGTTCCTACCTCCATGAACGTATACAGTTCGTCAAATACAAGGGTCTCACATCCAAAAGCGTGTTTGCATCCTCTGGAGTGCCCCAAGGAAGTCATCTTGGACCACTTCTTTTTAACATTTTTATATCCGACCTATCATTTATATTACATGATATTCCTCATCTATTCTATGCTGATGACTTAAAGATATACCACTCCATCCTTACCCATTATGACTCTGCATTCCTTCAATCTAAATTAAAGTCCCTTGAACAGTGGTGTCATCGTAATAATCTACATCTCAACGTTAGTAAATGCAAAGTGATTAGCTTTTCTCGGAAAAATGAAATTATTACTAGTCCATACCTTCTCAACAACGTTGAATTGTGCAGGGTTGATCATATCACTGACCTCGGTGTTATTTTGGACAGAAAAATGCGCTTCAACCTTCAATATGATAGGGTATTATCCTTGGCCACCAAGCAGTTCGGTTTTATTAAAAGACTATCCAAGGAATTCAAAAATATTTGGGTTACTAAATCCTTATACGTCACTCTGGTCCGTCCCCTTTTGGAATACGCCTGCATAATCTGGAACCCTGTCTTCGGTATACACTCCGATAGACTCGAATCTGTTCAAAAGCAATTCTTACTTTTTGCCCTAAGAGACCTTTATAATCCAGCCGACTATCTAAATCTCCCTTCGTACAATTACAGGCTAAGTCTCTTAAATTTAATGACTCTTTCTGCAAGAAGAACACTCCTTTGTGCCTGTTTCACTTTTGATGTCATTAGCGGCACAGTAAATGTTGATTTTATCCGTAGAAAAATCGTCTTCAACGATCAAACGAGGCGCACTGGGCACACAACCCTTCTTAAAGAATACCAACACTATACCGTATACGGTTTCAATGAACCTATTAATAGATGCTCCCGCACTTTCAATTCACTCAGTATTCATTATTGTCCTGAAATGTCTAAATCTGTCTTCAAATTAACCTTGACTAATGCTCTCCACTCTTCGACTCACTTCCATCAAACGACGTCAAGCTGCTGCTAGGAGACTTTAACGCCAAAGTCGGAAATGAAAGCTGGCATAGGGGAACTACTGGAGGTCATAGCCTCCACGACGAAAACAACAACAACGGTCAGCGACTTATCGACTTCGCGAGCGGCAGAAACCTGGTAATAAGCTCTACATGCTTCCCTCATCGACGAATCCACAAGCAGACCTGGAAGTCTCCAGATGAATACACCGTGAACCAGATCGACCACGTACTTATCAGCAAGAGATGGGCTTCTAATGTCCTAGATGTTCGATCCTATCGAGGAGCCAACTGCGACACCGATCACTATTTGGTGAAGACAACCTACAGGTGCAGAATCTCTTCGGTGCACCTAACGAGAATCAACCCTGCCAAGATCTTCGAGGTTGACAATTTGATTGATGATGCCACGGCGGCTGCGTATACAACAGCACTAGAGGAAAAACTGTCGCCCATGCTTGATGACATCAACAATTTAGGCATCCATGAGTTCTGGGAGGAGCTCAAAGACAACATCAAGGGGGTCGCAGAAGAGGTCGTGGGCTATAAAGGCCGGCGCAGACGAGCAGACTGGTTCGACGACGAATGCAGGGCCTCGATTGAGGTAAAAAATGAAGCCTATCGCCAATACACACAACGCGCATCCCGAGCCAAGAAAGAAAGATATAACGAGCTTCGGCGAGTATCTAATAAGTTAATTAGACGTAAGAAACGCAAACATTTTGACGAGCAGTTACAGCAAATAAACCAAAGATTAGCCAGTAAGAACATTAGACAGGCGTACAAACTCATAAATAATGTTAAGAACGGATATCAACCCAGGACAAGCCTATGTAAGGACAAGGATGGTAACATCATCAGCGACATCGAAAGCGTCAA
Organism: Microchrysa polita; assembly: GCA_949715475.1. Taxonomy (NCBI): domain Eukaryota; kingdom Metazoa; phylum Arthropoda; class Insecta; order Diptera; family Stratiomyidae; genus Microchrysa; species Microchrysa polita. The sequence goes on along the minus strand of OX454417.1, from coordinate 43,660,537 downwards.
CAAACGATGGGCCTCGCATTTTGAAGAGCTCCTCAATGCACCCTCAACATCCCCCGCGGAGCCAGCTCTTGAGCAGTTAGCCGAACCAGGCCCTCCCGTTCTACCCCCAACAGTAGAGGAGGTGAGTCTTGCCATACAGTCGCTTCAAAATAATAAAGCGCCCGGCGCTGACGAGATTCCAGCAGAACTGCTGAAGCATGGCGGAACGTGCCTGACCAACGCTATACATGTGCTACTGCTGAAAATATGGAACGACGAGGAAATCCCCGAAGATTGGCGCAAAAGCATAATCTGCCCAATCCACAAAAAGGGTGACAAGCTGAAGTGTGAGAATTACAGGGGCATATCATTAGTTTGTACGGCCTATAAGATATTATCTAAAATTCTTGAAAAGAGAATTAATCCGTACGCAGAACGAATCATTGGCGAGTATCAAGGCGGCTTCAGACCTGGTCGATCAACGACCGATCAGCTTTTCACAGTGAAGCTACTACTCCAAAAGTGCTGGGAATATAACATCGACGTATACCAAATCTTTGTCGACTTCAAGCAGGCATACGACAGTATCGATCGAAGTGTACTGTACAACATTATGCTGAATTTTGGTATACCGGCAAAGTTAGTGCGACTCACAAGGATGACGATGACTAATACCGTCTCGCAGGTCAGAGTGCAGAATCGACTCACTGACCTATTTGAAACTCGTACTGGACTCAAGCAGGGCGACGGGCTGGCGCCGACGCTCTTCAACCTTGCTTTGGAGTATGTAATTCGAGCCATGAATATGGACAGCAGCGGAACGCTTCTCATCAAGTCGACTCAATTAGTAGCGTACGCCGACGATATCAACATCATGTCTCGAAGGTTGGGTGATGCAGAAAGCCTTCTGCATAACCTCAATAACGCCGCAAAGGAAGTTGGACTACATATCAACGAAAGCAAAACAAAGGCCATGATGCAATCGAAAACAAGGACGCCAGCAAATTCAAGCATCACAGTGGGGGACCTTAATATCGAGTATGTAGACAACTTCTACTATCTGGGTTGTAACTTATCAAAGGACGCCAACGAAACCGACGAAATTAAGCGACGGATACAACTAGCCAATAAGACATATTTCTCGGTCCTCCCTATAATTAATTCGAAACTTGCGCACAGGAACACGAAGCTCCGCGTGTACAAAACGATCATCCGACCCGTGCTATGTTATGGCTGCGAAACATGGACCCTCACCCAAGCCTCCGAAATTTTGCAAGACCGATTCGAACGAAAGGTCCTTCGGCGAATTTTCGGGGCCGTTCGCGAGCGAGACCAATGGCGTATCCGGTACAACCATGAGTTGTATCAATTGTACGATGAGCTGGAAGTATCGAAAATCGTGAAGCTTCAACGTTTGCAATGGGCGGGGCATGTACAACGGATGGACGATAGTCGCATGCCAAAGAAAGTGATGAACGCACAACGAATTGACGGAGCGAGGTTGCGTGGACGACCGAGAGCTCGCTGGGAGAACTCCGTAGGTGAAGACGCCCACCAGTTTCTGGGCTTCCGAAACTGGAGGACGAGGTCACGTAACCGCGACAATTGGAGGACAACGATTCAGGCGGCCAAGGCCCGACGTCGGGCTATCGTGCCACATTGATGATGAATGCTCTCCAATCATCCTAGGATCCAACCTCCTATCCCATACCCTATTATTTATAGCGAATTAAGTTAGTATTAAGTACTTATTGTTAAATGCCTTGTTTTGGTGAATGAATAAAATAAAATAAAATAAAATAAAATAATTTTCTGAAAAATTCGCGACAGAAAATTCTGGAAAGTGAACGCAATCGTGTTGGACTAGTGTAAAGAGATCCGGTAAACGTGAAATTGCGTGTGTTAGTGAACATTCGAGAACTGGACGAGAATTTTCGGGAAAGTTCGTAACGGAAAGTTCTGGAAAGTGAACTTACGAGCTTCGGGTCCGAATATTTTGGACAGAAAAACTTCTCGAAAGTGAAATAGTGCCGTAACGTGTAGAATTCGAAAGCATTCTAGAAAGTTCGATTCGTGTAAAATTGAACTGTGGACAGTTTATAGTCGAGAAACAAAATGCCGCGTACTATCTCGCAACTAACAACGGCCGAATTGAAGCGTGAGCTGGCAAAACGGAATTTATCGACTTCGGGAAACAAAAGCGCGTTGCTTGCTCGGCTGATGGACGCACTGAGAGATGAAGGACAGGATCCCGACACGCTGGAGTTTCGAGAAGAGCAAGACCCTAGTGAGGCATGTGCAGAAGAAACGACAGACCCAATGATGCAGTTGCTGAGAACTATGGCGGAGCTGAACCAGCGAGCAGCAGAACAAATTGAACAATCAGCCAAGATGAAGGAATTGATTAAATCTGAACTGAAGGAACAGAATGAACGGTCAGCCAGGTCCGAAGAGGCACTGAGCGAACTGAAGGCGATAGCGACCAAGCAGGAAGAAGCGTTCAGCCATTTAAAGAGCAGCCTCGAACAAACGAAAACGAAAGTGCTGAAGATAATCGATGAGAAATCGCAAGAAAACGCTGATAAAATCAAGTCAGTGGCGGAAGAAGTCCAGATGTTAAAGAACGATCTGGAACGTTTGAAAACAACGAATGTCAACCAATACCCGCAGAATGCAGCAGTAGTCGGAGATATCCAGAAGTCTAATAGCGACCTCGAAACATCGAGAAAAAGTGAAATATTTAAAGCCGACTCGAATATTAAAAGTCTAAAAGCGCCGACTTTCGATGGACAAATGTCTTGGAACATCTACAAGACACAATTTGAGGCTGCTGCGGTGGTAAATGGTTGGTCGGATAGCGAGCGCGCAACGGCTCTGATTCTAGCGTTGAGAGGACCTGCTGCTGAGATCCTGCAATCGATTCCTGCTCCACTTCAAACGTCTTACATGGATCTTGTGAAGGCGATAGATGTGCGATACGGTGACGAGCACATGAAGCAAATTTATCGATCACAGCTTCGTAACCGGACACAGAAGCCAGGAGAAACACTGCAGCAATTGGCTCAAGACATTGAGCGGCTGGCTCTTTTGTCATACCCGACCACGGAACCTGAACATCGGAATGAAACATCAGTGGATATATTCACTTCGGCTATCCTCGACCGTGAACTACAACAGGCGTTAAGGCTAGCTGACAAGCGAAATATCAGGGACGCACTTGTATATAGCCTGACATTTGAAGCTGCGAAGCAAGCCACCCGTAATTGTGTGCGAGCCCGAGAAGTAGTAGAGGATTGTGTCTGTCAGCGAATGGATGCATCAAGGCAAGCTATCAACAGAGATGCAATTCGGTGTTGGAACTGCGGTAAAAAGGGTCATGTCCGGAGGATTTGTCAACAACCGAGAAAGGCTGAAACATTCCGCAAGAAGTGTGCCCAGCAGGCGAGAAAAACGAGTTGGCAAAGAGCGAATCGAGTTCGAGAAGTAACGGGCGATTACGTTTGTCGGCGAATCGATGTACCGAGACGAGTTTCGATTCGGTGCTGGAAATGCGGTCAACAGGGGCACGTGCGAAGCGCCTGTGAACAGCTGAGGAAGGCAGGCACACTCTGCAAGAAGGCTGTCAACGGCGATTCAATTCGGTGCTGGAATTGCAGTGAAAATGGTCATCTGCAAAGGAACTGTCGTATGCCGAGAAAGGCAGGACCATCCTGTAAGAGATGCGTGCAGCGAACCAGAAGAATGAGTTGGCGAAGTGCGAAACAACCTGCTCCCGTTGTATGTGAATCGGGCAACAAACGATTCTACTGGGTGGACGTTCGAGGTGACGTTGAGGAGTGGTGCAGCCGGTGTACGAGTTGTGCAGCTGTTAAAGGACGAGCATCGGAAGCCGAGAGCGGAAATGAAAGCCATACGTGTGGATCGACTGGCACCCTATCGAGGCGACGATACGGAGGAGACCGAAGCGTGTTCTGTTCGGGACGAACAGGTTTAAGGAGGGGGTAATGTAATGTGTCTAGGATACGTCAACCCAAATTGGCACCAGATGGCGCCAGTATCGCTAGCGAGACAACTTACTGGCCGAAGTTTCCAGAACATCGAAAATAGGTATATAAGGGTGTCGACTAGAGTCAGTCAGTCAGTATAGTTTTACTCGTGGATTATGTCGGATGAGTAACTAGTCAGTAATTAGTGAAATTGTAAATCGTGTATATATCCGTTTGTGTTGTAATAAATAGTGTTACAGTAAAGCGAATGATATTCATTATCGTGTACGCGGAAATTTATCGAACCCACTGGAACGTCTAGAAAAGACGAGAAAAATATAACAATACGTTATACATAGAGTTGTCTTGATAAGTGATTAGAATATAACGCGGCACTTCATCTCTAGAAGCCGGTGTGACGAGTCGATTTTGATTACCTTTCGATAGATTTTGAATATTTTGGATTAACCTTTTGCTTGCCCTTTGATTGTGATTTGATTGATTGATTTGAACTTTATGTATTGGAAATATGTACCATTGTGGATTGTGTTTTTTGCATAGTTTTAAATATATACTTCGTTCAACATAACTACCTCGTGTGTGTTGTGATTTTCATTCTCCTGTACCAAGGAGTGGTCCGTCGGGCGAGATCACACGCATTGCGCCCCACATTTGGTCCGTCGAGCCGGATAAGGAACCAGCGACAGCGACGTCATCATCATAAAGGAAAGTTGGTGAGCGATCCTTTTTGATAATTTTGAATTCGATTTGAAATTGAAAAACCGTAAGGTTAACGGCGGTGTAGTGTGTGTGTTTAGAACAAGATCAAATTGATTATTCCACAAAGATTGTGCGTGTGTGTGTAATTGAATTTGAAATTCATTGAACATAATTGTATTAGAAGATCCATTACTTTGTCTGTATCTTACCTATAATGGATTTATTGATAGCCAAACAAAGGGCAACGGCTCGCGAGTTAGCCAGTGTAATCCCGTTTTTTGAAAGAATAAGTGAAGAAAAAACATTGGTGTACTTGAATAATATCCTCACTCGGGCGTGTCAAATTAAAGACCGTTTTTAGGGTTTTTTAGAAAATTTTTTTCAAAAAACCCTTATGAAATCGATTTGTCCGTCCGTCCGTCCGTCCGTCTGTCCGTCTGTCCGTCTGTCCGTCTGTTCACTAAATAACTCGCGAACGGCTCAACCGATTGTCATGAAATTTGGTAGGAATGTGTAGAATGGTTACAGTCTTTGGCACATATACCTTAGAAGCTGGTAGGAAGAAGACAACAGGGTGTCCCGAACGTTTGAAAAAAGTCGACTTTTTTAGTTTTTATCGGAGATTGACGTATGGGTATTTAAATCAAAGATCTAAACGAGTACACCTCATATCAGTTAAAATTTTCCAGTTTCGAGTAACGGTAAAAAAGTTATTGGCGTTTAAAGTTAAACTTCCTTTTCGAGCTCCGTTTTTCTAAACCGTTATAGGGATCGATATGAAACTTTGCAGAAAGATTGGTCAGTATGGCCTTATATACGTTAAAAATTAAGACTGTTGACTTTTGCTAAGGAAAAGTAAATAACAGTAAATTTGTAAAATTTCAATTTGTTCGTGTGTAGCCCCTCTTAGGTTTCCAAATATGAAAATACTGCTAAGGGTGTTTAGAAAATTACATGTAGAATATGTCTACGAATTTTCATTCGAATAACTGTATCCAAACCGGAAATATAGCCAAGTAAGTATTTAGTAAGGCCCTTTCACAATGCAAGCCTCTTAAGCATTTCTTCAATGTACGTATATATCTCTTAACTTGATGAAACAATGAACATGAAATTTGGTGGAAATGCATAGAATGGTAATAGTGTTTGCCACAACAATTTTTGAAGTTAGTAGAACCAAGTTAACAGGGTGTCCCTGAATAGCTGCAAAAGTATACTTGTTCAATACTCATAGGAAAGCTTGCGTTGGCTCTTATGACAGGGAACACAATGGAATCATTTTATATAAGGTTGCTTTTCTTTGATTAAAAAACAGTAACAGTAGATTTACAGCTAATAATTCAGTTCATATATAAAGCCAAGCCATCCTTACGTTTGCCTGAGTTTCTTTTTGGTCAAAGGCCATCCGAAATCTTAAATCGTTGCCTTTAGATTTGCCTTGGAGTACTTTTATACAAACTGGGTAAATAGTAAATCTATTTTAATTAAAGGTGGAACAGAATGAAAGGCGCTAGCCTTTCATTCTGGAACGCGTTTATTTAGACCAATCCAAAAATAGATTTACAGGAATCATTTCATTAATGTTGTGCACAATACTTATTTATTGCTTATAAAATATATGTACAAAAAATATTCACTATGCATTAAAATTCTAAAAAACCCTCGTATTGCGGGCGCAGCCCTCTGTACGCCGGTATTTTTTCTGAATGCCACGAAGAAATTATGGACTGTCTCACAAGTAAGGAACAAATAACTCAAAATCCATATTTCTTCAATGACATTTCCGGGGACTTCTATGAAGAATACATTGACTTTAAGTCCCGAGTTGAGGAGTTAATGGACAGGAAACATAGGGAGTCGAAAAAACTCAACAGTGTAATTCTACGACAATCAGAACTGAGACTTGAACTGCATGTCGAGTGCGAAGAGTCAGATGCTGCTAGTACATTACAATGCATTTCTAGTGTAGCACGACCACCTGTTGTAACTCATAGGGTATTGTTTAAAGCGCCACAAAATTCGACTATATTAGTGGACACAGATACTAACGATACGTTTTGGCAGTGCAACGAGAATACGATTAGTAGTCCCTTATATTCCATCACAACGGAACCAACAATCCAACCTGACAAAAATGACAATCAGATGCAGTGTAATACCATTAACATTGATGGCTCCTTGGATGCGAATACGATTGAACCTACCATCGAAAAAGAATTTATGGAAGTTTCTGTGAAGCCAACCTTACTTGAATCAAAACAGGCATACTCCCCGTCTACGGGGACGTTTGGCACGACTTGTACGCTCCTTTTAAATAGTTAACAAATGGATATTCCGGTGACTACTGAACCAGGTCCATTGTTAAGGAACTGGAGACCCAAGTATGACAAATTCAATAAAGATGTGCACGTGCTCCAACGCACCCAATTCCCTCATATGTTTCTCACAGCAAACGAGCATCACAAGGTCGAATCACATATTGTTCCAAAAGTTGAAGGGGCAGCATACACAACGATTCGGTACGCATGCACCCCTCCCATTGAAGACACTGATCCTACAATCGCAATGTCTCAAACAAGGGTCAATCAATTGAATGAATCCCCAACACAGAGCCTTCGATGCGGCGTTGTACATTTGGCTGACATTCAGCTAAGAAACAGTCTAAAATTTGATAATGTCACCACTCACTTGTGGTACAAACCGGCCATACAATTGGAATGGTCAAATATTCGACCATCGTCTTGGTCAATTTTCTTTGCAAGCCACGACCATCAAATACCGTTAAAAGACACTACGTGGCTCAATAGCCCACCGAAGAAACGTAAGGAAGATAGTACATCGCACACAATTTGGTTACATTTCTACCTCAATCCCTCTATGATACATGGAATTCAAGGATTAGCTGGTGGGACAACGAGTACAGTCATTAACAACGTGGAAGACTGTCTATCCGTTCTCAACCGCAGTAAATTTATGAAATGTCCCTTCCTACTCAATAGCGAGTTAGTATTTGGTCGAACCAACCCCACTGCTTCGTTTGAAAGTAGCAATGCGATCGTTCGTCCCAAAAAAATCCCCGTAACTACGTCGATGATTGACCAATCAACATCTCCCTTGAAACTCCGCTACGACAACAGTGACCGAGAAACAATCCTTTTAGTCAAAAAGTATGGGAACACTATCGGCAGAAGAGACATTCGCCAATCCAGTCAGCATGTCTTCCCATGGCATAAAGCAAAGGCCAGGATTTACAAACAAAGGATGTGGAGAATAACTCACACGAAAGCAAGTCATCTCAGTTCACCCACTCGCACGAATGCAAACAGCAGCATGATTGGCAACACGAAATTGAGTGATGGTAGACGGAGGGTCAAAAAACCATATAGATTGAATTTGACACTACGCTTACTAGTGACCTCTGCACGGGCCACGCTTAGTGCACGAACACTTGGTTTGAACTCCTCAATGCTTGAACATTGCCGCATTCAGACTGACAGATATGCAGCTTATAAAAACGCGTTTCGAAGAATAACTGCAATCTGTCTACGAAAAACTAACCCATTTGTATCGTGACGATTTCCACGCTTCTTATGACTCGGAACATCCAATGACGACCTGCACCGTCCCATTGAACAACCCAACGATTACCACAAGATGAGCCTTAGAAAACGGAACCCCTAGAACATTGATCCACTCAATGTAGCATACATACATGCTTCGTTTCATACGCAATGAAACAATCTCAGAAACATAGAAAACAATAGTACTTAACAAACCCATAGAACATTGAGCCAATCAATGTAGCATACACACATGCACACATAGAAAATTTGAACCCCCTAAAGAAGCATTGATCAGCCCTTGATCAGTGCCCCTTGAATCGACGAACAACCGCACACACATAGAACAATTAAAGCACACACGCTTATGAAAAAGCAGCACATACGCTGAAGACAATTAGTGACACACACATTTGAATACACACAGAAAAACATAGAACAAAACCAAGCACATACGCTTACAACATTTAGCAACATACAAGAACCATAGAATTACATTCACACATGAAACGGTATGCCAGATACCAACCTTGAAGAAATAACTATAAGAACACACAATCTCCGATAGAACACACAAAACCTCATTCAACGAACATTGAATATTTGAACGAATTCTCACCATAGCGAGTAGGGCGCGCTATAACGCCCTCCGATCCTGCACCACAAAGTTGACGGCACGGTGGAAATACCGCCGACTACTGGCTGGGAACATCACCCTGGGAATCCTGGATCTAAAACGAAAACGATTACAACAGAATCAATACACATTTAGTTATTGTTTATGCACATGAATTAATAATTATACTTTCAGATACAAATCAAGCACTTACCTGAAAGTACCTTTCAGCGGGGGGAGAATGTTGGAGCCAACGGCAACGATGTGGAACTGAAAAGAGGAGACGTATTAGTATGATTTCTCAGCGACGAAATCTCATCACTCACCTTGTCATTCACCGCTCGTCATCAGCGTCCTGGCATGATCCGCCGTCCTTCCGTCCAGGTATATCGTCCTTACGCCCACTATGATCCTGGAAGTCGCCTGAAACAAGAAAGATATGATGTTACAATTGATATCAAATTTACCAACATAATTGCGAAATTACCATCATCAAACGACAAACGTAAACAAAAACGAAACAACACAACACAGATGACAGCACGATCAGCTGAGTACAATTCGGAACATATGCAAAACAACACGCAACATGTTGCTCTGCATTATGCGCCTGGATGCATTGTTGCAATGCAAATACTAGTATATAAGTAGCATTCTACAGTTTAACCTTGACATTGAAAATACGTTATACATAGAGTTGTCTTGAGAAGTGATTAGAATATAACGCGGCACTTCATCTCTAGAAGCCGGTGTGATTTGATGAGTCGATGTGTGAGTCGATTTTGATTACCTTTCGATAGATTTTGAATATTTTGGATTAACCTTTTGCTTGCCCTTTGATTGTGATTTGATTGATTGATTTGAACTTTATGTATTGGAAATATGTACCATTGTGGATTGTGTTTTTTGCATAGTTTTAAATATATACTTCATTCAACATAACTACCTCGTGTGTGTTGTGATTTTCATTCTCCTGTACCAAGGAGTGGTCCGTCGGGCGAGACCACACGCATTGCGCCCCACAATACCTAATCTGTTAATTAAAGTTTTCATGTTATCTATTTCTTCTCTTTCCCCATCAGAGAGTAAGTCATATACTGTCTTTTTTACCACTTTGTATAAGGAATTCAATATGTCTTTATATTTATCACACATCGTTTTATATTTTGTTAAGATATCATCATGAACTTTAATATTTTTTCCCAATGTCTCATTATTACTAGAGGTTTCTACAAGTTCCGTTTCAGAACTGTCTTGTTTAATATGGTTTTTATTAGCATTTTTGTTCGCAATTTTATTATTTTTTGATTTGACACTTTGGGCATATGTATGATCTTGTGTTAGTATTTTATTAATTCTTTCAACCTTATTGATTAAACAATAATGACACGGTTGTTTTTCACTTTTCCAGCTTCTTTATTTTGTTATTGCACGACGTTTCGCTCTACATTATGAGCATCTTCAGGTTGCTACAAATAAGTTATTTAATATTGCTTGACAATTAATGTTGTTTATAACTTACACAGATAGGTAAAATAGTTAGTATTTAGTCCTATTTCTTCTACGATTACTCCATGTTACCTACTATTTGGATTATTTTTGACATTTATAGACGTTTAGTTTAGTTAAGTTTAGTATTGCCAACAATATACATGTTATTGTGGTGCCATTTTTTATATTATTTCAATTTATTATTAAGTTGGTATATCTGCTAACTTGTTATACCCTTCGCTTATTAAGCGAAAAGGGTATATTAACTTTGTCATGAAGTTTGTAAGGCATTGAAGGAAGCATCTCCGACCATATAAAATATGTATATATATGATCAGCGTGACGAGCTGAGTCGATTGGACTCCCCAAAATTAGGTTCTTCTTAGAAAAACTTTTTTATTTATGCACCAAATTCAATTAAATTTCACACACATGTGTTTTCGTTGGTGACACACAACATATGTAAAAATCGACCAAATCGGACAATGGCGTCGTGGGGCTGCCATACAAACCTAGTCCCCCAAATTAGGTTCTTCTAAGAAAAACTTTTTTATTTTCTCATCGATTGCAATCAATTTTCGTGCAAATGTGTTTCTAGTGACACGACAAAACATATGTTAAAATGGACCAAATTGGACCATGGGCTCATGGGGCTGTCATACAAACCTAACTCCCCAAATTAAGTTCTTCTGAGAAAATTATGTTTATTTATACACCAATTTCAACGAAACTTCACACAAGTGTGTTTCTATTGATGACACAAAACATATATATTAATAGATGGAGTCGGACCATGTGGTCATGGGGCTAACATACAAACCTATCCCCCCAAATCAAATTTCTCTAAGAAAAACCATTTTATTTGTACACGAATTTCAACCAAACCTCATGGAAATGTATTTTTATTGATGTTACAAAACATATGCAAAAATGAATTAAATCGGACCATTGGGGTCATGAGGGATGAGTCTGGCATATAAACCCAACCCCCAAATTAGGTTCTTTGAAGAAAAACTTTTTTATTTGTCCACCAATTTCAATCAAATCTTATAGAAATATGTTTTAATTTATACCACAAACATACATACATCCTCCCTTTTGGTTCTTCTAAGAAACACAAGACCCCCGCTTCTCCAATAAAGCTTCGCCACGGCACTTATGTGAAAATTCGAGGTAAAGCGTGGAAGCGGGGAGAATTAAACACAAGTCATAGGAACGCCCGAAAAAAACTTTTAGCCCGAGGGGAGCGAAGGGTATACAAATTTCGGCCGCGCCCGAAATTAGCCTCGGTCTCGTTTTTCAATTTCGTTTTTAATGTTTAAAGAGTTTTTATAATTTTTATTAATGTATATGGCTTCTTTTATTAATAATTTATTTTTGTGATTGTCTTTATTTATGATTTTTGTATTTCCGAAATCCATTACATGTTGTTGTTCAACTTGGTGTTTGACTAATTTTGTGTGCATATTGTTATCCATTTTGTATTTGCTTTTGTGTTCATTCAGTCTAGTACATAATTTCCTAGTTGTTGATCCATAATATTCTGTTTTGATGTTCTGTTCATTGCATGTTTTGCATGGAATGCAGTATCAAACATTCTTATTATTTTCTTTGTTTATTTTGTCCTTAGTGTTAGTGTATAGGTGATTTTTCATTTTATTAATTGGCTTAAACGTTGTTTTTATATTAATATTATGGTTATTTCCTTCTCTGGTTATTTTTTAGGTAGTATCTTCGCTAATTTTTCACTTACTTTGGGTACATATGTTATTGTTTGGAATTTATTAATATGGTCATTCGTTCTTTGTGCACTTGTATGATTAAGGTGTGTTATCTTTTTTATGTTATTTGTTATCAGTGTGTTAATTAGTTTATCAGGGTACATATATGTTTTTAGTATGTGTTTTATGTCAGCTATATGTTTATCCCATAACGTGGTATTAGTTAGTGTGAGTCTTCTATGAATGTAGTTGGATATAACATTCTTCTTTATAAAGAAAGGGTGATGTGATTTATTATGTAAAATGTTGTTTGCAGATGTTGGTTTTTGGTACCATTCCATTATTAATTTCTTATTTATTTTGTGTATCATTACATCTAAAAAACTAATTTTATTATCTTTTTCCATTTCCAGGGTAAATTCTATTTCATGATGTATACTATTAAGTGCTTCTAATATGCCATTTATTGAGTTTTCTTGTATTATTGCAATAATATCATCTACGTACACTTTAATGTACATTATTTCATTTTTAAATTGGTTATGTATTTTATTCAGTAATTTGGAAACATACAAGTTTGCTGCTATTACACTAATATTACCTCCCATGGTTAGGCCTTTACTTTTATAGATCGTGTTGTCATATTTGAAGTAACTATTCTGTAGGCATAATTTGCTCATTTCCATGAACATGGCTTTAGGGATTTTCGTGATTTTTCATTTTATTAATTGGCTTAAACGTTGTTTTTATATTAATATTATGGTTATTTCCTTCTCTGGTTATTTTTTTAGGTAGTATCTTCGCTAATTTTTCACTTACTTTGGGTACATATGTTATTGTTTGGAATTTATTAATATGGTCATTCGTTCTTTGTGCACTTGTATGATTAAGGTGTGTTATCTTTTTTATGTTATTTGTTATCAGTGTGTTAATTAGTTTATCAGGGTACATATATGTTTTTAGTATGTGTTTTATGTCAGCTATATGTTTATCCCATAACGTGGTATTAGTTAGTGTGAGTCTTCTATAAATGTAGTTGGATATAACATTCTTCTTTATAAAGAAAGGGTGATGTGATTTATAATGTAAAATGTTGTTTGCAGATGTTGGTTTTTGGTACCATTCCATTATTAATTTCTTATTTATTTTGTGTATCATTACATCTAAAAAACTAATTTTATTATCTTTTTCCATTTCCAGGGTAAATTCTATTTCATGATGTATACTAGGCCTGTTCCAAAAACCGGGATCCCGGTACAAAACCGGTGTTCACTTGGTACCGGACCCGATATTCTAAAGTACCGATATCCCGGTTTTTTGGTACCGAGTTAAAAAAAACCGACCGACGAGTCGGTTTTTTGGTACCGAGTTAAAAAGAACGATTCATTTCAACCATGAGCCGGTTTTTTTTCAGGTTTTTTGGTACCGGTACTCAAAAAAACCGGCTTATGGTTAAAAAAACCGTCGGTACTGAAAAAAACCTGAGTCGGTTTTTAACCCGGTACTCAAAAAAACCGGCTTATGGTTAGAAAAACCGTCGGTACTGAAAAAAAAACCTGAGTCAGGGAAACCGCTTGTGGTACCGGGTATTGAAAAAAACCGAAACCCGGTACTGAAATCTCGGTACCGAACAGGCCTAATGTATACTATTAAGTGCTTCTAATATGCCATTTATTGAGTTTTCTTGTATTATTGCAATAATATCATCTACGTACACTTTAATGTACATTATTTCATTTTTAAATTGGTTATGTATTTTATTCAGTAATTTGGAAACATACAAGTTTGCTGCTATTACACTAATATTACCTCCCATGGTTAGGCCTTTACTTTTATAGATCGTGTTGTCATATTTGAAGTAACTATTCTGTAGGCATAATTTGCTCATTTCCATGAACATGGCTTTAGGGATTTTCGTATTCATAACTTCAAAATTTTCTTCGATTATTTTAACTACTTCATCTATTGGGATATTGGTGTACATGTCTTTTATGTCAAACGATACCATTTTATATTCGTGAGATATTGTTATGTCTTTTAGTTGTTTCACTAACTCAGCTGAATTTTTTATATCAAAATTATGTAAGTTTCTTAGTTTATTAAGATCTGTTAGGAGCATTTTTGATAAATTTGTTGTAGGGGAATTTATACTCTTAACTAGGGGTCGGAACGGGGTACCCTCCTTATGGATTTTCGGTTTTCCTTCTACTCTAGGGGGTTGTGCACTCGTATTAATAAGTTTATTCTTAGTTGTGAGGTCTATGATGTTCTCTTTATATAAGTTTCTTATATATTGGTTTGCTTTGTTTTGTATTGTTGTTGTGGGGTCTTTTTTAAGTATTTTATAATTATTATTGTCTAGCATTTGGCGCATTTTCTCTTTATACGAGTTTCTCACTTTAATGCAGAAAATAAGACATAACCTAACAATAAATGAATTTTACGAAGTAATTTGCACAATTAATAGAATAAACCTGAATGAAAATAAAAAAATTAAAAATATAATGATTAACAAATTTAATAGACTTTTAAAAAACAATAATTATCACATAATTTTTGACGAATTAGAAGTTAACACCAAAGTAATTAACCTCACCAAAACACAGAAATCCCAGAGTATGCAAAGAATGTGTTGAGTTTGGGAAAAAACTTCAACTATTGTGAGAAAATTAATGAAAACACAATTATCCAATTAATAGCAGATGTAGAGAGTAACATAAAATATGTAGAAACTCATGATCATCATCAATGTGGCACGATAGCCCGACGTCGGGCCTTGGCCGCCTGAATCGTTGACCTCCAATTGTCGCGGTTACGTGACCTTGTCCTCCAGTTTCGGAAGCCCAGCAGCTGGTGGGCGTCTTCACCTACGGAGCTCTCCCAGCGAGCTCTCGGTCGTCCACGCAACCTCGCTCCGTCAATTCGTTGTGCATTCATCACTTTCTTTGGCATGCGATTGTCGTCCATCCGTTGTACATGCCCCGCCCATTGCAGACGTTGAAGCTTCACGATTTTCGATACTTCCAGCTCATCGTACAATTGATACAACTCATGGTTGTATCGGATACGCCATTGGTCTCGCTCGCGAACGGCCCCGAAAATTCGCCGAAGGACCTTTCGTTCGAATCGGTCTAGCAAAATTTCGGAGGCTTGGGTAAGGGTCCATGTTTCGCAGCCATAACATAGCACGGGTCGGATGATCGTTTTGTACACGCGGAGCTTCGTGTTCCTGTGCGCAAGTTTCGAATTAATTATAGGGAGGACCGAGAAATATGTCTTATTGGCTAGTTGTATCCGTCGCTTAATTTCGTCGGTTTCGTTGGCGTCCTTTGATAAGTTACAACCCAGATAGTTGAAGTTGTCTACATACTCGATATTAAGGTCCCCCACTGTGATGCTTGAATTTGCTGGCGTCCTTGTTTTCGATTGCATCATGGCCTTTGTTTTGCTTTCGTTGATATGTAGTCCAACTTCCTTTGCGGCGTTATTGAGGTTATGCAGAAGGCTTTCTGCATCACCCAACCTTCGAGACATGATGTTGATATCGTCGGCGTACGCTACTAATTGAGTCGACTTGATGAGTAGCGTTCCGCTGCTGTCCATATTCATGGCTCGAATTACATACTCCAAAGCAAGGTTGAAGAGCGTCGGCGCCAGCCCGTCGCCCTGCTTGAGTCCAGTACGAGTTTCAAATAGGTCAGTGAATCGGTTCTGCACTTTGACCTGCGAGACGGTATTAGTCATCGTCATCCTTGTGAGTCGCACTAACTTTGCCGGTATAACAAACTTCAGCATAATGTTGTACAGTACACTTCGGTCGATACTGTCGTATGCCTGCTTGAAGTCGACAAAGATTTGGTATACGTCGATGTTGTATTCCCAGCACTTTTGGAGTAGTAGCTTCACTGTGTAAAGCTGATCGGTCGTTGAACGACCAGGTCTGAAGCCGCCTTGATACTCGCCAATGATTTGTTCTGCGTACGGATTGATTCTCTTTTCAAGAATTTTTGATAAAATCTTATAGGCCGTACAAACTAATGATATGCCCCTGTAATTCTCACACTTCAGCTTGTCACCCTTTTTGTGGATTGGGCAGATTATGCTTTTGCGCCAATCTTCGGGGATTGCCTCGTCGTTCCATATTTTCAGCAGTAGCACATGTACAGCGTTGGTCAGGCACGTTCCACCATGCTTCAGCAGTTCTGCTGGGATCTCGTCAGCGCCTGGCGCTTTATTATTTTGGAGCGACTGTATGGCAAGACTCACCTCCTCTACTGTTGGGGGTAGAACGGGAGGGCCTGGTTCGGCTAACTGCTCAAGAGCTAGCTCCGCGGGGGATGTTGATGATGCATTAAGGAGCTCTTCAAAATGCGAGGCCCATCGTTTATTGACGCTTTCGATGTCGCTGATGATGTTACCATCCTTGTCCTTACATAGGCTTGTCATGGGTTGATATCCGTTCTTGATATTATTTATAAGTTTGTACGCCTGTCTAGTGTTCTTACTGGCTAATCTTTGGTTTATTTGCTGTAACTGCTCGTCAAAATGTTTGCGTTTCTTACGTCTAATTAACTTATTAGATACTCGCCGAAGCTCGTTATATCTTTCTTTCTTGGCTCGGGATGCGCGTTGTGTGTATTGGCGATAGGCTTCATTTTTCGCCTCAATCGAGGCCCTGCATTCGTCGTCGAACCAGTCTGCTCGTCTGCGCCGGCCTTTATAGCCCACGACCTCTTCTGCGACCTCCTTGAAGAGGAAGAAGCGAATAAAATTAGAGATAAAACAGTTAACATAATCAAAAATAAAATCAGAGAAAATCATAATGGGACTAACACCCATATAAAACAACTAATAAAACAAACCAAACACTTTTTTAACAATAGTAAAGATATTCTAATATTAACTAGTGATAAGGGAAACAAAACGGTACTTATGAACAGAATGAATGAATGAATGAAACTCGTATAAAGAGAAAATGCGCCAAATGCTAGACAATAATAATTATAAAATACTTAAAAAAGACCCCACAACAACAATACAAAACAAAGCAAACCAATATATAAGAAACTTATATAAAGAGAACATCATAGACCTTACAACTAAGAATAAACTTATTAATACGAGTGCACAACCCCCTAGAGTAGAAGGAAAACCGAAAATCCATAAGGAGGGTACCCCGTTCCGACCCCTAGTTAACAGTATAAATTCCCCTACAACAAATTTATCAAAAATGCTCCTAACAGATCTTAATAAACTAAGAAACTTACATAATTTTGATATAAAAAATTCAGCTGAGTTAGTGAAACAACTAAAAGACATAACAATAACTCATGAATATAAAATGGTATCGTTTGACATAAAAGACATGTACACCAATATCCCAATAGATGAAGTAGTTAAAATAATCGAAGAAAATTTTGAAGTTATGAATACGAAAATCCCTAAGGAGGTTTTCACACTTACGGCCAGATTACGTAATCTGTGCAAATTACTTAATTTGAGCTGTCAAATTCCATATAATTTTAAACTCACCACACCGCAGATTACGTGATCTGGCCAGATTAAGTACGAGTGTGAAAACCTCCTAAAGCCATGTTCATGGAAATGAGCAAATTATGCCTACAGAATAGTTACTTCAAATATGACAACACGATCTATAAAAGTAAAGGCCTAACCATGGGAGGTAACATTAGTGTAATAGCAGCAAACTTGTATGTTTCCAAATTACTGAATAAAATACATAACCAATTTAAAAATGAAATAATGTACATTAAAGTGTACGTAGATGATATATTTGCAATAATAAAAGAAAACTCAATAAATGGCATATTAGAAGCACTTAATAATATACATCATGAAATAGAATTTACCCTGGAAATGGAAAAAGATAATAAAATTAGTTTTTTAGATGTAATGATACACAAAATAAATAAGAAATTAATAATGGAATGGTACCAAAAACCAACATCTGCAAACAACATTTTACATAATAAATCACATCACCCTTTCTTTATGAAGAAGAATGTTATATCCAACTACATTTATAGAAGACTCACACTAACTAATACCACGTTATGGGATAAACATATAGCTGACATAAAACACATACTAAAAACATATATGTACCCTGATAAACTAATTAACACACTGATAACAAATAACATAAAAAAGATAACACACCTTAATCATACAAGTGCACAAAGAACGAATGACCATATTAATAAATTCCAAACAATAACATATGTACCCAAAGTAAGTGAAAAATTAGCGAAGATACTACCTAAAAAAATAACCAGAGAAGGAAATAACCATAATATTAATATAAAAACAACGTTTAAGCCAATTAATAAAATGAAAAATCACCTATACACTAACACTAAGGACAAAATAAACAAAGAAAATAATAAGAATGTTGTATACTGCATTCCATGCAAAACATGCAATGAACAGAACATCAAAACAGAATATTATGGATCAACAACTAGGAAATTATGTACTAGACTGAATGAACACAAAAGCAAATACAAAATGGATAACAATATGCACACAAAATTAGTCAAACACCAAGTTGAACAACAACATGTAATGGATTTCGGAAATACAAAAATCATAAATAAAGACAATCACAAAAATAAATTATTAATAAAAGAAGCCATATACATTAATAAAAATTATAAAAACTCTTTAAACATTAAAAACGAAATTGAAAACAAGTTAGCAGATATACCAACTTAATAATAAATTGAAATAATATAAAAAATGGCACCACAATAACATGTATATTGTTGGCAATACTAAACTTAACTAAACTAAACGTCTATAAATGTCAAAAATAATCCAAATAGTAGGTAACATGGAGTAATCGTAGAAGAAATAGGACTAAATACTAACTATTTTACCTATCTGTGTAAGTTATAAACAACATTAATTGTCAAGCAATATTAAATAACTTATTTGTAGCAACCTGAAGATGCTCATAATGTAGAGCGAAACGTCGTGCAATAACAAAATAAAGAAGCTGGAAAAGTGAAAAACAACCGTGTCATTATTGTATAACCAACATACCAGTGAACAAAGCAACTTTCATTAAACTTATTGATTAAGTTATCAGTCTTTTTATTTTTGTTTGGAAGCTCCGGAAATTTTTTGTCATTTAACTCTGCGAATCTGTTTTTATGAATAAGTTTATTATTCGCCTCCTTACGAGAACAATAATTAATAATAGTGGTTAATTTTATGATGTCTTTTTCTTTTGCTTTGGGAGGGCAATTGGGAGAGGAAGCCAGATGGCCTTCTTGCTTACAAAGTATGCATTGATTTATATTGCATGTGTTGGTGTTTTACCACAAGTGCCGTTATCCCCACGTGGGGATATCGATCTCTTTTTGTTTCTCGGGTTTATGATTTTGTAGGTTTTGGTCTTCCTTAAGGAGGTTTTCACACTTGCACTTAATCTGGCCAGATTACGTAATCTGAGGTGTGGTGAATTTAAAAATGTATGGAATTTGACAGCTCAAATTAAGTTATTTGCACAGATTAGGTAATCTGGCCCTAAGTGTGAAAACCTCCTTAGTCTTGTAAATCCTCATCATCTTCGTCTGTACACTTCTTCTTTTTTCTTGGTTCATCACCAAGATTGCTCTCTGGTTCAATGTTAGGAGGTTTTCACACTTACGCCAGATTACGTAATCTGCGGCAACTTACGTAATCTGCGGTCTAATTAGGCTGCAGATTACGTAATCTGCCTACTACAGATCAAGTACCCAGAACGAGTTTATTTTATTCACCATTCGACCGAGTTGAGTTTAAAAACATTTGTAATGTCTGAAATGTCACTTTTAATACCGACAGACATCTTTTTAACTTCAAATATATAATTTCTTTCACAAAAATTGTCATTTAGTCATAAACTAAACTTTCAATTTTACAATTCAGAGGAAATATTTTCCTCAATTTCCGCACTTAGTGTTTTGTCAGCCGAAAAAATATCTGCGATCTAATTAGGCTGCAGATTACGTAATCTGCCTACTACAGATCAAGTACCCAGAACGAGTTTATTTTATTCACCATTCGACCGAGGTGAGTTTAAAAACATTTGTAATGTCTGAAATGTCACTTTTAATACCGACAGACATCTTTTTAACTTCAAATATATAATTTCTTTCACAAAAATTGTCATTTAGTCATAAACTAAACTTTCAATTTTACAATTCAGAGGAAATATTTTCCTCAATTTCCGCACTTAGTGTTTTGTCAGCCGAAGATTCAACGTAAGTTTAATCCCAAGAAGTATAATAGTAATCAATATTTTAGTATGTAAATGCGTAATGATTATGTCTCCTTTCGATTAGGACGAGACTGTTCAAGATGTTGACTATTAAGAAGCTTCCGGCTCAATATACGATTTGATGATTTCAGTTACAAAGAACTCAATGAAATAGCAGCACATGATTCACGTTTAAAGTGATGCCCAGACCAACGCGTCACGAATTTTCCGTCGCGAATCCGCGCCGGAAAATTCGCGGCACATTTTTTGGTGCCCACACCGGCGCGGCACGAATAATTCGCTGGGTACTGTCACTCACAGCTGATATCATGTTGTTGCCTTAGAAAAGGTATTCGATTTATGTAAGGAAGGGACTTAGACATGATAGAGAATAACTGCAAGAACTGGCCAAATACAATTATTTTGACATTTACAATCATGCTGCAATTTTCGTGCACTATATCCAAATGTCGCGGCATCTTTACTTATTATGTAAAAGCGTAAGCTGAATAAATCATCATGAAATTCGACATTTTACCTCTCCATGTCTATACTTCTTCTAAGGATAAAATCATTGACATGCGCAAATTGATGGACATATGCAGTGCCGTACAACTTTGTTATACCGTACCCTAAAAAAGTTGCGACAGTGTTCGATTTGATTGTTTGAATTGACTATCGCGTACCCGAAAACTCTTACGTCTCATCTTGTGCCCGTCGAATGATTACTCTTATCGTATAGAGAGGACACAAAGCTTAAACATTGTTTTGTTGCTGTTTTGAATTAAATATATGTAACTGCTTACTTAGCATGGTTACGCAAAATGCGTATTTACATACAAGCTTGAATATTCTATTGAATTCAATGTTTACTTTGCATAGTTACGCCATATTTTGCTTGGTTACGCCATCGTATGAAATTGCATAATAACTTCTAGTGGAATCCTTACGTGATTCCTTACGATGGCGTAACCAAGCAAAATATGGCGTAACTATACAAAGTAAACATTCAATTCAATAGAATATTCAAGCTTGCATGTAACTAGTTAGGGACAAACGCAAGCACCAAACCACCAGGATCCGCATTTCCTATCGTATACTATTCATGAATGAAACGATTGACCTTGTATTCTTGCGGAAATCCGTCGATATCTCTGCAATCCTTTGGTGTTGCAGAACGACCGAGGTGGCGCTAGACTCACCATAAAATTTCCGAAAGGGTCATCGGATCCTCTTTTCTTTCCGGTCAGTGCACAGGGTGGTCAGAGATAATCGTTAACCTGGATGTTGGCCACAGCAATTTCACAATCAACTTCGTACTACTTCTATAATCCGTCGATATCTTTAGAATCCTTGAGTCCAACGAAACGATCAAGGTTTCGCTGGACTCGCAACAAAATTCTCTAAGGTGGCGTCGGAGCATCTCACAAGGGGATAACCGAGATAAGTACAATAATTCACAAAATGTATGCTTTGTTAGTTGCCATCCTAGATGTCGGTCACAGCAATTTCTCGAACAACTTCGTACTATGAACTTTGGAAAATCGTTGATATCTGCAATTTTTCGGCCGAGCGATACGATTGGGGTGTCGCCGGACTTGCCACAATAGGACAATTTATTTGTGTAGCAACAAGTAAAAACCTTCCCTCCTTGGAATTCATGTTTCCAAAAATGTTTCTTCTTTTACTCATCCACTGATACCGTAAAACATTCTAAACTTAAATGCTCGGTCAATACCTAAACAAGTAAACAACTCATTCCAAATCTACATCTTTTTTAGGTACACCAACATCAAGTTGTACTACACTGCACCTGTCAAATAAATTATTTGAATAAAATGACATTAGGTAGCAAATACTCGAACCGGAAAAAATACTGCAAAACTGGCGAATATTCGCGTTGGTGTGGGCATCTCCATACAACGCAGTGTGTTACAATTTTGACGCCGCGGAAATATTCGCTGACGCGCTGGTGTGGGCATCACTTAATGCCAATCAGATAGTTTTAATATCTAAAATATATGTACATATTTTCTTATTATCAAAACTGTATTTTAGTCATAAAAGGAAATTAATATTTTGGACAGATCAAGGAAAGTATAAAAGTCCGTAGGGCGTTATCCTGTGGTATAAAAGAATGGCCAAAGATATCTATTACGGTACCCTTCATACGATGATTTTATTTAGAAGCATATATCCGGCAAAGTCATCACGCTACACTGCCTATACAGAGAATGCAACCTGTGCCATATGCAAAGCAATATCCGAGTATGTACTGATGTACACAACAGCAAAGAATTGCATGCATTTTTCCCCTTGGTTCGCTTGGAAAGATACTACATACATATGAGGCACCTATTTCCAAAACTCGCTTCTTGCATTTTGGAAAATTTCAATGGCCGTGTTTTTTTTTACATCGGGGGCAGGTTTGCTAACCCAGACGCGCAAAAAAAAAACTATCGAGGGTAGCCTAGGGTAGCATCCAGGTTAAATTTCAAATTGTCACGTAGGCATTGCCATTAATTTCAAAACATTGCTCAAAAATATTAAAGCCCCGTTTTCACTTTACAAACGCAAAAGTTAACATGTAGTTTTTTTTAATGAAAACATATTTTTATGTAGGAATCATAATTTCGTTAGAATAAGGGCTCCATTACACAGTCATATTTATATTATAATATGTATGTCATATGCCTAAGCCTACTCGATTCATTCAGTATAATTTTTTAGACGTGCAGGAAGCGAAATCAAGTAGGCTTAGGGATATGATAATATCTATTATAATATATATTACCAATATATGACTAAGTAATAGCGGCCTAAGAATTCGACGAACAACATTTTTAACATGAATTTACAAACAAAAACTATATTTTTTGCACACACTTGTGTGTTGCATGTAAACTATACCTTAGAGCTTTTCATTTCAAAATTTAATTTTTGCAAGTCATTGAAAAATGTACAAGAAAATAATTGGGATTGCATACATTTAGGCTAGTTTTGGAAAGCTCATTAAATCTGGATAGCAATATAATTTCTAACCTGAATAAAGTCACAGGTTAGCGTTTGTACGAAAATTACCCCGGATAGTGTAGGTTAGCTAATTAAAAAACACGGCCAATGTAGTTTCGGTTTTTTGCACATAATTAAAGTCTGACTTTGTTTTTTCCCTAAAAATTTTACATAATAAACTTCTTACTGTTTGTATAATATATTCAAGGACAAAACGATTTCAAACATTTTTCCTTGAGTTACAATCAAACATGAAACTTGGACATAAGGCACGTTTTATTGTGTTTATCCCGTGCAGGTTTGGGTAGAACTTCATATAAAAAAAATGACACTTACCCAGGTAAAGTTCACGCGTGCAACTACGCTACACGGGATAGAGCTTAGATTAATCAAATGTAGATGGCGGACGCATAGGGGAAATATGAGGGAATTTGTTTTTTCAAACCAAATGTGAGAGTTTTTCTCATCACGCGAAAAGATTTTGCAAAGAAATAATCATCTTCTGTGATAAAATCCACATCTAAAAAATAAGCCGACAAAGGTGAGTCAAAGATGCGCAAAAACTGTCAAATGTCAGCTGTTTGGTCTTAACCGGGATGTTACCCGCGATCGTTTTTTTCGAGTCAGATTTAACCGCGATACAAAAAAAAACGTCGCTATTGATATTTTTTTTAGAAATGCAAGAAGCGAGTTTTGGAACTCAGTGCCAGATATGTATGTATGTAATGTTAGCGTCTCGTAGTTTTTGCGTACGATGTCCTATTTTCTGCTGCGGAGTTATTCTCCGATACAACCTCGAGACTTGGAAAGAAAATGCTTGAAATGAAGGAAATTTTTGAAAATAAAATAGTTTCAATAAAAAATCAACACTTTTATTTAATATTAGGTTCGTTTTTTACTACATCCCGTGTAGGTTTGGGTAACGAAACTTCATATAAAAAAAATGACAGGTGGATCAGCTGGCATTTTTTTTATATGGAGTTTCGTTACCCAAACCTGTACGGGATAACCAAAAAACACACCTATTATTAAAGGAAATTGATTGATTAGGGCGATTTCTAAATTAAATGGCATTTGACATATATCAAACAATTATTAAGTCAAAATGACTAGATTAAGTAAACGTAGTGTGAACACTAAATTCACCACACCTTGATTTCCCTGATTAACTAGCCCAGATTACGTAATCTGGCGTAAGTGTGAAAACCTCCTTAGGTGGCGGCTCGGGCTCATTGCCCGGCTCCATGGTCGCCATTATGTGCAAATCGATGGAAAATTTTTTTAAAAACTCACTTCTTGACGAAAATTACCAACCTTATTTTTGAGTGGGGAAACCACTTTCCTGTTTTCCTTTAGTACTAGTTTTCCACCAATACAAAACAAATTTTACCAATCAGGCACTGACTTTGTTCGCAAAATTAGAAATAAAATAGCACTGCTACCACTTAACACAACCACCTCACGGCAGGTTTGGAATGGGATGGGAATGCACAACACACTCACTTATCACTTTTGCTTTGCCATGACATTTGGATGACAATGTCATCATGACATTTCACAGCATGCGAATTGCCAGCATGTAAATTGCCATTGTACGCGATCCGCAGGGGGATGGTACACGCAAGTGAGGAAATATGACTGTTAAGATTCAAAACAAACTTTATTTACGGGAGCAATATAATTACACAAAGGATCGTGGCGACGCCCGGTGCACACGTCCGTTCGCGGCTGCAACTTGAACAAGAAGAGGTAGAAAACTGTTGAGAGTGGTGTGTAGTTGGCACCACTGCTGGGGTGCGTTCCACCATAGCTCGATCGTGGTGTGGCGGGTAATTCAAATTCACTCCAATCTTGAACATCCTGCCCGGCTGAACCGTCAGTGTTCAGAATAATCGTGGTCAGCATCGAGGAGCCTGCATAGCTTCTGCACAGGCCTCTGACACTGATGCTTAATAGGCCTCCCATCGGCCGTCTGCTGGTCACTGTTGTACTCGACGGTGACGACTCGTACCAGGCCGTCACTGCCCGGATGTGTAGCGATGACGCGTGCAATGCGCCACCGGCTGGGGGGTAGCAACTCGTTCTTGATGGCGACGATATCGTTGATCCGGACGTTGGGTTCCGGACGTTTCCATTTCGCTCTCGTCTGAAGAGTAGTCAAGTACTCCTCGCTCCATCTCTGCCAAAACTGATGATACATTCTCCGTAAGAGTTGCCAGTACTTCAGTTGATTCGCTGGGACATCGGGGACTGGAAGTTCAGGCCGTGCCGTCAGTGGTCGACCAACCAAAAAGTCACCTGGGGTGAGCGCCAGGGTGTCCTCCGGATCATCGTGTAACGCGATGAGTGGCCGGGAGTTGAGACAGGCCTCAATACGTACCAACAGAGTATTGAGGGCGTGGTAGTGCATGCTCTGCTTGCCGATTACGCGCAGAAGATGTCGCTTTGCCGATTTCACCGCGGCCTCCCACAGTCCGCCATGATGGGGTGCCGAAGGCGGGTTGAAATGCCACGAGACACCAGCATCCTCAATGTGCTGCCTCGCGTGTTCGCTGTTCCATTGTACTGTATCTGCTCGCATGATTCGGTCAGCACCAACAAACTGGGTGCCGTTGTCGCTGTATAGATTCGCGCAGTAGCCTCGCCTACTGACGAATCTGTCGAAAACGTCGAGGAAACCTTGTGTGGAAAGGTCCGCTGCTAATTCGATGTGCACTGCCCGAGTACACATGCAAATGAAAATCTGCTGCGGAGTTATTCTCCGATACAACCTCGAGACTTGGAAAGAAAATGCTTGAAATGAAGGAAATTTTTGAAAATAAAATAGTTTCAATAAAAAATCAACACTTTTATTTAATATTAGGTTCGTTTTTTACTACATCCCGTGTAGGTTTGGGTAACGAAACTTCATATAAAAAAAATGACAGGTGGATCAGCTGGCATTTTTTTTATATGGAGTTTCGTTACCCAAACCTGTACGGGATAACCAAAAAACACACCTATTATTAAAGGAAATTGATTGATTAGGGCGATTTCTAAATTAAATGGCATTTGACATATATCAAACAATTATTAAGTCAAAATGACTAGATTAAGTAAACGTAGTGTGAACACTAAATTCACCACACCTTGATTTCCCTGATTAACTAGCCCAGATTACGTAATCTGGCGTAAGTGTGAAAACCTCCTTAGGTGGCGGCTCGGGCTCATTGCCCGGCTCCATGGTCGCCATTATGTGCAAATCGATGGAAAATTTTTTTAAAAACTCACTTCTTGACGAAAATTACCAACCTTATTTTTGAGTGGGGAAACCACTTTCCTGTTTTCCTTTAGTACTAGTTTTCCACCAATACAAAACAAATTTTACCAATCAGGCACTGACTTTGTTCGCAAAATTAGAAATAAAATAGCACTGCTACCACTTAACACAACCACCTCACGGCAGGTTTGGAATGGGATGGGAATGCACAACACACTCACTTATCACTTTTGCTTTGCCATGACATTTGGATGACAATGTCATCATGACATTTCACAGCATGCGAATTGCCAGCATGTAAATTGCCATTGTACGCGATCCGCAGGGGGATGGTACACGCAAGTGAGGAAATATGACTGTTAAGATTCAAAACAAACTTTATTTACGGGAGCAATATAATTACACAAAGGATCGTGGCGACGCCCGGTGCACACGTCCGTTCGCGGCTGCAACTTGAACAAGAAGAGGTAGAAAACTGTTGAGAGTGGTGTGTAGTTGGCACCACTGCTGGGGTGCGTTCCACCATAGCTCGATCGTGGTGTGGCGGGTAATTCAAATTCACTCCAATCTTGAACATCCTGCCCGGCTGAACCGTCAGTGTTCAGAATAATCGTGGTCAGCATCGAGGAGCCTGCATAGCTTGTTGTTGTTGTTGTAGCGATTCAAGAGATTTTTTTTTCTCTCTTAAATCGCCTGCATAGCTTCTGCACAGGCCTCTGACACTGATGCTTAATAGGCCTCCCATCGGCCGTCTGCTGGTCACTGTTGTACTCGACGGTGACGACTCGTACCAGGCCGTCACTGCCCGGATGTGTAGCGATGACGCGTGCAATGCGCCACCGGCTGGGGGGTAGCAACTCGTTCTTGATGGCGACGATATCGTTGATCCGGACGTTGGGTTCCGGACGTTTCCATTTCGCTCTCGTCTGAAGAGTAGTCAAGTACTCCTCGCTCCATCTCTGCCAAAACTGATGATACATTCTCCGTAAGAGTTGCCAGTACTTCAGTTGATTCGCTGGGACATCGGGGACTGGAAGTTCAGGCCGTGCCGTCAGTGGTCGACCAACCAAAAAGTCACCTGGGGTGAGCGCCAGGGTGTCCTCCGGATCATCGTGTAACGCGATGAGTGGCCGGGAGTTGAGACAGGCCTCAATACGTACCAACAGAGTATTGAGGGCGTGGTAGTGCATGCTCTGCTTGCCGATTACGCGCAGAAGATGTCGCTTTGCCGATTTCACCGCGGCCTCCCACAGTCCGCCATGATGGGGTGCCGAAGGCGGGTTGAAATGCCACGAGACACCAGCATCCTCAATGTGCTGCCTCGCGTGTTCGCTGTTCCATTGTACTGTATCTGCTCGCATGATTCGGTCAGCACCAACAAACTGGGTGCCGTTGTCGCTGTATAGATTCGCGCAGTAGCCTCGCCTACTGACGAATCTGTCGAAAACGTCGAGGAAACCTTGTGTGGAAAGGTCCGCTGCTAATTCGATGTGCACTGCCCGAGTACACATGCAAATGAAAATCGCTGCATATGGCTTGATCGTAGTTGTGGTCCGCTTGCCTCCGAAACGAACCGTGAATGGACCACAGTAATCGACCCCCGTGTTAGTGAACGGCGGTGCGACTAGTAGTCGGGACCTCGGAATGTCCGCCATTTGCTGCTGTAGAGTGCTACGACGATGTAGCCGACATGTCACACATCGATGTATGTGCGACTTGATGACAGAGCGCCCATGTACAATCCAGTATTGCCTTCGAATGGACTGCAGCATGGCTTGGATGCCACCGTGTAACGTTGTGGTGTGTGCATTGTTCACGATCAACTGGGTTAATGCACAGCTCCTTGGTAGAATGATAGGCTGTCGCTGTCCTTGTGGAAGGGAAGCATTGGCAAGTCTTCCTCCTACTCGCAATACTCCGCGCTCCGCATCCCATATCGGACTGAGGGATGACAGGTGGCTGTTCGATTCTACCCTGCCAGAAGAGCAAATAGAATTAATTTCTGTTTTGAAAGCGTTACCTTGAGCTTCCTGTATGTGGAAGAGAAGAGCTGCTTCGATCTCAGCTGCGGTGATGAAGGTCTTCTTCCTGTATATCCGACCGGATGGTCGAACTCGCATTACCAATGCAGTTGTATGCAAGAGTCGTTGCAACGTGCTGAAACGCTCCGCAAGAGGGATGACACCAATACCAGGGACGTTCGTCAGGAGTTTAGAAGTTGGTCTCACGCCCACTAGGGATTTCAGCGGTCGTGTCTCGGCTTGAAGGACGTCTTCCTCCGAAGCTGTCAGAGATGGCGACGTCGGGGTCTCGCCATCGTCGTGAATACACCATAACGTATGATTCCGCAGTTCAGTCGACGTGACGCCTCGACTCGCGCAGTCGGCTGGATTCAACTTACATGGGATATAGCGCCACCGGCTAATATCCGTATGCTGTTGGATGTAAGTCACGCGGTTCGCTACGAACGGCTTCATCGTGGACGGTGATTTACGTATCCAACACAACACAATGCTGGAATCGCTGTACAATGTGTAGCCAATGTCGGACTTCCGAAGCGCTTCTCGAACAATATTCAATGATGACACTAGTAGCTGCGCTGCTGAGAGCTCTAACCGGGGAATGGTGACCTGTTTGTTAGCGTCACGCTGGCCATCAGTCATCTTCTTGATGGGTGCTACTTTCGTTCTCGATAGTACTAGTGCGCTGTGTGTGTTGTCTTCGGAGTCGACACTGTGTAGGTAGATAACGGCAGCGCAGGCCTTCTGGCTGGCGTCGGCAAAACCATGTAACGTGGTCGTAGTATGCTTACTCATACCAAACCATCGTGGTATCTGAATCTGGCTCAATCGTTCTAAGTCAGTGCGAAATGTCAACCATTTATTTCGCAGGTCAGGTGGCAATGGCGTGTCCCATCCGAATCCCGCTAACCATAAGGATTGGATGAAGAGCTTCGCGTTAATAATCACCGGAGCTAAGACGCCAATGGGATCATAGAGTGTCGCTATGTCGCTAAGCACCGCGCGTTTAGGCGGAGATGTATTAACCTCTTTGAGATCGACCTCGTAAAATAACTCATCCGTGATAGGATTCCAATGCAGACCAAGAACCGTTGTGGTGTTGGAATCGCGTAGAAGATCGATGTTCTCTGAAGACGACGTAGTCCCAGTAATTGCCTCTAGTGTCTCCAGGTTGTTGCTATTCCATTTCCGTAGTGTGAAGTGACCATTGCCGAGAATCTGATGAATATCGTGTGCCAATATGACTGCCTCCTCTGCAGTATCGACACTGTCCAAGTAATCATCAACGTAGAAGTTTCTCAAAATGCTATCCTGAGCAGCGCTCGCTCGTCGTGCGTCAGGGATGAGCAATGAATTGTCCAGAGCACATTGCTGTAGTGCCCTAACCGCGTTGTATGGACTGCTTGCCATTCCATACGTAACCGTCGTCAGCTGATATGTCAGCAAAGTATCAGCTGGAGATTCGCGCCAAAGTATTCGCTGCCATCGTCGATGGCGAGGATCGATCTCGACCTGTCGGAACATTTTCTCGACGTCTGCGGTGAGAGCGATGCGATGCTGCCGGAAACGAAGTAGTACGTTAAGCAACGTGTCCTGCAGCCTGGGTACAACTAGCTGTGTGTCGTTCAATGAGACTCCGCTGTCTGTCCTGGCAGAGGCGTTGAAGACCACACGGAATTTGCTAGTCACCGCGTGATGAGGAATATATGGACAAACATGGAGAGTTGTCAGCTGGTCATGTGACAAGTTCCATGTGTCCCATAGCGATATATTCCCGCATAAACTGAAGATATTTCTCCCGCAACTCGGGGTTGTTCATCAACTTCCGCTCAAGCTGATGGAACTGTCGTAAGGCAAGATGATGAGAGTTGCCAAGTGCCGCGGCGTCCGGGCGAAATGGAATCTGCACCATGTAGCGACCTTCACTGTTCCGTGTGAAGGTGTCCGCAAAGATCCGTTCGCAAATGTCGTGTGAAGGCAGAGCGTCAGTCTCGTCTACCTCCCAGAATTGGCGAAGCATTTGTACCAAGTTCTCATCGTGGTTACATCTACACGCATGCAACACGTGAGGTTTGGATGAACCGGTTGTACTCGTCGACGTCGGTCCAAAGACAATCCAACCAAGGCGAGTCCGTACTGCGCAAGGTTCGTCGTGACCACCTGTGATGATTCCGTCCTGAAGAATCATGCCCCAGATGTCTGCTCCAATGAGAAGATCTATGCTGCCCGGGACCGTGAATGCTGGGTCCGCGAGTTTGATACCATTCAAGTGGCTCCACTGTGTACCGTCTACAGAAGTCGCAGGCGTTGGCGACGTGATAGAATGTAACGTGAGCGCGTCAAATTTCAGTTCGAACGAAGAATCAACTGTCGACCTCATTGTGACAGTTGTCTGTCCACATTTCGTAGAAGTAGTGGTTGACCCGATACCCTCGACAGATATGGAACAACGCGATTTCCGACTACCAAGCATATCAACACATGAGTCCTTTATAATGGTGACTTGTGAGCCAGGGTCACACAGTGCACGGCACAAAATCGGTCTTTCGTATATGTCTAATAAAACTACGTTTGCAGTCGCGAGTAAAACAAGAGTCGTATCGCGCACTAGAAATGACTGCAGACGGTCGGCTAGTCATTGTCTACTTAAATTTCGCGGCACCCCTGACGTCGGGGTCGCAGTTGGGGTTGTCACTGTACATTGATTGTCCGCACCAATGGATGACACCGTATTCGTATTCCGGGTAACAATGTTCGTATTACCGCCATTACACAACAACGTATTGTGTTTCTGTCCGCACGACACACACGAACGCGACGTACAATTTCGCACATTATGCCTGTCACTTAGGCAGTTGTAGCAGAGTGAGCACGATTTCACAACAATCCACCGATCTGCTACAGACAAGTTTTTGAATCGCGGGCCTCTTATGACGCGATGCCACTCGTTGCAGTACCGACAAACAATTTCCGTGTCACCCGATGACAACGATCGCGGCGCGACGGGGGTTCCATCTGTCCTCGGCGAAGGAGCTGTCGTGGCCACATGCACGGCAACGTTCCGTCTCGCAGGTCGCATAGTAGCCGAAGACGAGCATGGAATGTTGTTCACTTTATTTGACATGCTTGCGGCACGGCGTTCCACAAACAACAATAAGTCCTCTAAACGTGGAATGTCATCCGACTGGAGACTCATTCCCCACTCGCGTCGCACAACATTCGGTAGCTTTGGTAGGACAATCTGAATCAAGATGGCGTCCCACTGACTGACAGGTAGTTCCATGACGACGAGAGCTCGCGTTGAGCTACGCACACAGTCTACGATGTCGCGCAACGTTCGCTGCGAGTCCGGCGGGTTCTCGGCTAATTCCAAAATCTGGCGAATGTGTGTTTCGGCCAAGAGGCGAGGGTTACGGATCGGCGTTTTAATTCAGCCCATACCTCTTCGTACCCTCCCGTATATAATCCGCCAATCATGGGAACACTTTTCACCTTGATGTGTTGCCGTAATTTTCCCAACTTATAAGTGGGTGACAGGTCGGTGCGTGAATGGACAAGCGTTTCGAACATGTCCTTGAACATGAGCCACTGCTCCGGACGGCCATCGAAGTCCGGAATTGAGACAGGTTCCAGCCGCATGTCGACGGCGCACTTTGTGACAGACGACGATTTCGTGGACACCGTTTCGCTCATCTCCTTGTTCGTCGCATCGACTGCCATCCGACTCAACTTTATCCAAATGGTGGAGTAAAGTTTCTCCACAATCTCCTGCAGCTTGTCATGTGCAGGGAGTTCGTCCTCCTTAGCGGCAGCAACTAGCTCGAAATGGTTTTCACAGTATCGGTTGTAGTGCTGGTTCAAAAGTTTGTAACAGATTATGAGGTTGAGCCAAACTCAGAAGAGGACGGAGGCCGAAGACTCAGTCGTGAAGACCGCCTGGTGACACAAGTGTCAAAGCCTCCTCAGTCAGTGACGAATAACGCGCGCTTGATAGCTAGCTCGGCTACCGGTAGTGGGGTGGGTTGAGGAATCTAATGTCACTGCTGCCTCCTTCGTTACAAAAAAATTAACTTTCGCGCGTCGGCCCGATTGCCTGTAAAAAAAAATTTGATATAAAGGAACACAAGATTAAAAAAACAGGAAACAAAACTCCAGGATGCAACGACGACGACGTAACGACGCGGGAGCACCAGATGTTAGGCACTCGGTCTCCCTCCCCGAACCTTGGACCAAAAGGACCGCCATATATTTGGTTTGGTCCCCTAGATTTATTTGCTTAATATGCGCCGAGTGGACGACCTACTAGAAGGACGGAGCAAGAAAAAGAAAACAGTGCGTGTGTTACTCCATGGTTTACTTGTATTTACTAGCTAATTTCTTTTTTTCTTTTTCACTCATACATATTTTCTTTGACCTTATTTAAAAATTTTGTTGTTTCTTACATAATTATCAAAAAAAAAAAAGAATTACGTTTACTTAAATCATTCCCCCTTTTTTTTCCTTTTTGAGATCACAAAACTTCAGTATTACTATGTATAAATGAATGATGCAGTTGCCGTTTAATTACAATAATAATCGGTACTATTAATTACATTAAAAAGATTCAAGAAAATCTGTATACTATTGATGGAAATGCATTTTTTTTTTCTTTTTTTTTCTTTGAAGAAGTTGATATATTGTTTTACATTTAATTTCATGAAATATTCAAATTTATTTCTAGCAGTTAATTTTAGTAGTTTTTTTCTTTGTAATCGTGATTTTGTTTCTTAATTCAAATTACAACACTATAATTTACATTTGTCATATACATATTACCATATCGTTGGGGAACACTCTATGTGAACATAAGCCGTAATCGAGGCATGGTCATTTCTTATAATTAAATTGATCAAGAACGCGATGCCATGCATTTTTTTTTTTTTTAAATTCGTCACATTCAATGAATGAAATCGTTTTTGCAAGATGAATCCGGGTATTGTTTTTAAGTTTTAGAGTTTAAAGAGAAAAAGAACCAAAAATCTACCGCTTCAAAAACGACGCGTGGTTAAAATTTTCTTTTTTTTTTTTTTCTCTGCCATAACCTCACACATGTCGCCGCCAGCACAGCGTTAACGACCCGACACCATCGAAAATATCATATAACTAACTTGCTACTCACTGTTGTGCCTCCGCTTCAACCAGACCCGCAATTGTAGCCGCCATTGCAGCACTCGGGGTAGCAGACTCTATTTTTTCCGCCTCTGCGGCTCCTGTAGATGATCCCGTCTTTCCGCCTCTGCGGTTCTTGGGGTTATCCTACTTTCCGCCTCTGCGATTCTTGGGGGTTATCCTAGTTTCCGCCTCTGCGGCTCTTGGGGGTGATCCTACTTTCGCGACCGCGGCGCCGTGGTGTATACTCGCGACCGCGTGTATGTATAACCTGCAAAAGTTATTTCTTGTAATATTTCCTCCTTTTTTTTTTCTTCCCTCCTCCATTCTTCCTTTCTTCTAATTACCTTTCTGTTAGATGTTGTCCCAGATTGGTGTGGTGGTTCTTTTTTTTTTTCACTACAATTTTCTTTTTGGTCAATTTTATTCTCACACACGCACCCGCCGCGGTCACTCGGTTTTCGGAAAGTGACGGGCTGTCATCCGAACTTCCACTTTCCGCCGCTCGTCGCATTGTCGAATCGTGGAAGTTCGAATGACAGTTCGAAACTTTCTTCGAAAACCCAGTGACCCTCAAACTGTGCGATCCGTTCAAAGAAAAAGAAGAAGGAGGAGAAAAAAAAGGAAGGTTTTTACAAGGCAGGTTCTTTTTCTAACTCAGGCAGATTCTTTTTCTAACTCTTCCCGGTTTTTTTTTCAGAACGAAGGAAGGGAAGAGAGAGAAAGAAAGGGAAGACGTGAGCAGGAAAAGAAGCTGAGGTTTCTGATTTATTGCATTGAAACTATCGCCGCAAATCTTTAGCATGATAGATTCCTACCTGTTTGCCCCCCAAATCAGACAACAAGTACCTTCCGTTACCGACTTTCTTGACAACCCGGCTCTTAAGGAACTTGAAGTCCAACTTGGAATTATATTGTGCGGCGGCGTTGCTTTGCGCAAAATTTCGCCGAAACACTTCATCTCCTGGTTGGAATTCAGTTGGTCGCGAGCGCAGGTTGTAGTGGCTGGAATACTTGCAGAAAGCCGATGTCAGGTGTTGCTGTACCTGCTCTCTGAGGA
The DNA here is from genome assembly GCA_949715475.1 of Microchrysa polita. Classification (NCBI taxonomy): domain Eukaryota; kingdom Metazoa; phylum Arthropoda; class Insecta; order Diptera; family Stratiomyidae; genus Microchrysa; species Microchrysa polita. The sequence continues at coordinate 43,625,698 of OX454417.1, read as the reverse complement.
GGGTGAATCTATCATTCGGGGTTATTGGTGTAACGTCCTCTCCCAGCAGGTGAATGCTTCGAAGTAGGGCATAGGTGCTACCGTGACTGACCATGGGCTGCCCGAAAACGACGAAATAGGGAGACGCTTTGATTGAAGTATGATGAGATGACCGGAGTGCAGAGTTTATATGAGATATACGACTATCCCATTCCTGTTGCGAAGTTCGTAAATAAACCCTTATGGCGGCCACTATAGATCGATTAACTCGCTCGGATGCGTTGGCCTGAGGTGAGTAAACGGCCGTATATAAATGCTGCACTCCGTATCTATCTAACAATGAATTAAAGACGTTCGCCTTGAATTGCTGTCCATTGTCAGTCACGATAGACTCTGGGACTCCAAAAACGTGGAAGACTCTTGTCTCGAGCCAAATGGTCAGAATCTCTGCCGTGAACTTCCTGATGGGCTCGACGAAGGTGAATTTCGATAGATGATCGACTAGGACAATTGCCCCGATATTGCCTGACTTGGACCGAGGGAACGGACCCAACAGATCCATGTACAGGCGCTGGAAGACGCGTTCAGAAACGAAGCGGTTTTCAATGGGTGGCCGGAGACATTGGTTAGGAGCTTTCGACTGCTTGCATAAGTTGCAGGCTGAAACAAATTCGTTGACGTCTTTAGCCATTTTCGGCCAGAAGTATAAGACTCTGAGACGCTGTAATGTCTTTGCTACTCCACCATGCGCACAAAGCGGGTGTTCGTGGGCGCGTTTAATAAGATCGTTTGAAAGCTCCTCTGGGACCCAAAGTTTCCATGCCGAATGCTCCTGCACTTCGTTTCCGGTGGCGTACTCACTGCGCCTGTACACGTATCCGTCGAGCGTTTTCAGATCCGGCAACTGATTTTGGTTGGCGTCGATTCGATCTATCAATTCTTGATATTTCGCGGAGCGAAAATGCGGGGAGTTCAGGTCGAGTTCCGCTGAGCTCTCGAAAGGCTCCTGTAGCGACAGAGATTCCGCACAGTAGACTCGAGACAGAGTGTCGGGGACGATGTGCTGGGAACCCTTGCGATGGAGAATTGTGAAACGGAAGCCTTGCAGCTTCAGTGCCCATCGGGCTAATTTGCCATGCAGGTCGGACTGAGTCATCAGCCACTTAAGTGACGCATGATCGGTAATTATGGAAAACTCCTGTCCTTCCACGTATGCTCTGAACTTTTTCACTGCTGTCACCGCTGCCAGACATTCTTGTTCGGTCACTGTGTAATTTCGCTGGGCCGAATTGAGCTTCCTGGACATATAGGCGATGGGGACTTCGGACCCGTCCTCGAGTGTCTGTGTTAACACAGCGCCAATGCCATGTTGACTAGCGTCACATTGAATGGCGAATGGCTGCGAAAAATCGGGGCTGTGTAACACCGGAGCCCTTGTCAGACATTCCTTTAATTCCTTAAATGCCAGGAGGCCCTCTTCGGTCCAAACGAAACCGCGGCCTTTCCGTAACATGTCTGTCAGCGGAGACGAAACGGAAGCGTAATTCGGTACAAATCTATGATACCAGCCGCACATCCCCAAAAAGCGCCGAAGTTGTTTGACTGTAAATGGTTGCGGGAAATTAGTTATTGCTTCCACTTTGCTGGAATCAGTCATGATGGTACCGTTGCCAATTATGTGTCCTAAGTATTTAACATGGGTCATGACAAATTTGCTCTTCTCAACATTTATCGTCAATCCGGCCTTGCGGAGACATAGTGCAACTTCTTGAAGCAGCAACAGATGGGCGTCGAAGGTTGGCGAGATCAACAGAAGGTCGTCAAGATAGACAAACACCTGGTTTTGGAGTTGAGGTGGAATCACACGGTCCATTAGGCGTTGCATGGTCTGGGGCGCGTTGCAGAGGCCGAAGGGCATGGTAACGAATTGATATAACGGTCTGCCGGGGACAGTGAAGGCTGTCTTATCCCTTGACGCTGCATCGAGGGAAATTTGCCAAAACGCATCCTTAAGATCCAAGCTTGTAATAAACTCAGCCTTTGGGAGACGACTCAAAATCCCATCGATGAGCGGCAAGGGATAAGCATCCTTCACTGTCACCGCGTTTACCTTGCGCGCGTCCAGACACATGCGGACCTTATTGGGTTTTACTACTAACGTTACCGGTGAGGACCACGGACTCTGTGACTCCTCGATAACCCCCAATTCCAGCATGCGATCCACCTCTTTGTAAAGAAGTTTTTCGACGGCCGGAGAGACCGGAAAATGCCGTTGTTTTATGGGCTTACTGCTCCCGACGTCAATGGTGTGCATGATTATCTTTGTACGCCCCAAACCTTCTTTGGCGAATGACGGAAACAACGAAATGGTTGTATTGAGCCGCTTCTGTTGATCTTCTGACAGAGAATGATGGCTGTTTTTATTACAAGAATCATCGCCCGATAATTCTGACACATGTTGAGGAAGAGCAAATAAATCAGGAGCCAAGTCAAAACTTCGGACAAAATTGACTCCTAGGTATAGGTTTTGACTGAGAGTGGGCATTAGGAGAAACTCCAAGGTCTTAGTGCGTCCCCGGAAGGTAACGTCACATACAAGTTTGCCTTTTGTATCGTGGCGAGTGCCATCGGCGGTTGTTACTCCCAGTCGAAACTTATCCCAATGGTAACGATCGTCCTTCATAACCGCTTCCGCAAAGTCCGAAGCAATAACCGAGCATGTCGCGCCTGTGTCTACCAACCCACTCACTGTTCGACCCAGAAGGGTGATTGACGCATAAGGCCTAATGTCGCCTTTAGGGCTATCAGGTAAGACCACTTCACAGTACCGGCGACGGTTGGCTAAGACTGTTTTCCAGAAGCGGCGACAACGCAGGGTAGAACGCTTCGGACGACGAGTCTGAAGTTCATCAGCTTGGAAAATTTTGTCCCGTGCAGCGAGGTAGTTTCTCTGCCGAACATGCAGTGGTGTGAAGCTATAGTGAGGGGTGTACGACTTTGGTATCATAGGATTTGTTGCTACTGGAGGAGGTGTAGGAGAAGAACGACGCAAGATTTTAACTGGTGCTGCCTCTCGGGCTGGTGGTTCAGTCGACCTGCACGGCAATTGCTCGGGTTCTGTCTGGGTGGCTGCTTCAGCGTGAAAATCATGTGTGGTACCCAACTTCGGTGAAGAAGAAGAACAAGTTGTGGGTGATTTAGTAGGTATACGAGCTAGGTCAGGTGAAAATGACGTATCAGGTTTGAAAGATGAATCAGGTGAAAGGGACAATTCCGGTTTGTATGAAGAGTCAGGGTTGAACGACGTAGCAGGTGTAATCGACGAATCAGGTTTGAAAGATGAATCAGGTGAAGAAGACATGTCAGGTGCAAGAGATGAGTCCGGTGGGGATGACGAGTCAGGTTGTGAAGACATAGCCGGTGCGTAAGTAAGGCGGTATTCCGACCCGGACTGTGCGAGAGGCACATCGGGCATCCTTTTTGGAACGGGACTCCAGGTTTCTCGCTGTTTTAATGGGTCGGAAGACCAACCGTATCGGTTTGAACCTCTTTGGAGGACCTCTGATGTTGCTGAGGCCTCCTGCGTGGCGCGTTTTTTTGTAATGCGCAACGGTCGCATTGGGGCTTTACAACGCCTGAAGCTCCACATCCAAAGCAAAACACCTTTAGTTCCTCCCGACAGTCCGCGTAAGAATGACCGGGTTTACGGCAATTCCAACACATGGAATGCGAATTCAGTGCCGCTATTGCGGTTTGTTCATCGAACGTTGTGCACGTAGGAGATATATCCAACTCGGAAACTCGCGGACGCGAGGACTGACGGGCATGGTGAGAGGAACGTCGGGCTTCCATGCGTTCCGCATAATTTTCATGATCACGTACAAATTCTCTCAAATCCAAAATGCTATCAAATGACACACGAAGGGCTGGTTTACCCAGATCTTCCCTCAAGTTCCTCTTCACCTTGTCCGTCAACTCTCGTTCCGACAAGGGGTAGCGCATGCGATTACTGAGTTTACGGATTTCTTTGAGGAAGTCATCGAAGGACTCACCGTCTCGTTGAATCCGATTTCGAATCATCTCCCTGATGTCTTCGTCGTCGTATTTATCAGCGTATTGTTTTCGAAGAGCGTTGCTTAATGTACCCCACGTGTATTGGTTCCGTGAGCTGCTGACGAACTGTCGAAACCACTCGGCCGTTTCACCGGTGAAAAACAAATGGGCATACAGACATATTGTGTTATAATCCCCGCCAAGGGCACGATCCGTGAACATTTCCACTTGGCGAATAAATTCGTCGACCGCCGTGCCGTGGAATTTAAGTCCCCAATCGTGGATGGTTCGTTGCGGAGGATACGAATGATGGGTTGCTGGGGGAACAGTCGAGCGGTTTTGACGATCCGTCGGATCAGCTCGCAAAGCTGCTGCACGCAAGGTATTTTCCAGACCCAAAGCCGCTAAGCTCTTTGTTAACTCTGACTCAATCGTTTGTCGGAGCGACTGTTGGGATAAATTGTTAAGAGCTGCATCAGGTGCTGTTGGGCGGGAAGTAGGTGAGCTAGCAGTTGGTTGGGCTTGTGTTGCTTGCTGCTCTGACCACCACGCAGGCGGCGGTTGTCCCCACCATTCAGGAGGCTTAGATCCCCACCATGGTGGTGGCGGGTGATTAGCCCAGGGTGGCTGTGTCCCCCCCCAAGATTGTGGGTTTTCGTACGCCGACGCGGTATTATAGGGTTGTTGTGCATTCCATTCAGGAGGCGGCAGACCCCACCCGGGATAAGAAGCGCGCCCTTGGTTGCTGCGAGATGGATCCTCCGGTTGTGAAGCAGATGTTCCCCCCTGTGGTGTTGAATTTCGGGTGTGGAGCGATTCCTGTGACTGACGTTGTGGAGTCTTCATTTGAACCCCCCTTGGCATGTCTTGACTGACCGCCCCCTCACCCAACAGAGGTGGGAATTCCAAAGCGTCGGGGTTCAGTTGTGCCTGTGATTGAGATCGCGTCACCCTGTGATTTTGTTTGAGCACTGCTCCCCTCCCCTGCCCTATGGGTTGTGGTGGTGGCGTGTGGTTTAATGGCATTTCTCTTATTTCTTACGATAGTTGATTAATTGTGCGATATATAGGTATATAAAGTTACTTAAATAATAAAAACTGATATAGGAAAGCAATTGTTTTAAGGTACGGAAATGCTTGGTCTAACGTGACCTGATTCAATATTCAGTATAGGTAATTTTCTTTTTCTTGATTAATTCAATGTTCAGTATAGATAATTTTCTTTTTCTTGCATCCGTTCCCCTTTCGGTCTTCCACTCTGCGCCCTTGATAAAACAAGCGTCTGTTCACAGGCGAGGTTGCATTCCGGAGAAAAAAAACAATCAAAATTAAAGGGTGACAGCACGAATTCATCTCCCGTCCAAGTACTGCCGATCCTACTTCTTAGCTTGGGAAAGAGGGAGTCAGATGACAAGCGTAAACCCCCATCAAATGCAATTCTCGCTCTTTCCCTACGCTCGAAGCAAGAACAGCCGACAAGGACGAGTTCCGAGATCCGGCTTATACAGAGAATGAGCTATAAAAAAGGTCAGTGCATACACATAAAGGCGGAAACGTTCGAGGAACCTGGATAGGAAAACGGAAGTTACTCCCGCTTCCAGTAATTCCGAGTTGTTCCTTGTGCCGAGCGATATACCGTCGATGCAAAAGCATCTCAAACTAACACAACGTATGCACTGCCTGTACTGGGATAGGAGGGGATAGGAAATGCTACTCTACATGGATGGGAAATCTACAAGGATGGGATTGGGATGAGAGCAACTAATTGCCAAGAAAAAAAAATATGAGCCGGAGTTGTAAAGTCCCTGTGTGCGTGAAGCACGAAGATTAATTTGCAAATTAGAAAAGCTGACAACTCCGGCGGTGGGACCTATATTGGACCCCGAGGTGATATGAGGTCCTAGGGCGAACTTAATCGACCCTAACGGTGCTTTCATAGGCCCTACGTTGGGCGCCATTGTAACAAAATATGAGGTTGAGCCAAACTCAGAAGAGGACGGAGGCCGAAGACTCAGTCGTGAAGACCGCCTGGTGACACAAGTGTCAAAGCCTCCTCAGTCAGTGACGAATAACGCGCGCTTGATAGCTAGCTCGGCTACCGGTAGTGGGGTGGGTTGAGGAATCTAATGTCACTGCTGCCTCCTTCGTTACAAAAAAATTAACTTTCGCGCGTCGGCCCGATTGCCTGTAAAAAAAAATTTGATATAAAGGAACACAAGATTAAAAAAACAGGAAACAAAACTCCAGGATGCAACGACGACGACGTAACGACGCGGGAGCACCAGATGTTAGGCACTCGGTCTCCCTCCCCGAACCTTGGACCAAAAGGACCGCCATATATTTGGTTTGGTCCCCTAGATTTATTTGCTTAATATGCGCCGAGTGGACGACCTACTAGAAGGACGGAGCAAGAAAAAGAAAACAGTGCGTGTGTTACTCCATGGTTTACTTGTATTTACTAGCTAATTTCTTTTTTTCTTTTTCACTCATACATATTTTCTTTGACCTTATTTAAAAATTTTGTTGTTTCTTACATAATTATCAAAAAAAAAAAAGAATTACGTTTACTTAAATCATTCCCCCTTTTTTTTCCTTTTTGAGATCACAAAACTTCAGTATTACTATGTATAAATGAATGATGCAGTTGCCGTTTAATTACAATAATAATCGGTACTATTAATTACATTAAAAAGATTCAAGAAAATCTGTATACTATTGATGGAAATGCATTTTTTTTTTCTTTTTTTTTCTTTGAAGAAGTTGATATATTGTTTTACATTTAATTTCATGAAATATTCAAATTTATTTCTAGCAGTTAATTTTAGTAGTTTTTTTCTTTGTAATCGTGATTTTGTTTCTTAATTCAAATTACAACACTATAATTTACATTTGTCATATACATATTACCATATCGTTGGGGAACACTCTATGTGAACATAAGCCGTAATCGAGGCATGGTCATTTCTTATAATTAAATTGATCAAGAACGCGATGCCATGCATTTTTTTTTTTTTTTAATTCGTCACATTCAATGAATGAAATCGTTTTTGCAAGATGAATCCGGGTATTGTTTTTAAGTTTTAGAGTTTAAAGAGAAAAAGAACCAAAAATCTACCGCTTCAAAAACGACGCGTGGTTAAAATTTTCTTTTTTTTTTTTTTCTCTGCCATAACCTCACACATGTCGCCGCCAGCACAGCGTTAACGACCCGACACCATCGAAAATATCATATAACTAACTTGCTACTCACTGTTGTGCCTCCGCTTCAACCAGACCCGCAATTGTAGCCGCCATTGCAGCACTCGGGGTAGCAGACTCTATTTTTTCCGCCTCTGCGGCTCCTGTAGATGATCCCGTCTTTCCGCCTCTGCGGTTCTTGGGGTTATCCTACTTTCCGCCTCTGCGATTCTTGGGGGTTATCCTAGTTTCCGCCTCTGCGGCTCTTGGGGGTGATCCTACTTTCGCGACCGCGGCGCCGTGGTGTATACTCGCGACCGCGTGTATGTATAACCTGCAAAAGTTATTTCTTGTAATATTTCCTCCTTTTTTTTTCTTCCCTCCTCCATTCTTCCTTTCTTCTAATTACCTTTCTGTTAGATGTTGTCCCAGATTGGTGTGGTGGTTCTTTTTTTTTTTCACTACAATTTTCTTTTTGGTCAATTTTATTCTCACACACGCACCCGCCGCGGTCACTCGGTTTTCGGAAAGTGACGGGCTGTCATCCGAACTTCCACTTTCCGCCGCTCGTCGCATTGTCGAATCGTGGAAGTTCGAATGACAGTTCGAAACTTTCTTCGAAAACCCAGTGACCCTCAAACTGTGCGATCCGTTCAAAGAAAAAGAAGAAGGAGGAGAAAAAAAAGGAAGGTTTTTACAAGTTGAAGCTGATGTTCAATTTCCACGGAATCAGCTTCGTAGTTGTCCGCAGTGACCAAGGCGTACATCCGCAGCAGCGAAGACTTGGCCGACGTACGAAGATTCAGAGCGGCCATTTTGTCGTCTGGCCCGTACTCGTGTTACTACGCGTTAACAAAAACACTATTTTTCCTCACAAGAGGCACCAAAAAATGTACGCGATCCGCAGGGGGATGGTACACGCAAGTGAGGAAATATGACTGTTAAGATTCAAAACAAACTTTATTTACGGGAACAATATAATTACACAAAGGATCGTGGCGACGCCCGGTGCACACGTCCGTTCGCGGCTGCAACTTGAACAAGAAGAGGTAGAAAACTGTTGAGAGTGGTGTGTAGTTGGCACCACTGCTGGGGTGCGTTCCACCATAGCTCGATCGTGGTATGGCGGGTAATTCAAATTCACTCCAATCTTGAACAGCCATACTTCAGCGCAACATTAATGCTGTGTCTGATTTCCGCCCAGAATTCGCCTCAAAAAGTGGCAATGGTTTGTGTCTCGGTTTCCGTTTTATCTTAATAACTCCTGAATCCTTGAGTTACCTGGACGAATAAACGCACAAAACAACGAACAAACGTCTGGTTTTCGATTGATACAAAATTTATACCTATCCGACCATATTTACAGATGTCGGGCTAAGGAGGTTTTCACACTTACGCCAGATTACGGCGGCAAATTACGTAATCTGGGGCCTAATTAAGCTACAGATTACGTAATCTGGCGACTGCAAATCAAGTTCCCAGAACGACTATATTTTATTCACCATGCAGTCGAGGTGAGTTTTAAGACTTTTAATGTCGCAAAATGTCATTTAATGCCAGATGTGTCTTTATGAATGACAAAGTAGTATTAGTGGTATTAATCGTATTCGGCTGACAGAAATGAGTGGAAATTTGAAGTACTACGTCGAAAGCAGACCGACTTCTCACATGGCACAACACGCCGAAAGTTGTTTAATTAATTTTTCCTACTTCGTTTGTATGGACAAATAAGTTGCCGATTGCGGTTCAAAATTCTTCAACCCATGCCTCGTACATTGTCCATATTTATGAAACGCTGCGGGTTCCACGACAAAGTTTCAAGTCATTTTCTTTAATCGGAACGCGTTGTCGTTTCTGCTTTCTCATATAGCGTCATTTTGAAGTGAAGGTTAATACATCGGTATCGGCGCTTATGATGATCTAGGATCTACACAACTTTTGGAATAAATTGTCCTTCTGATTTATTTATTGGATATGAATCCAAATATTATGAAGGGTAGCTATACGCCGAAAGTCGAAAGATAATGGCGAAAATAGGAGTTAATGAATTCTTACAATAAGCCTACACAACAGCAAAAAATCACATCACAGTATGATATGCTAATATGTGCAGTATTCCATTTTTTCCTTTTGTTCGAATGGAAAGATAATATGATAGGCGGTTTGAATTGTATTTTTGAATGCCTCGTATGCCCGACGACGTCCTATTTTATTCTGCGGGTTCACTATATGTATGTTCGCGATCCTCACCATAATAATAATTTCACGCGCTTGAAATAATCTCTTTTGGCCTATAAATATTATTTTATATTAAATGCTCATATTCAAAAATCAGGATGCACTTTTATTGGTTGAATATTATTAAAAGAAACTTTTAGTTACAATAAAATTATGTGTGCGATTTTAAAAATGAAAATAAATGACGTTTGACGTATGACAAATAAATTAATAAGTCAAAATGACTAGATTAAGTAAAGATAGTATGAACATGAACACTAAATTCACCACACCTTGATTTCCCTGATTAACTTGCCCAGATTACGTAATCTGGCGCAAGTCTGAAAACCTAAGTTCACACTCTGAATTTTAAAGTTGCTATTATTAAACAACTAGAGACGAACAAACGAAAATAATTGGCGAACATTCACGAACAAACGTAGCCGCCGGCGAACAAACAGTTACGAGCGAACTTGAGAACATGTGTGGGCCTTAGAGAAAGCATGCGTTAGTCCAGGGTGGCTATCAGAAAATAAAAATGGCACCGTTTTAACACTATTGCAGTTCATAGTATGTGTGAAAATTTAATTTAATTGTCAATTTTTTGTTTACAATTGGGAATATAAAATCCGCGTAATATTTATTACTCTCTTAAAATGCTGACTCGATAATTAACTCTTCTCTTGGCACATATGCAAATAGACCTAAACAGACCATTTGTACTATATCTTGATGAAAAATATCGTTCAAAAATATTTTCCACCCCTTTCCATATATATTTTACAGGAACTGACGGCCACAAAATGCGATCAAACGTTCGGGGAAATATAAACTATGTCTAAAGAAACGAAAAAACGGCGTATCATCGTAAGACATAGTATGTAACTTGTTTCTAGAACCAATATTATACCTCTTCAAAAAATAAGATTGATTTCACAGAAGATTCAGCTACACCTCGTAGTTGAAATACATTACACGCGTCAGCAGCAGCATCGGCTGAATTTCATAGCTGACAAATATGCGGAATGCAAAGTCTTCTCCTCGAAATTTTTTTCAACAATATAAAATGCATTGGGCTTGACGTTTCGAGATGCCGATGCTTCTGCTGATGCGTGAAATGTATTTCAACCATCACGCATAATAGCTCATAGGCGGCGACAGAAGGGTTAATAATTGCATCGACAATATGTTGACGTTTGAATTATTTCGTGGAGTGTAGCACTGCCATCTAGATAGACAGGCCGGATTATCAGCTGATCTGTCAGTGGTCATGCAACACTAGTAGTGCCATGGTTGGTCATGGTCCGCGCTTAGTACTGCCAAAGTACCGCTCAGTACAATCCACAAATTGTCCACAATCCAAATATCAGTGGCTGTCAGCCTGTCATTTCGTGTGACTTGCTATGATATACACATGCCAGTGCGTTGATTTTTGAGATAAATATGAGCGACGTTTTTTTCGTATCGCGTGTAAGTCTGACTCAAAAAAAACGATCGCGGGTAACATCCCGGTTAGGACCAAACAGCTGACATTTGACAGTTTTTGCGCATCTTCGAATCGCCTTCGTCGGCTTATTTCTTAGATGTGGTGGATTTTATCACAAAAGATGATTATTTCTTTGCAAAATCTTTTCTCGTGATGAGTAAAACTCTCACATTTGGTTTGAAAAAACAAATTCCCTCAAATTTCCCCTATGCGTCCGCCATCTACATTTGAGCTCTATCCCGTGTAGGGTAGTTACACGCGTAAACTCTACCTGGGTAAGTGTCATTTTTTTTATATGAAGTTCTACCCAAACCTGCACGGGATAAACACAATAAAACGTACCTTTGGTAAGTGCGACGTTGATGTATACTATTTTACCACTTGCACATCAAAAACACATTAAAGCAAACCATAACCTTTGTTTCGTAATAAACGCTCGGCATATTTAAACTTTTGGGTTCAGAAGCTGTTGAAATGTAATTATATTTGTAATTCCGCTCTCACACAAACACATACATATACATTCTATCTAGAACTTATCTCCACCGCTTGTTCAAATTATCAGACAATAAACCTGTCCCTTTTGTTTCCTGAACATCAACCGAGACGGTCGCGTTTTTACTTTGCAACAGGTTATGGGCCCAGAACCACTAAAAAAAACGTGTTTAAATAATTTTTGGATTATAATAGGTGTGTTTTTTTGGTTATCCCGTGCAGGTTTGGGTAACGAAACTTCATATAAAAAAAATGACAGGTGCGTCAGCTGTCATTTTTTTATATGGAGTTTCGTTACCCAAACCTGCACGGGATAACCAAAAAAACACACCTATTGATACGCTCGCTGGAAACAAAGGGCATATCTTTTAATATAAACATTTTTCATTTTTTGGCTTAAATCAGAAACTTAAAAGTACATAATACATACTACATCTATTTTAAATTAGTACGACATAAATCGTTTCTAGCCATGAGTTCCTCCACGAAAGACATTTCATCTATCGACAAGCTAAAAGGCTCCGAAAATTTTCAAACTTGGTCCTTCGCTATACGTGCAGTGTTCGAATTAAATAAATTAGATACGTGCCTAAGTGATAGTGAAAAAGACGAAGAGAAAATAAAATCCGCTCGAGCATTAATGGTATTGAGTATTTATCCGGATCTCTATGTGCATATCGAAAAATGCAAAACCGCTTTCGAAATTTGGAAAAAGTTAAAAACTATGTATGAAGACACTGGACTAACAAGAAAAATAACGTTAATTCGTACACTAATCACAACAAGATTAGAAAATTTTCCGTCTATGGACGCATACATTAGTGAAATAATTTCGACTTCGAACAAGCTCGCCAGTATCGGGTTCGCTATTGATGAGGAGTGGGTTGGATGTTTCTTGTTGGCCGGACTTACGGATGAATATAAAACATTCATAATGGGCATTGACAGCTCAGGAATTGAAATTAAAAGTGATTTAATTAAAACGCGGTTAATTGAAGTAAATCATAGCTCAAATCTAACTAGCGCGTTTCTTTCAAATAATAAAAAGTTTAAAAAAACACTTAAATATTGCAAAATTTGTAACAAAACTAACCATACAACAAATACGTGTTGGAAAAATCCAGAAAACAAGTTTCAAGAGAAGAATGCATTTAGTGCAGTGTTTTTATCTCGCTCCTTTTCCCGCGACGAATGGTTTATCGACAGTGGTGCCTCCCAGCATATGACTCCATATGCAAATTACTTGGTAAAAAAACGCAGTACACCAGTGAGAGAGATAACAACTGCTAATAATGCAACAATGCAAGTTAGTTGTGTTGGCGATTTAACTTTGAACGTGAATGGAACACTCATAGAGGTGAAAAATGTATTGTGTGTCCCAAATTTATCGGCAAATTTGTTGTCGGTGTCAAAAATAATTGAAAATGGGAACTTTGTTAAATTTAGTGACATGGGGTGCAACATTTTTAATAAAAACCAAAAACTATTAGTTACCGCAAAGTTAATAAATGGGACATACAAACTACAAGCAAATAAACCATTAGCCTTAGTAACCAATAATAATAATAATCGAAGTGACATGCTAACATGGCACAGAAGAATGGGACATATTAATATTCGCGATTTACGTAAAATTAACAAAGAATGCAATCTTTTTGATGATACACCCAGTGAATCTTTGTCGACATGTGAGGTATGCATTCAAGCCAAGCAATCTCGTTCCCCGTTTCCATCAAGTGAATCGAAAACTTCGGATTTTCTAGAGCTCATTCATACAGATATTTGTGGTTCGATACAAACTCCATCGATTGGCGGTGCTAAATATTTCATCACTTTCATCGACGATTTTTCAAGGAAAGTATTCGTCTACTTCCTAAAGACAAAAAATGAAGCATTTCAAAAGTTTTCGGATTTTAAGGCTTTAGTTGAAAATCAAACGCAAAAAACTATTAAAGTGGTCCGCTCTGATAATGGTACCGAATTTATAAATGATAAATTTCAAGAATTCTTCCGAAGTAGTGGGATCCGACACGAGTCAACTGTACCGTATACTCCTCAGCAAAACGGAGTGTCTGAGCGTATGAATCGAACCATATTCGAAAAGGCTAAGTGTTTACTTTTTGATGCCGATCTTGAAACAAAATATTGGGCTGAAGCAGTTAATACGGCCGTCTATTTGATAAATCGATCCTTCGCGTCAGCTACAGGAATGCAGCCGGAAGCCGTTTGGACAAAGTCGCCCGTAAAATTAAATCACTTACGAATTTTCGGTTCAGCTGCGATGATGCACATTCCGGCTCAAAAACGTCGTAAGTTCGACTCAAAATCTAAGAAGATGCTATTTATGGGCTATTGCAATGAAACTAAAGGTTATCGTTTGATTGACAAGGAAACCGAAAAAATTTCGAAGAGCAGAGACGTTGTTGTGCTTGAAGATTATCAACAAAACAACACTAATGAATCTTCGAATGTTAATAAAATCCAGGCGCTCAATTTGGAAGGCGTTTTGTTGAAACAACCAGCTGATGTGCCGACTGATTTAACAGATCTTCAGTTATCAATGAATTCATCTTCAGTGGGAGCCGATACAGATCAATCAATTTCTATCGCTGATATTGAAAATGATCCTGACTATGTTCCAGATGAAAGTATTCATGTTGATGAGGTAAGACGATCTGAACGGATTCAAAGCCAAAACATTGCCAATCTTGTTATAGAGGAAAATACTCGTATACATTCCGATCCCATCACACTAACTGAAGCGTTACAAAATGAACATGGAACTCAATGGAAAGAAGCTGTCGATGATGAATTAAATTCCTTTATTGAAAATAATACATGGGAATTAACCGATTTACCTGCTGGAAGAAAAGCTTTAAAAACTAAATGGATTTTCAAAACCAAGCGCGATGAAAATGGCAAAGTTCTAAGATTCAAAGCTCGTTTGGTTGCCAAAGGCTGTTCACAAATATACGGACTTGATTATGAGGAAACCTTTTCACCCGTTATTAGGTATAGTTCATTACGGTTACTAATAGCGATTGCAGCAAGATACAAATTTAAAATCGAACAGATGGACGCTGTTACAGCCTTTCTGCAAGGTGAATTAAGCGAGGATGTTTACATATGTCAACCTGAAGGATCAAATGACGGATCTTCACGTGTTTATAAATTAAAAAAGGCAATGTATGGTTTAAAACAAAGCGGACGTCAATGGAATTTAAAACTAGATGATGCTCTTAAGAAGTTTGGCCTAACTCGTTCTGTTAATGATCCAGGTGTCTACATTAAAAAATCAGATAATATTCCCATGTTAATAGTAGCGGTATATGTGGACGACTTATTAATTTTTTGGAAAGATGAAGCCGAAAAAGGAGGATTGAAGCTAAATCTTTGTGAAACGTTTAAAATGAAAGACTTGGGTAAAATAAAAAATTGTATCGGGCTTCGTGTCACTTATGACGAATCGAACGGCGACTACTATTTAGATCAAGAACATTACATTAATGAAATTCTCGACCGATTCAAATTGTCCGATTGCAAAGGAATATCTACACCTTCAGATACAAATCAGCGTTTATCGAAGCTTATGTCACCAAAATCCGAAGAAGAAATGGAAGCGATGGCGAAGATCCCCTATCAGGCTGCTGTGGGCTCCCTTCTTTACCTAGTACAAGGAACACGCCCGGATATAGCATTCGCAGTGGGAGACGTGAGTCGATACAATAATTGTTATGGAAATGCACATTGGTCTGCAGTCAAAAGAATCATGAGGTACTTAAAATATACTACTAATTTCAAATTAAAATTTTGCAGTAAAGGCAATGCTAAGTTAACTGGATATAGTGATGCAGATTGGGCCAGCGATATTGACGAAAGGAAGTCATGTACAGGATACATCTTCAGTTTCTGCAATTCAGCAATTTCATGGTCGAGCCACAGGCAACACACAGTGGCCTTGTCGAGCTGCGAGGCGGAATATATGGCATTGACGGAAGCGGCGAAGGAGGCGATTTGGTTAACTAAATTTGGGAGGGAACTTTCTATTTGTGGTGATAGTCCTACACTTATCAAAAGCGACAACAAATCAGCGATTTGTCTTTCCAAAAACGATTCCTATTCAGCACGCGCTAAGCATATCGAAATACGACATCATTTTGTTCGTCAGTGCGTATCATCTTCGCTTATCATTGTTGAGTATGTTGCATCAAGTGATATGGTAGCAGACATCCTTACGAAAGCTGTTTCAGCCCAAAAGCATCAGTTTTGTGCAACCCAGATGGGACTTCAACCCTTTTTGGAATAAACATTTATGAATATTTAAAATTGAATTAAACAAAAGAAATTGAATTAACATTATTTTTATAATTTTTAATTGAATTATTATTTATTTATTTATTTCATTATTAAACGGACAATTAGTCCTTTACAATTATATAATCACATAATACTTATACTATTACAAATAAAAAGAAAGTATAGGATGAATAATAATAATTAAGTGATCTGATGACTATTCAATCAAAGTACAAACATATGTTTAAAAGAAAAAATGCAAAGAATATTATATATATATTAAATATTATGCATTTCAAAATTGTAATTAAATTGTTATAATAACCAATATGAATTAAGTGGGAGTGTTGAAATGTAATTATATTTGTAATTCCGCTCTCACACAAACACATACATATACATTCTATCTAGAACTTATCTCCACCGCTTGTTCAAATTATCAGACAATAAACCTGTCCCTTTTGTTTCCTGAACATCAACCGAGACGGTCGCGTTTTTACTTTGCAACAGAAGCACTGGAGGTTGTGGGCTTTACATATGTCAACTGTCACTGGTCACGAACGCACTTGTCCACTTGTGGACGAACAAATTTCTGCAGTTCGGCCTGTCTATCTAGATGGCAGTGAGTGTAGGCATAGAGCTATATAGTAGTAGAGAGGCGGAAATATACGAAGCCCATACGAATTGACAGTTCAGAAATGGGACGGGAAATTTTCAGAGATGGGAGAGTAAAAATACCACTCTGAGAAAGAGACTAACAGTATCGAGATACGTTATGTCAAATCTGTCTAGAATTCGCGCAGGCAGTAACAAAAAGTTCAGTTCGGTCCGGAGAACTTTGTAAAAATAACAAAAACGCGTCGAGTTTCATAAAACTTGATTATTTATTTTCGTACCGCGAAAGTTCGTGAAAAAGATTTGTGCATTTCGTTCGTAGTTCGTGACTTGTATACGTACGCAAAACAGCAGTGAACTTCGCGTGTGGCCAAAATGAAGTGTATTGTGTTCGGATGCTGCAATACCTTTGGAAGACAACCCATTGGAGTTTAATTTCACATGTAATGTAATAATGCAAATCAATTGTGTGTGCTTTTATATATTTTTATCACCCTTTCACAGAAAAAAAAACAGGAAAAAACGCAATCACAAAATTGTTGTTTTGATTGCTTTTGATTGTTTAGATACGGAATGTCAAAACAGCTTTTTCCCCAGTGGCGGAACAATAATTTTTAATGAAGTCGACGACAAAAATTATTTTAACCGCAAAATCGAAGATTAAATGGATTATTTGTACAATTTAAAAGCCACCTTCATGATTTTGGTTTGAAAACGTTTATTATAAATTTTAATTAACTTCCATGAACTTTTTATATGTTCGGATGCATTTAGGTCAAAACCGTCTTAACGTAGGTTTAAATGTACTCGGTAAAGATGACGGTTTTAGTCGAAATGCTTCCGAACATATAAAAAATGCATTGAAATCAATTAAAATGTATAATAAACGTTTTTAAAAGCAAAATCAATGAGGCAATTTAAAAAAAAAATACATAAGCTGCAACTTTAATTCCGCCAAAGTTGGTCCCAAGCCCAATTATGAAAGGAAGAGGGGAGTTGACAGCTTTCCAGTAAATATACTAGTAATATCTCTAAAGAAGCAGAACGACCGCGAGGACAGAACAACCTAAACATAAAGTTATCGCGTCGAATTTATTATCTGCTATCGATAAAAATTCTAGCTGACAGACACCCGGACGGACGGATATATGTAGCTTACAATGACTATACGACACATTGAAAATGATTTAGCATTAGAAGAAATGATGAAAAGACTTAAAAAAAACTACATCTGTGACATTGAAAAAAAAACAATTTTTCATAAAAAGTTATGCGATTTCAATTTCATGACATTGGATTTATTCTGGTAAGCGGTAATTTAGTGGTTTTAGTAAATCCTGCCAGTAGTAATTAATCGAGTCGAAATGCATCATAGAATGTACTTGTATCATTCCAATTACAGTACAATATGGTTCGACTGTAAAGTAAATCTAAAGGCGGCCCCAGACCGACCGGAGTGTGGCACACACCGCACAAAAGACCGGTTCCAAGAATGATACCTTGGAGTCGCCCAACCACACTGCTGCTGCACGATTTTCGTACCAATCTTTTGTGCGGTGTTTGCCACACTCCGGTCGGTCTGGGCCGCCTTTAGATTTAGCAAATCTTGTGAAAAGT